>OX243812.1:31526336-32038836 GCA_945859605.1 Lumbricus rubellus | reverse complement strand
CTGCATGGGCGGAGTTTGGTTTCCGTTCCTGGGGGGGCTAATGCCTTCTGGGGGGGGGCTAAACCCGGGAAAAGATACCATTTTTATGGTAAAAAGTTGAATCTGGGGCTTCTTGGGGAGGCTTAGCCCCCTAGCTCCTGATAAACTTCGCCCATGCTGACCTGATCGCAGTGCCCGGCAGGTCAAAAGCCCAAAATGTTTCCGCTTAAAAAATAATGTACGTGCAATGTCGTGCATGTCTGCTTCGGCCTTTTTTACTAACTTTTTGGAGTAGCATAGTAAGACTTATTAGGCAGCGTTCTTGGTGGCATGAGGAATTGAGGATCCATATGGTACCACAGCTGGAACGCCTCAACTTATAAATCAACACATCCTCCGGTTATAGTAACTTATGAGTCAACAACTGCATGAGGTAGAACATACTGCACGGAAATGATTACTGGTACAGCTGGTTGGAGACTTGCCTCTGCGTGGGCGCCCGAAAATATTTTGCACGGGGAGGGGGTGGGAGGAGGCAGACACAATGGCCACGATTGAACCTTTTTGTCAGCAAGAGCTTGAAAAATGCAAAGCAGAAAATTACTATGAGAATGGGTATCTTTCACCGAGGTTTCTAAATGCAGAACTCTAAGTTTGTGTATCATTAATCGGCCTAGAAAATTAGAAAAAATCAAAAGCCAGAAGTTAAAAAAATTGGTGACAATTTTCTAGCTGTGGCATTAGTGCCTCACTTGCCCCTTTGTGCGGGCGCCCATGTACCTTGGGAAGTTATAACTACTAATTGGGTACAACGAATAAGTTATAATGTTCCCATTACACTGTGTCCCAATAAATCGGGCACCCTTTTTATAATGTAAATAAAACAGGTAAATCTTAATCGATGTTCAAAATTTCAAAACTGTTTTTATCCCGAGATAATTATCTTACACTGATTCAAATATGAAGTTTCTGGCATGAATATCGACGTCACAAATACGTCATTTGCATCAGAGAATTCTACTGTTAAGTACCGAACACAACGATTTTTGTTGACATTTGGTTTCGATATGTAGATTAACGACGTCATTATGACGTAATGTTTTAATGAGGGCCGTTCATAAATTACCAATTTGTAGATAATTATCTCAGGATAAAAACAGTTTTGAAATTTTGAAAATCGATGAATATTTACCAGTTTTATTTACATTATAAAAAGGGTGCCCGATTTATTGGGACACAGTGTATAGACTCTAGTCTATTATAGACTATAGAGAGTAGCATTTTAACTCTAGAATGACCGACTCAAAGAAAGAACCTAATTATGCCGGCCATCTTAAAGCAAAGTTATAGCGAAAGAAATTGTCAATGCGACCTATGGCAAATCGGATTTTTAGAAGCTTTGCCATACCTTTTAGTCATGAAATTTTTAATTCATTAGTCTCAACTTGATCCAAGCCGTGGTTTAATTTTTAGATCATTGAGTCCAATGGGCAATGGATCATGATCTTGTAAGTGATCTTACTTGAAGCGACTTTCGATTGGATTAAGCTTACACTTACGACGAAGGTGCTACAGACGTCATTGGATAAAAATAAGCACCAGCTGCAATATTTCATTCTGATTTGATAGCTGCATGCTTTCATAAAGGAAGGTCAGACGTAAGTTTCGTCTGGAGAGTGCGAGCACCGACCAAATTATGAAGTTATTTCACACGTGCACATAGCACAATAATAATAATCATGGGCCTCCTCTTGCTCCTCCTCGTTCTCTTCTTCTTCCTCCTCCTATTCCGCCTCCTTTCCTTCCTCCTCCTTCACCTCTTCGTCCTTCTTCTCCTCCTCTCCTCCTCCTCCATTTCCTCCATCTCCTCCTCCTCATAATATACTGCTGCTGCAGCTACTACTACATGTACTTCTACTACACCTACACCTACACCTACACCTACACCTACACCTACACCTACTACTACTACTACTACTACTACTACTACTACTACTACTACTACTACTACTACTACTACTACCACTACCACTACCACTACCACTACTACTACTACTACTACTACTACTACTACTACTACTACTACTACTACTACTACTACTACTACTACTACTACTACTACTACTACTACTGCTACTACTACTACTACTACTACTACGACCACCATCACCACCACACCACCACCGATTCCCAAAACCTTTGCAGACGCCCTTGACCCAATCGTGATTTATTTCCATCATCATCATCATCATTATCATTGTCAGTGGAGTTATCGTCATCGTTCATGTCACGGATGAGTGACCGAGGGTAGTATAATTGTACCTGGCTTTCCAATGCTTTGGATGCATTTGTGATTCTGGAGCGGTTCCGACTGGCCAATGGTTTCCGTCCGCTCCATAGCCGTGCATCAGCCAAGGCGGAAGATGTCTGAAATGACACGCATCAACGCTCTACTGCACTTTATGTCTGCGCAACATCTTTTTTACGCCACGCGACTCCTCTCTGTTTATTATTAGCTGATGATGCATGATGAGTTGATTGTGCAATGTGAAAACTAATGACAAGTCAAGCTGCATTCATGTAATTAAATACACGAGAGAACTAGGCTACATACGAACAAGGACAATAATAATAATCATCGGTAAATCTAGAAACGAATGGTTGAGGGTTTTGTACATCTTATAAGGTTTGGTCCATTTCTAATGCCCTTCTGGCAACATGACTAGGACAATGACGTCGCTGATGACTGAAATAATGACGCCACGGATGATTGGAAGGATGACGCCACTGATGACTCGAGTAGTTACGTCACTGATGACTGAAAGGATGACGCCACTGATGACTCGAGTAGTTACGTCACTGATGACTGACTTAATGACCTCACTGATGGCTGAAAAAACTCCTCTGATGACTGAAATAATTACGTCACATTTTGTCGAGAGAAAGTTCAGAAACAAATGCCGTCTGTCGGTGATACTGGTGTTACACTGTTATGCACAAAATAACAAATCCTACGACCATAACCATAATTATACCCCCATACTTACATAATTATATCCCATACTTACATAATTATACCCGCATACTTACATAATTATACCCCCATATATACTTACATAATTATACCCGCATACTTGCGTATTAGGTCGTACGTATGCTACTGCTCTAAGACAGTTTTCGGACTATACAAAGTATACATGTTGGCTTTCAGCGAGCACGATAATTAATTAGCCTACAGGCCTGTAATTTACAGTCATTTTTCTAGCGTGCAGCTTTATACAACATGGCACGCAGTTCTAAATGATTTCGTGCTGCTGTTGAAGCACCTACATGTATGTGCAGCCAAAATAATTATAGTAAAACGGTAATTGTCATCCGATTGGGAGTAATTTACCATAATTATTATATGGGAAGGGGAAGAAGAGGTTGTGCAGTTCTAAGAATTTCTTAAAAGAAGTCCTGTTCTGAAATCGTATAAATTTGCAAGTGACTGAATGCATATCCACGGTCGTTACCTGTGCATTCTGATGTTTGATGGGTCTACAGCATGGGAGGGTAGCTTCAACTGGGCGTAGTCTGTACTACACACCACTACACACCACTACGCACCACTACACAGCTGGAATCCGTAATGATGGCGATGATGATGATGACGACGAAGAAGAAGATAGTGACGTCATTGCTGTCCTTCAATAATTATTCTGCTACAAAAACACATAAATCATCTGAAGGCATTAGCGTGTGGTTCATCATCCATGTGTTTACGAGCGCATAATTATATGCAGAGGCAAAGATAGACAGATGCATGCACAGGAAGACATAATAATTATATGAATCGAACTCAGAGATAGAAATGGAGAGAGAGAGAGAGAGACAGACAGACAGACAGAGGCAGACAGACAGAGGCAGACAGACAGAGACAGACAGACAGACAGACAGAAACAGACAGACAAAGACAGAGACAGAGATGGAGAGACAGAAAGACAGAGAGACAGAGAGACAGAGAGACAGAGAGACAGAGAGAGAGAGAGAGGCGGACAGAAGACAGACGAAAGAATAAATATTGACTGTTGCAGCAAACAGTAAAGTTGTTAGACAGACAGACAGACGCACAGACACGCACAGACACGCACAGACACGCACAGACACGCAGACAGACAGACAATATCAGATAGGCAGACAGACAGGCAGGCAGACAGACAAGCAGACACACACAGACACGCAGACAGACAACCAAGCAGACAGACAGCCAACCAGACAGACAGGCAGGCAAGCAGACACACACAGACACGCAGACAGGCAGGCAGGCAGACAGACAGGCAGAAAGAGCACATCTGTGGCTGAGTGGAAGCGCCAGATTTGATGGATCAGAATAAGATCTGTTGAAGAGTTGGAAACTGTTTACTTTTGAATGGAAAACCGGAGGGCTTCGGCAGATGATCTTGGGTGAACTATAGGAGGAGTCGTAGAACGAAGAATTTGCGAAATTCAAGTGCATGAGAGATAGTTCTTGAAGCGATCTGCTGTATGAGAGGTTGATCAGTTGTGGTATTTTAGATAAATATAGTCTATGGATTACAGTTGCACATGTTTGCCAACTTAAAAAATATTTTCAGGGACGCACAATCGATTGCTAGAGAATACGATTTGATATTGCTCTGTTAGCAAACAAGAAAGAGATTCAAATCAATGCGCCACAGTCGTCGCATGTAGCCTAGGTATACCCTAGACTATCTAGATTCTAGAGTCAGCAGCCGGCGGACCAATTCTGGTTCGCCGACCTTATTTTTCTAACCTGTAGACTTTGTAAAGCCTTGCCTAAAAACCACTCAATTTGAGAATAACAGTTAAAAATTTAAGGCTTTATGAGTTCTGTGTAATGACTGATTCATGACTAAGAATGAAGTGAAAAATTAAGACTTTTAAAGACCAATCTCCTACCAATCTCCTACCATCCCTCTTTGGTGAGGCGCCTTGGGCACCCTTGCATGCATGCATGCCAGTTAAATTTTCTGCAAGACGCTGTCTCCGAATTCTGGTGAGTCTGGTCCGCCACTAAAATGCTTCGATGCCCTTGCATTAGACGGACATGAGTCATGTCCGTAGCTAGGGGTGGTTTTGGCGTTTGAACAGCCCCGAAATGAAAAAATGTGACAATAAAATAGCCTATAATGCATTTACTAGCGCTTGATGTAGTAACTACAGTTTTTAATGTCTTTGCCGTTCAAAACCAACTATGAGACGCTTCCCCAAACCCATTAGTCAACCGACACGGTTGCTTTTGTGCTTGCTCACCGTTGTTCACGGTGGAGTAAACACCCCATCCCCAAATAAAATCCTGGCTACTATTATAGACCTACAATACACATGGTTCTGTTCAGAATGTTTTGATCAAACTTATGGCTAATGTTCTATTGAATTCATACATAATTATGAGATGAAGCGCATGGAATAAATAGTTGGTGCAATTTGCGATGAGGCCAAAGACTTGTAGGCCTAGAAGTGCGTGCAGATATCACTTGTTGGTTGGTATCTGCATTATGACATCCTAACTGTCACTTATTTGTCTGATTGCATTTCAAATGACACGAGTTATTTGACTGTTTGCTCAAAATAATCCTGACTCTGTGGCTCTTTTTGTTGAACGTTTTGCTTGTGAAACCTGTTGCGCATTTTATACCAGAGAGGATTTTGTATGAATGCCAAGTTCACTGATAATGTTAAAATCGCTTTGCAGTTTCAAAATGAGTTCAGCTACATAGGGCTTAGCCGATCTGAATCCTAATCAGGAAACCACATACATTTATTGCGAGCGCTCTGTGGACGAGATTATAATGGTCACCCTGATAATTAATCACAATAATTTTACAATCTCGTAATTAAGCACTGGTCATAAATCGTACTCTGCGCTGGATATACTTGTAGGGTCTATGCCTTGCATGGTTAAAAAAGTATGGATTAATTACCACTGGATTAATTACGACTGACTTAGCTTATATGGCAGAGAATAGCCTGCACTGTAATTGCATTATAGAAACAGATAGAGAGCTTAAGCAGTCTAGTTTTATCTCAACAACAACACCAGTATATCATAGGCTTATAGCATTACATAATTTATATTATGTTGCCTATGCACGCAATGATATTCACATATTGATGTGCTATGTCCTACTAAGCTCATATGGAACAAAATATTACAGAACGAATAATGCCTAATTGCCTATAAAAATGTTGTCAAAAGGCTTCATTACTAGGCCATTGTATAGCCTACGTTGCTTTTGGACAGGTCCAGTAAACACAATTTGGTAGGACTATAATTATTATCAGAGGCGGATCCAGGATTTCTGGTTAGAGGGGGCGTAAATACTACATGTACATACATACATGAATACATACATATATACATACATACATACATACATACATACATACATACATGCATACATAAATACGTACAATACATACATAGGCTACATACATACATACATACATACATACATACATACATACATACATACATACGTAGGCCTACATACATAGAAGCAAACATAAGTACATACATGCATAGGCATATAAGCCCACACACATACATGTACATGAATTTGTTCGGGGCAGTGGTGAAGGGGTATAGGCCTAATTATTATAGTATGCATGCATGTATGCATGTGTGATTGTATGTATGTATGTATGTATGTTTGTATGTATGTAAAAATAATATAGTCGATGCCAATTTATCATACGATGATTAACATACTAATGATAGAAATTGAATACACTAGTATTTGTATAAAAATAGATTCAATAAGCAAGAGATGCGCCTCATCCATGGACTGCACGCCACTGAGCGTTAAGAGAATGATTATAATATTATGAGTAGGCCTAGGCCTAGTTCTATATCTTTGATTTGCTTTTGTCCATAATATCGGCAGCTGAACGCTTTCGGCGGCTATAATCAGCACGACGAATGACGAATTTCAAAATTATAATGATAATCATATGCCATCTTTTGAGATTTAGGCCTAAGATAGGCTTATGTCTTACCAACGGCAGTCGGCTTATTCGCGAATGATAAAACTGCTTGTTTAAGCCGTTTTGACGGCGGACCACTCGACATATTTTTAAATTGACAAATTTCTATTTACGTAAATTTTGTCTGTACATGAACTTTGTGAATGACGTCACGGCAAAAGTCATTGGTCACGTGGGCAACGGCTGCTAGCAACTCAGGTAAGTAGGTAAGAGAGCTCCGATAAGAGAGCTCCATTCTGCCGGTCCAGCTATACTTCAAACAACCTTTTTCCCAAATTGCAATTATATTAGTTTTAGGTCAGTTTAGTCTGAGAACTGCAGGTTTAGGGGGGGGGCGTACGCCGGCTCCGCCCCCCTCTGAATCCGCGCCTGATTATGCCGGGGAGCAATTGAGTTAATCGAAACCTAAAGGCTTACACCTTGAAGCGGTAACGCATTTGCTTTTATAGTTTGAGATAAAAAAAAACAACCTGAGTGAGCTAGGACTGGAGGTGCTTTCATTGACCAAAATTGTCGTCTTAGAAGGGAAATGCTTAACCCTGTGCCACCCGAGGGTATTGAAGAGTGAGAGAGTGTATGGGTGTGTGTGTGTGCGCGCGCGCGTGTGTAAGAGAGAGAGAGAGAGAGAGAGAGAGAGAGAGAGAGAGAGACACACACACACAGATACAGAGACAGACAGACAGACAGACAGATGGATAGTGTGAAGCTGGCGCTGATGATAAATGCTGCAGCGGCGACTGAGGCCATTAAGGTGAGGTGCAAAAGTGCATGCATGTGAGTTCCTGGTCCAATAGAATGCCAGGGTCTCGGACCGAGGTGGAGAAATATTATAGTTGGGAAATTCAGTCGAAAGGTCAACCAGACTAAGTTTAGACAGCTGCTGCTGTTTGGCACCCAGACATATAAATTTGGTCTTAGCAGGGTCTATGCGGAGACGGTTTGATGCCATCCATGAATTCAGGTCAGCCAGTGCTTGATCCATAATCCTGACTGTAGAAGCTAGATTAGAAGACAGGCAATGCATATTATGCTCCTTGTATTAGCTACATAAAGTTGACTCAAGGTACCATGTTCTGCAAGAAGCAGGTCAAGACCAGAGGCATAAATAACGTATAAGAGGGTCCAAGGAAAGAATAACCCTGAGGCAGACCACACGGGTAGGGACCCATCGAGACCTAGTCGAGCCATGAATCACACTGTGAGTATAGGTCTACGTCCAAGGTCAAGAAGGTTTATAGTTCAAGGAGTTAGGATTATAATGGCTGATGTGGGAACGAATGGACCGCGAATAAGTATAGACCTATACAAAAAGCACAAAATATTAATAATAAGAAGAGGATTATACTGTGGCAGAGTAACTATATAGTTTCAGATTGTGATTGAGACAAAGAAGGTCGTAAGTATAAAAGACTGAGATTAAAGGTGGAGTGTATCAAGGTCAGAAGCAACATAGTTTTGAATAGTCACCAAGATGACAAAGATCAGTGTTTAATCTAAATAGTTCCCTGAGTTTTGCTGGGGAATGTCATTCCTGGGGGAACTCCCTCCCCATATACGTCTAGATTAAACACTGGACAAAGATAGCCAGGGCGCGTAGGCTTATTATAGTCATAGCCTACGGCGTACGCGTGTACGATATACTATATTGGGTCTATCTGTCGGAATCAGTCGGACAAGAAGTGTCGCCATAGGCGCAACCACGTCCTAAAAGTTGGGGGGGACCGGGACGCGTGTTTCCAAAAGCCTGCACGGCCCAACGCCCACGACCTCCCATTGGGCAGCAACACTGGAAGAGGCGAAGACCGTAGGGGGAGAAGGTAGTTGATGTTAGCAGTTGTTGGTGAAGCTGTAGTGTTGGCTATTAGCTTGACCAACAACTGCTAAACAACCAACGCAAAAATCAAGAATCTAATGACGACACTAACCCTAACACTAACCCTAACCGACCCTCACGACGCAAAAATCATAAGAATCTAATGACGACACTAACCCTAACACTAACCCTAACCGACCCTCACGACGCAAAAATCATAAGAATCTAATGACGACACTAACCCTAACACTAACCCTAACCGAACGTCACGACGCGAAACCTTACCATATACGCGAAAAACACTATAGGTCTTCTATGTTATAACCATGCTTAAATTTAACGACAAAGAGCGCTAAAGATTACCTGTGCAAAATGTTCCTCCATACGTAGGGTCATTTGTAAGAAATTTTAAACGTTTTACATTGCAATTCGTCAAAAATCGTCAGAGCCTGCCGATCACGCACGTGTTGTTGATAGTCTACGAAGGGATGGGCCAGACATTGAGCCAGACATTGTACTCGACAACCTCCTCCCCTACGGAAATCGCCTCTTCCAGTATTACTGCCCAATAGGAAATCGCAGGCGCTGGGCCACACAGGCCTTTGGAAACTCGCGACCGGGACCGATGGAAATTCTTAGTAGGAGTAATAATAGCGAGCGCGAAGCGCGTGGAGCCGCGATTGCCGAAGGAAAGAAGCCCTATCGACTATAGGGGTATGGGGAGTGTCGTAAGCTCCCCCATCGAAGCACCAGCAACTGACGCAATTTTGAGCATTTGATGCCAAATCGAGTGCATTTTGGGTTCTAGTTTATCTGAAATTTTGCAACGATGATATGGAAATAGAAGTACATGTACCTAAACCACCTTAATCTGCGAAAGTTTAAATCTAAATCACTCAATGAGCCATAAAAATTGACATTAATTTTGACATTGCTTTGCAAAAAAAATTCACAGCTTCTGTGGATGCAAAGATTACCCTAAATGGATAGAAGTCATGCAACAAATACTCAATAATTTTAACAGAGAGTCTAAAGACTATAAGATCTTTGATTTTAATGTACACATAAATTAAGACACAATGAAACCAAAGAATGAGAATCATCAGTGTTCATTTCCATCTAACCGGAAAAGGGACATAAGTCCCGCTTATTTTTAGAGAAACCTATCTAAAAACGGTAACATGGTAATTTTTTATTGTTTTACAACAAATATCCCTAATAGGCCTATTCATTTATTCAATTGCACAATGCCCATATAAATCAGCATAGAGTGGAACTAAAGATTTAGAAACATTATTATGTGTCCATTTCTATCTTTTGACTATATATCCATGGCGGTCTCAAAATACGACATATCATAAGCTGAATGCTTTCTGTTGACTTGGGGGGTGAACGAGCGGCCGAAGGACGATCGGCGAGGCGCGAAGCGCCGAGCAGGGAAAATTTTGAATTTCCACACTGCAATGGTAGCATTTTAGGCTGTCATTTTACGAAATTGCTCATCATTTCAGTGCTGACTTCAGTGGTTGAAGACTTAAAAAGCATCTCCTCAAATTGTCATTTTTTCCAAATGTCCATGATGTAAAATTTGATGTTTAAAATTCTAAAACTATAGGCCTAATGATATGGCATTTTAGGCTGTCTTTTACTCAATCATTTCAGTGTTGATGATTGTGATTCTGTGACTTCAGAAACGTCTCCCACATTGTTTAAATATTTTCAGATTTCTCAATTCATCATCTTAAACTAATTGCTCATAATTTAATTGAAAACATTGCATGATTTAAGACTTCAATAAATGTCTCCTCCCTTTGTTTAATTTTTTAATTTTTATACTGCTATGGTAGCTGCCATCTTAACTTAATTGATCATTACGTAGAAACAATGGACAACACTGCAGAAGTTTACGATGATATTTAATAAATATTTCTGAAATATTGGCGATGGATTTAAGCAGCTCCTTCCCCCGTCAGAAACGTTGGAGAGCAAGGCCGTATATCCAGGATTTGATTTCGGGGGTGTTTCTTCGGCGGAGAAATTCTGACGACTTTATTTCTGAAAACACATTTTTTAGTCGTCTAAATGTCTGAGGACACCTTTGTTTAGTCGTCAATATTTCTGAAGACACTTTATTTTAGTCGTCACATTTTTTGAAGACACCGTTTTTAGGTGTAAAACATTCTAAAGACACCTTTTTTAGTTGTCAAAATTTCTAAAGACCCTTTTTTTAGTTGTCAAAATTTCTGAAGATATCTTTTTAGTTGCCAAAATTTTCTGAAGACACCTTTTTTAGTCGTCAAAATTTCAGAAGACTATCGCAAACTGCTTAAATTCTTAGTATCTTTCGCTTAATTTCATGTTTTTTTCATTATGTTCTAGTGAATAATATTCTATTAATTTTTACATTTTCCATTTCGGATGGTGTTTTCATGGTTTTGTTTCATGGTTTTTACATCACGTGCTAGTAAATTCATTATATTATTTTTACATTTTTCATTTGGGGGGTGTTCAAACACCCAAAACACCCCTAACTACGGCCTTGTTGGAGGGGACCGTCCCCGATGTTCCTCTGTGTCTACGCCCACGGTGTAGACATACATTACCACAGAAGCAAGACTGTAAGAATAAAAAGGGTAATTGAGAGACCTAGCTAAATTAATCCTATGTGCATATAATTATTATGATAATTTCTGGCACATTGGACTGCAAAAGACCTAGTATTTTGCATTTGAAAAGACAAAAACATTCAAACCAGACACGAAAAAGGCCTTAAGAAAGAAAGTCAAGACTGAAGAGTCACTTTTATATAATCAAATTCAGTATCCGTGATTCACACTTAGCAATACACTCATGTGCAATCTGTGGGACGCCAACACTGTCGGGGTAAGATGCCTGATAAAAACGTTCTTGACTCAGCCTTAATGAGCTGAGAAACTATGTTTTTAATATGCCAATCTGTATTCTAACGGCTATTAGCAGCAGTCAGTAGCAAAAGTTGGGAGGGACCTCCCAAGCCTCGTCGAAAGTTGGAGGGGACCATCCCATTAATGGTCCCAAACCTCTCAAAAGTTGGAGGGGACGCGTCCCGTTGGTCCCATAGGGTGGTTGCGCCTATGAGTGTCGCCTACCATCGATCGATGCAGTAAATAATATTTTGTCATTAAAGACGAGCGATAGGCCTATCAATGACATTATGACAATGCTATCATCTGATCGGTAGACACAAAATTAATAGATTAGCCAGAAGATTAAGGGACCTGAACAGATATGCGTGGCGTCATTGGACATAATATGAACCTGCCTGACGGCAGAGAACTAAAGAAGAAGAACCTACCGTTGTTAACTTTAAAATACCGTACTAAATGTCTGCCGAACCTCTGCAGAAATGTTTTAGTCAGTCAACACTCTGAAGGCACCATCCGCTGCGGCCCTCGTGGCTCCCCTCGTTCCTCTTAGTGACGACATTGACATGTATTTTTTTAAGCCTACACTTTGGACGTTTGCACGAAAGTCTCTCTCCGCTGGTAACTTACTGTCACAAGTCACATCAGCCTCATGATAAGACCTATCCGTCTGAACTTCTGAAGCGGTCAAGTTTACACATGACCTTAATTACATGTATAGAGAACAATATAAAGACGTTTTGAATGATACAATCTTGTTACTCTACGACCTGTGCTTGTAAGATAATATTATGACGAATCACTCACCTAGTCTTCGAACTGTGAGGTCGCTCTTATCAGTCCATCATGGTTCGCCATGCATCAGGTAAACACAACAGTGCAACCTTTATTTCTAAGTAACGATCCTCTGCCGCCGTCAAAGCAGTCTTAGCATTGTTTATTCTTCGACTATAGAGTTGTTACAAGCGATGACTTGAGTTGCCTCATCCAAAAGATGATGCTGCCTCTGAAGAAGAATATACAGCATTCAACTACTGCTGAGACGGTTCTCTAGGAAGCTGCTGCTGCTGCTGCTGCTGCTGATGCTGATGATGCTGAAGATGATGATGCTGCTGCTGCTGCTGATGATGATGATGCAGTTGTCGGTGCAGATATCATCTTCCGATAGGTCGGACGCGCAGAGGCGGAGGAGGAGGCGGCGGTGGCTGAGGTGCACCTCGGCTTATCGACCTGAATCGGAGGTGCGGAAAGGTGGGTGGAGGACTGGAGGTATACAGTATAGGAAGCAGCGAGATTTACGCTTTAACTAGAGAGGGGCTGAAGACGGAGGAGGAAGAAGAAGAGAGGGAACGGGAAGAAGAAGATGGAAATGGAGTGTGCTTCACTGTATAGTACGGCGCTGTTCGTCCTGCCATCTGCTGCAGGATGGTGATCCTGAGATGGATGGAACCAGAAAACGCGATTCTTCTTCTTCTCTACTGTCTTGCTGCTGCTGCTGCTGCTGATGCTGAAACAGAAGTTGATGCTGGCGAGGATGAGGACCCCTCCCCGACCGGTTGTCTGTAGGACAAGTTTTTCCCACGGGTCATCGACGACCGTATTGCGCTGTATACTATACCATGCTACTACGAGGTTGGAAGCGATTGCAGGACATTGCTGAGATGATCATCTGTCGTCATTGCTGCTTCCGCTGGAATTTAAAGCGAGTGCTGAATGCTGAATGCTGAATGCTTTGCTGCGTGTTATATGGAGCAAACGTCATTCCAACGCTGCTGCAGCTGCTGGCTGTATAAATGCATTTGCACGCACCATCAACCCCCTCCCTCCCTGAGTTCCCTCCACCCCACCAACCCCAACCCACTCATGAGCAACAACCATCAGACACCCAATGAGTATATCGTGTATATCGTGTTTTCATAGTATAGACTGAGTGTAGGCTATAACGATAGCCTATATGTATGTGTATATTTATATATGCATATATACATGTATGTATATATTATGTGTGTAAGCTTATACGACTGTACATATACGTCCACAGTACGGCTATACCAGAAGGCTACCTGCAGGTGTATCGATATCTATATCTTCATCTCCTCGTTATATTCTTTATAGCTGCAGCGACAGGAAACGAAGATGATCTCGTGAAAACAATATCTTCATCGCATCATTATCATCATCACCATCATCATCTTCAGCGCATCATCATCATCATCATCATCATCATCATCATCATCATCATCATCATCATCATCATCATCATCATCATCATCCACCTTCTCTTCCAGTTTCCCGGTAGCATCCCTTTCTTCTCGCAGCTCATTCTTCTCCTCTACGCAGGTCATATATTCTCTATCCATCTCTTCCATCTCATCATGTGCAGTAGCAGATTCAGAGTTATCATCAGCGCATCATCATGTGGCGTCTGAACTTCTTCCATTTTCACCAGAATCAGCAACAGTAGCAGCAGCAACAACAGCAATATTGCAACAGCAGAAGTGTAAAAACAACAGCTTGCATATCAGCTCTCATATTATATATCTTTTATAAATAGTACTGTATACATATCATTATATATAATATACATACATATAATTATATAATTATATAGTATATACATATATTTTATATTATATTAGGCCTATATACATATCAATTTATATAGGCCTAGGCCCATATTTATATGTATATGCGTTAGCCTATGTAATTTTGTAGAAGTGTGTGCAGATAAAACCTTCTACGTAGATTAAAGCTATAGGCCTATGCCTTTAATATCTCAAATATAATATTATATTTATCCTATATTATGGTTATGTACGTTTAGACTATTTATATCATTAGCTTCAGTAGACCTAGGATATGTACCGAGAGCTGTGTGCATCGATGAACATGACTTGATCTTGTCTTCTTCCTATCATGCTCATAAATCTCACTTTAATTCCTACTTTTCCTTTCACTTATTCTTCTCTGACATCCTTACTCACCTAATTTCCCTCCCCTTACCCCTCCCTCCACCACCTCCTCCTCATCCTTCTCCACATCCTTTCCACTACCTTATCTTCCTTCCTCTCAGATATCAGACTACCTACCACAAGCCGATCGTCAATCGAGCATCTGTTATAGGCCTAAAGACGTAAATAATCGGATAGCAGCGGATCGAGTATTCGAGTAGCTTTCATTCGAGTATTCGAGTAGCTTTCATTCGTTGTCAGACTTTTAATCGAAATAAGATATTAAACGTTGAGCCAGAAGACTACACATCAGACATAAAGCAGTTAGTCTGTTGTTCTGCCTCCTCGTGTACTCAGCCACAGAGGCTTCGAGTGCAGTTTTTAATGTGAAAGAAGTCAGAACATGATCTCTGATATAGACGCAGTTAACATGGAAACACACAATTGCAGGTTTAGGGGAGTTGAAGTGGTGCACAGTTCAGGTGGTAGATCCAATTCGTCTATTATGTATAGCTTAGGTGGTCGTACGTACGAGTGCTTGTAGTGTTGGAACTGTTAAACAAAAGCTGTCTAAGCCTTTCATGATATTATTAAGCTACAATTACTTATCGGCATAACAGCATCCATGATTATGATTTAAGTGTATAATGGAATTTCAAATTGTCAAAAACGAAGCATGGTATTAACCAGTGACAGCAATGCCTGCTTCTCTCAAAGGTGACCTCTAAAAGATTCATCCATATACATCATACACAATTATTAATGCATGATGTGTCCAATTTCTAAGCAAATCTCATGCTATTGTTTAGTCATAAAAAATATTATAGGCTAGTGTTATAGAGCAATAAACCTAGACCTCTGCTATTCTTCTTCAGGTTTGGGTTTGTACAGAAATTCAGTAACCATATAAACATTTACGGATGTATTTATTTTCCATAAACTTAATGCAGAGACTTTGATACCATTTACTAAAGTTAAGAGTTCAAATAATGGCAAAATGCTAATTAATGTTCATTTTCGAAACATAGACATTGAGTCAGAATTATATTATTATAAAAATATTAATTAGTCATGTGGAAAAAGTACATAAAACAGACAAAAATGTATTACACACATTGCTTTTCTGAATAAGCTAAACATTGCAGTGAAGATATTCCTAGATATAAATTATTGAACTAATTTGGCATTCATTCATTTGGCTATACCTATAGGCACATTCTTTTGGCATAAAAAGTATTCTGCAAAAGTTAATAAATTTCCACTTAAATACGTACATGTACACGCATTTGTTTGGCATGCATTCGTATAACTCTGATAGCTTTTCCTCTGTAGTCTGTGGATATCTGTTTCAATGACTGACATAATGATGGAACCTAAGAATTTTGTGCACATCAGACAAAGATATTAAATAAAATGAAGCACAAGAACGCCTAGCAATGTCTATGAGCCTATGAATATAATAGAACAGGATGTAATGAGTAGTAAAGAGTGGGAAACTAGACAAGTACTATTTCTGAAGTATTCCTGGGAAAGAGATTAATGTAAACTTCAAGGTTTTCAATTACACTATACATAGTTCAATGCAATCTGCTGCTGATGACAGCGACGACAACATTCTTCAGTGATGAGGAACTCGAGACTTGTCGGCCGTACAGTTCAACGAATGATTTCTTGGCATGCCGCACTTGCCAAGAACCTACGAAAGAAATGTAGACAAGTCAAAGTTACTCAACTGTTGAAAAATAAGAAAAGAAACATGAAAATATGTATAAGTGTAAGTATAAGTTCATTCATTCATTCATTCATTTCGTGAATTTATATAGCGCTTCTTCAAGAAACCTACTCAGAGGCGCTCCCAGCCCAGCCACAGCTAAAATAATAGGTTTTGAGCGACTTATAAAAAGCAGGTGAATTTAGTCTAGGCACAAGTCGCAAGTTTAGTGGGAAGCCATTCCAGATAGCGGGACCCACAGTAGAAAAGGCTCGGCGCTGTCTTGTAGAAGTTCGAGCTATGTATACCTATAGTAAAAAATTTATTTCTTTACAGCATTTAGGATACAATACAATACATAGTTCCTTTGTCAGGTTCTAATACTTTTATCATGTTCCTTAAGAGATGCCATGTAAAAGTAAAAGCATCGAGAATACCATTTGCTGGAGTTAAAGAATGCAAATAATGGAAAAAATGCTAATTCCTGTTCATTTTCAAAACTTCGAGAATGAGGCGGAATTTTTATTATGAAGAACATTAATTAATAAACATATGTGGTAAAAGTACATAAAGCAGACACAAATTTATTACAAATATTGCTTTTATAAATAAGCTAAACACTGCAATGAAGATCTTCACTTATAGTGCCAATCCCAAACCTAGTCCATAATGAAACATCCCATTGTTTCTGGAGTTTCATGTGAAACAGAGGAAACAATGTCTGATGAAATCCCACTGATAGCTTGGATAATAAAAAAAATATCATCACTGCAATTTCCAGATGTGAATTCATAAAAATTTCAGTGGTAGAATCTGAAGTATAGCATAATGTAAAGTTTTAAACGTTAAGATATTCTAACACTTCAAATGCTGCATCTAATCCTACCTTCAAACATTTTAAAAAAACCTAAAGAGCCATGTAATTAATACTACAAAACAATGTAGAAGACTATTAATTTCTTTCGGAAGGAACTGTAAATATTGTAAACTGTCTTTCTAATATAAATTTGTCAACTTAAAACACCCAGTTGTTACATATTTAATCTACTCAATCTGTTAATATGATTAAAGTTAAATAACACACATACACATGCATGCACACAGTGTTTAAAAAATAAAAGGCTACACTGAATAGGTTTATTTAGTTGATTGGCGTTAGAATGACCTGTGAGAACTGTTGGCTCATCGGATGGTACGTTGATGGAACGCTGTAACAGGTTGGTGGTAGCGATCCATATTCTGAGCTGGTTGTCCTGTACATGATGTTGATTGGCTCACAGGTATAACCAGGCAGACACTCTGAAAACATTAGCATTCAAATTCTTTACCGCTGCTATCAGTCAGAAACCAAATCTCAAAACAAACATTTAACGATAAAATCAAATCATTGGTCAGATAAGAAGTAAATTCTGATATATTATTACAAAGAAACCTTTGTATTGTCATGTTAAAAAGATTTTTCTGTCGAGTCATATTCACCGACTGAAAATTATTTTTATCTTAGGAGAACAATTTAGTGGGTTTTAGGAGCTCGGAGATTATACTACTTTGTTCGTTTTCTGATTTTGCACTGTACTTTCTGTTTTCTGTTGTGTACTGTATTCTTGAATAATATTGTAGCGATTGAAATTGATCGTTTTATCACGAGGCCAGCAAAAGGAGTCACCTTGGGAATTGGAAGAACAAGAGCTGTCAAGATATTGAAGGTATCGACTAATTCAGAGAAAGATTTATTATATACTTGTTGCAATTTCATAAGAACAGTTTTTTACATTGCTCTCTATACTCTCTTTGAACTAACGGATCAGTCTGGCAATGTGAAACTCAGAGTGCCTCTCCTCAGTGCATGTATGGCTCTGCCTCAACCGTCTTGCTGTAGCATAAACCCAGATAACCTTTGAATCTGAAAAAAACATGTTTGGTTTTCAGGCCGATGACTGTGCTCTTCCCCTTCCCATTCCAGCATTGACCTTGCTGGCATCGTTGTTCCACAACAATCAAAAACTGTTCAAACGCTTGAGGCGACGCTGGATAGTAATCTTACATTCGATGATTCGACTCCTCAAAAAATCTGTGTAAATCTTGTTTTATCGTATCAGTGCAATAAATCACACAAGGTATATAATATATTATATATGTCTATATATTTATATATATTTATTTATATATATATATATATATATATATATATATATATATATATAATTATATATATATATATATATTCTCTGGCCAAAGACGTGTCAATATCATTGCACTCACCTTCTGGTGCTACTGGAGATGGCATTTCAACTGGTACATTTATTGCACAGGTAAATACCGGGTTACCAACATTGAACACACCACCTACAACAACAATATTTCAATAAAAGATTTCAATGTTGTTGTTGTTGTTGCAGTGGCTTTTCAGCAAATCTGAAGCTGTTGTTGTGACAAAATGCATACGGTACATATTGCTGTGGAAAATCTTAACTTTCCTTAGCTAAGCTGGTATATACTGAACATTCTGCAGTGCTTTGCAAGTACCATTTCTAAGGCAGTAACCAGGCACTAACACTGCTATATCAAACAGTAGTGATTGTGATAAACTTAATCACCTCTTCAAAAACTCACTTGTAGCATCATGATTTCAACCGTTAATGAATTACCGGTACTTCTTTTTACAAAGTGCATATATTATGACCACTGACCACAGCATTTTAACAGCAGTATCCTATCAATTAATAACTTTATTGGTACTCATTTACATATTCACAAACTCTGAAAGTGATGGAGGATTGAGAATGCATGTGCTGACAGCATAGTAAATCCCACAGACAGACAGCCACTTATTCAACTCCCAAATAAAGCTCAAGGCTATTTAAAGTGGATGCATCTGCCAAAGATATGTCAACAGTGGGAGCACAGAGCAGGATGTGGAGGATGATTGCATTACCTACAGGACTTCTGTAGGCTACACCTGTAAATCATCAGAACCAGCTGCACCATTCTAGCAACATAAGAACACTTATATACTTAACATATAACCAAAAGAATGAGTAATAATGAAGAACGTAATGTGACAATGAATAATCAATGGCTACCACACACGTGAATGAATACATCAGTATAATAATAAGCATTGTCCTGAAAAAATACAACTAAAGGATCATTTATATACGGCTGAGAGAATTACGGTGCTTACTGAATTTATCTGTAGATTCTGGCTTCGTAGTCAGATTCGCAGAAGGGCAAGGGCAGTCAGTCATCTAAAACAACAATATGTCAGTAAGAAAGATAAACAGTGTTCATAATATTCTAAACAACAAAGTATTTATTTGCTCGTATCTTTTTCAAGGCAGTAATTTCGGACACTGAAGAGGATGCATATTCAGTATGAGAATTGTAGAAAATAGCAGTGAGGTCAGCCTTCGAGTTACAATGTGCAACGAAGAAATGCTTTGGGCTCAACCTCCTCAACCCAGGCAATTATCACCCTAGCTGTGCTTATTGAAAAAAAAATAGAAATCTTAATCTCTGCTGTGCATGCTCTTCTAGCAGGCTGCACGGCAAACTGCATACGAAATTTTTCTGTAGAACCATAAAGCATGCATGTTGACATCAAGGGATTTACGAATCTCTCAACAGCGCCATACATGTGGATATAAAACTGATCTATAGGCCGATAGAAGCAACTAAGTTAAAAATGTATGCACAGCATAGTCAGAACGAACGAACCAAAGTGTATGTAAAGAAAGATTGAGGACTGTCTAACATCAGTGGAGAGTACTATGGACTCCAGCTGACATGTTCAAGTGCAGCACCTGCATATCTTTGGGGCAGCCTACTGTAATGATCATAAACCTGACTGAGTCAAGATTGAACATAAAGCTCCCTTTTGTGTATAATTATGCCGCCCTGGTGCCAACAAGTAAGGCCCATCCCAGCAAGCAGAGCTTGAATTACTTTTTTACACGAGGGCTTCTTTTAAGGAATTTTTAGAACTGCACAATTCTCCATCCTTTCACTTCCCATCCTTCAAGGTAAATTATTTTCAATCAGATAACAATGAACAATTGTAACCATTTTTAACTGCACAAAAATGCCTTCAGAGCTGCACAAATCCATTAGAACTGCACTTTTTGTATAGAACTGTATACATGCCAAAAGCCCCACTTTACACATCAGAATGCCGGCGAAGAATATTACTGGTTGCCCATGGCCCCATATTCATCCAAAAAACAGTAAAAAAGTGAACAAAACTTTTCAATAGTTAGCTTATCGTCCGCTCAGCAGTAAATATCCCAAAGGGTAGTGCAAAGAGCAAGATAACCATTTCAGTGGTTGTGTACAAAATGCAATAGCATCCTAAGCTTGATTTGGATCCAATCTGACGCCATAGATGCAACTCGTCAACAGTTGCAATACAAATGTTTTGTACATGGTAAAACACATCATACAGGTGACCTCTAACCAGACAGTATTAAGCATTGATTTAATCAATGTTTGATTCAGCTATAGCAGACTGACTCAATAACGCCAGTGCTTAATTGTCTCCTCGCCAGAGTTGACAGCTCTTCACGAATCAAAGTCACCTTGTCACCTTGTGCTGTCGATTCTTTGAACCCTAGCGACCGCCATCGTCAACTCTCTCCACAATTTACGATCTTCCGCCGCGTTTCTCAGTACCTCTAAGTTCATCTTCATTCTCTCATGTATTTCCGCCATCCACCTCCTTCTTGGGCGTCCTCTCCTCCTTCTTCCCTCTCCGCAGGCCAGCATCATCTCCTTATCCAAACCGTTTGCTCGCATCACATGTCCGAAGAACGCCATCTTCTGCCTTGCCGCTACCTGCCCCAATGACACATTCCCTCTTGCTTGTCCTATCTCTTGTAATATGGATTCATTTGTCCTTTTCTCGAATCGAATTAGGTAAATTAAATAAAATGATGTCGAAATTGCGGCTTATATTCAAACTCACCTGGTTTGTAGATCCCTCCATGTTCGCCTGCGTAATTCACTTAAAACACACAATAACAGACAAATCAAATCAAATGTTTTAGCGTCACCATGGAATTATATTTATAGAAATACAACACTCTCGGGGAAAAACCGATTGCTGGTTGCTCCTTTCCAACAGATGTCGCCCTTTTCAATGTTTAATTATTGTTTATACTAGATATTGAAACTTGTGCTTAATTCTCCATAAGTAATTTAATTACTGCGCAAGTATAATTTTATGTCAAATATTTCATAAAATATTGCAATGATTTGCTTATGTAAAAAAGCGACGTACATTTTGTCCGTCAGAGGGATGAGCTAGAACCATAGAGATGTACGCTATATATATAAAATATATAGGCTAGAGAGAATATGGCCTATCTCCTCTGCATAAAAAAGTGAAGTTATCAACGACCTTATTATTATATTAACGGAAATCACGCCAGTGACGTCACACGACGGTTGGCATGAGAAATCGCCTATGATTGGTCGATATGAAGAGACAGCGACGCCTATGATTGGTCGATATGAATAGGCGATTTTTCATGGTATGTGATTGGTCGATATGAAAAGAGACAGCGACGTAGATTTACAGACGTGATATTCCCTCTAGCCTTATATTTTAATACATCTCTATGGCTAGAACTAGTCACATCGCAGTGAGAACTTTCAGCAATCCTATGTTTCACAGGTTCATTGAGCGTTAACAAGGGACGTTACCAGGGATGCCACTCATAGCATTTTCTATGTTTTTCGGTCTTGTCTAAGTTTCTAAGTTTTTGGTCAGGATCTAGGTTATTTTAGTCGCAAGATTTAATAAGATTTTGCAGCGGAAGGTGACGTTACCATAATATAGACACCTACCGACTTATGCCTAGGCTAAATTCACCTGCTTTTTATAAGTCGCTCAAATCCAATTTTTTTTAGCTATGGCTGGATTGGGAGCGCCTCTGAGTAGTTTTCTTGAAGAGGCGCTATATAAATTCAGAGGCGCTATATAAATTCTCGAAATGAATGAATGAATGAATATGTAGGCCTAGGCCTACTCAAATAAACCGGCTTCACGCAATCCAGGGTCCATGCTCTCGCTAAAAGCCTAAAACACCATATTACTAATTTACTGCTCTCCTGAAAAATCACTTTAAAATCTAAACAGATAGAAAGCAAAGAAAGTTGAAAGTCCTAGCACTTAGGCCCTACCGATAATTTGCACGCTCTATCCCAAGGTCGGATTAACAACGGGTCGTGCCGCTTGTAATAGTGATTGTCAAAATTTTCAATTTTTCTAATAACTAACATACTGGTTAGCATGAGTTAGCATAATGACTGTCAGGTTGACAGTGTTTAAATCACGCCAGTGCAATAATTTGTTTCAAAATGTCAGTTCCAGTTGTGGTCCATACCTTCCTGTTGTCATGTCAGCTGTACAATACATATAGACTGACCGTGCACTTCGATCATAGTAGTGTACAAGTATAGGCAGAGCGATAAAAGCAACAGTTGCACCATTGCCTATTTCGCCCAGTCTCATGCGTGGAACCCTGGAAACACATGCGTTTCCAGTAAGCTCTTCTTCGGCTTTCCCACTGTTCACCCAAACCACTTTTAATAACCACTGTCACCAACATTACATGCTCCTTCAATTTCCAACTCTGGTGTATCTGTCGTTTCACCCACCCTGACTTCTTGAATGCCCTCCCCTTCTCTTTACTTGGTTCATACTTAGCGGAACTGTTCGTGCATCTCCCTCTTTTTCTTGATCTTCTCTCTGTCTATCTGTCTCTGTTTGTCTGTCTTTCTGCCTGTCTGTCTTTCTCCATGCTTCAATCCCAATGCTCTCTGCCTCTGTCTTTCTCTCTGTCTGTCTCTGTTTGTCTGTCTTTCTGCCTGTTTGTCTTTCTCCATGCTTCAATCCCAATGCTCTCTGCACTTCTGTCTTTCTCTCTGTCTGTCTGTCTGTCTCTCTATCTCCCTCCCCCCAAGACCTATTGTTCTCGGGGAACTTGTACTGGGGGCAATACAACATGGCCACTGCTATATATAAGCTACTAATTATAATTACACCACATTACATATTTAGACCTTTACACAGATCTGTCACTTAGAATCTAATCAATTAAGTTAGGTTAAGGCATAAGACGACTCATAAGATATGACTATAGGCTGACATAAAATTTAGGTCAAAGACCACCAATGATATATGCGGTAATACTTTAATTTTCACAATAAACAAAATCACAGTCAAGTAATAATTATAATCAATAATGCAATAGTTATTACAAATTCATAAATATACAAGATAATCAACTGTTTGACAGAAACTGATTTCGAAATTCTGCATCTTCTCAGAGAATAGATCCTGGCAAAAATCTCAAAAAATTACAAACTGTCTAATTATTAGCACATTGGTTTTTGAAATTATTCATAAGAAATATATGCTACGATATTCAAACCAAACTATTCACGTTATACAACCATGTCATGAATCTTAATACACATATCAATAACAATAGGCCTATCTAACAATAGTCTAGAGTTTCATATTCAAAAGTAAAATAGCAATAAATAAATTACAGAACATATATATTGATAACATATTGCAGCATTTATCTAAAGTTCAATATTAATTATGCAGAAGTTTAAATGTTATTCCTTTCCATCATACAGCCATCATAAATGGTTTTTTACAATATAAAGCACCTGTTTAAAATCAATTTTTCAAAGAGTAGCACAAACAGAACAAGGAACTGACAATATTAGTCTCATGAAAGTTGAAACAAGTTGAAGCTACACAGGTGTGTTATATCTCAAATATAGAACATTAGAACACCCCAGCACTTGGAAGACATAAATAGAATAGGCTCCTACAGTCTGACATGATCTGCAAATTTTTTACCTGCTTCAGCCGCTACAAAAGCACATTGGAAGAACTTCATACATTTAAAAACATAATACTGTTGCATCTTTAGTCAAATCAGAACCAGATTAAATAATGTTACTTTCATCAAAACTTCCTTATTGTAGCCATAACAATAGTTACACCTTACAGTCCTTACTTAGTACATTGTCAGCAATATTAATAGCAAAATTATTAACACAATTGTCTTTTACCGAGTAGCCTTCGTATCTTAGAGCGCCAAGATTCTGGACGGAAACTCAAAGCCTTGCAGAGGCGAAGTGGAGCGTGTTGTCATGGTAGGAAGTTTCTCCACTTTTGCAGAGTCATCTATGACTGGAAGATGTACCGGTACTTCGATGGCTGACTGGTCATGGTAAGCGTCACTTTTTGTGGCCGCTGGAAGCCAGGACTGGGAAGGAGATGGTGGAGCAGACGGACCTGGAGCGACGTGCCATGACAGGCAGGAGGCAACACTCTCACCCGAGAAATTGGAAGATGGCTTCTGTATTCTGTTGATCGTGACGCTGTCTTTCGACGGCTGAAGGACGTCCCCAAGGTAAGGGTTGTCAACGCTGTGTGTGTAGCGATAGGCGGTCGTTGGCAGACGATCAACGTCCACGGAACCAGTCTTCACTCTGCGTATGATTCGCTGGTTAAGTTTATTCGCATCCACCATCACGCCTCTGTAGTCGACCATGTATGATGAAAGTGGCGCGCTTGTTGGTTCAGGTCGCCCGTTGGACATCCACGACAAAAGATTTGCATCGTATCGGTTTGTGTCGTTTTCAAGTCGCTTTCTGCCAAGGCCCTGCAGTAGTGTAATGTACAGCAGTAGTGTAATATACAGCAGTAGTGTAATGTACAGCAGTAGTGTAATGTACAGCAGTGTAAATGAAGATCAGAGTAAAATTAACATAGAGATACAGAAATGAGGTATGGTTTACTGTTTGTACCTACAGTTGCTAATTGCTCTTCGAGAGGTGTCGGATGTCCAAATCTTGACAAGTGTAACACTTAAACCTATCTGATGAATCTATAACCAATATATTCACTGTTTGCCATTTGGAAGGCAGCAGATCTTGTATTTCTTGTGGTTGATCTCAATTTTGAGGTGCCGGATCCAAGATAAGCCAGGAACAACTACAATTTAAAACCATTGTGCTCCTACCTATGGGTTGTAAATACACTTAATCTAAGAATTTCTGTGCTAAACCTGTTAATCCAGAAAAGGTCCACTTCTAAAATACAGATGGCAAATATTCCAAAGCCCTTATCCCAAAAACCTTACACGGAAAAATGTTTAAATGGTATGATACAAAAAAAATACATACGAGTGCCTCTGAGTGGATTTCTTGAAGAAGCACTATATAAATTCTTGAAATGAATTATTGAATGCAATTTAGTTTTTTATACTTGGATTTAATAGAAATAAGCAAATAAGCCAAGATGAAGCAGCTGTTTAAACTTCAGACCTCCTCAAAATAGAGTGCATCATTCAGAAAGGAATGTCGATTGTCATGTTTCGAAAAGACATGGCTTGAAGATGGCAGCTGAAAAGAAAACAGCTGAATTTAAAGCTAGTTTATAAAAGCACTAATCTAATATCTATGGATATTCACCACTAAGACTAAGATTTGAAGTTAAAATTGCAAGGATCTGGAAGACAAGCAAGACTGGACTCAAAGAAGAGCAGTGTAAAGATGCCAAAATGAGGAGATAGTGATGAAGGGTGGCTGCAAACAATGGAGTAGATTGTATCGGAGATGTCAAACATTGCTACCTCCATTGTCCAGGGAAAGACAAGAGATTTGTTGGAGGCTGACGGCAGTTTAGTTTTAATTAGGAAAGCCTTGTGTAATATATATTTCACAGGAGGATTTTGTCTGCATTCTGGGTCCACTAATCTTGAAGTCGTTATATTATGCCATAACTGCACATCAATTTAATTACGGTAAGTCTTTTGTGATTCTTGCTAAACCTAAAGATAAATGCGTCGGCTAAAGCAAACTCTGCATCCTCTCATTCGACATGGTAGCAGCATTGCTGTGTAGTGAGTGTCTTCTGTTGGATGTGCTACATAATTCTGTCAATTATGTTTCTCCTATTTTTTAGTAGATACTGCCATTTAAACAGCAAGCTGTGCTCATTACCTGTGCTCGTTTTGTGAAGATACGCGGCGGTGTTGGTTTTGCCTGATGGCGATATTCAATGACAAAATCATTTCTTGGTTTGCTTCTAAGATGTCCATAGAACCCACTATTGTGCTGAAAGGAAAAGTAAAGCATGTATAAAGACTATAATGTTAATGTAAACATATACACCTGTAAACGAAATTTACCACAGAATCTAATATGTTCAGTGTAGCCTCTTATAGATTGAAAATGATTCTGAATTTCCTACTAATTCTCTTATGCAATTCTTCTCCTGGTTCTTCTGCCTTCAATCATATGCTGTAGGTTCCCCACATTTTCATATATTCATATGCTCCATTAAAGAGTTCTGACATCTGTATTTTCGTAGAGAATGTGACTACACTAGTGAAGCACATAACAACTCTGACAACATAACATTGACAACTTAACATACGCTGCAATGTTTGTCAAAATTGACATAATGCAGAGGTCGACCGCCATCTGCCGAGGGTTGGAGACACTTGATTCTGCATGTGTTGACACCCCCGTTATGATTATATAAGCACAGGCTTTCCGCAAGGGGGATTGCTTCCAGCTTAGGGGGGGCGAGAGTATGCCCTGGTCTGGTATGCTATCCGGATCGCGAGTTTCCAAAGGCCTGTGTGGCCCAGCGCCTGCGATTTCCTATTGGGCAGTAATACTGGAAGAGGCGATTTCCGTAGGGGAGGAGGTTGTCGAGTACAATGTCTGGCTCAATGTCTGGCCCATCCCTTCGTAGACTATCAACAACACGTGCGTGATCGGCAGGCTCTGACGATTTTTGACGAATTGCAATGTAAAACGTTTAAAATTTCTTACAAATGACCCTACGTATGGAGGAACATTTTGCACAGGTAATCTTTAGCGCTCTTTGTCGTTAAATTTAAGCATGGTTATAACATAGAAGACCTATAGTGTTTTTCGCGTATAGGGTAAGGTTTCGCGTCGTGACGTTCGGTTAGGGTTAGTGTTAGGGTTAGTGTCGTCATTAGATTCTTATGATTTTTGCGTCGTGAGGGTCGGTTAGGGTTAGTGTTAGGGTTAGTGTCGTCATTAGATTCTTATGATTTTTGCGTCGTGAGGGTCGGTTAGGGTTAGTGTTAGAGTTAGTGTCGTCATTAGATTCTTGATTTTTGCGTTGGTTGTTTAGCAGTTGTTGGTCAAGCTAATAGCCAACACTACAGCTTCACCAACAACTGCTAACATCAACTACCTTCTCCCCCTACGGTCTTCGCCTCTTCCAGTGTTGCTGCCCAATGGGAGGTCGTGGGCGTTGGGCCGTGCAGGCTTTTGGAAACACGCATCCGGATCTGTACCTATGTTAAAATATAGGCCTGGTTAACGCGATCTGTCATTCTGCCAACTATCAGTAAGGTCATCTGTTCTAATAAATTCAGCATAAGCACCTTTAGTAGCTTTGATTCAACTTACCCAGCTACCGATAATTTCGCTTCTCGACATTTTACTAATATTATGGACAAAGAATAATTCTAATGTTTATTTAGGGTATTCTTGTAAATTTACTATCAAGACATTCCTGCACTGTAGGCTATAGTACTATCATGGCGCGCTCGGTTGCTAAGACAAGTAAACTTTCGGTTTCTAAGCAGTTGTCATGGGCCATCGCGATAGACCGCCAAGTTTTCGAAACGCCACCAATCTCTAAGTCACGTAGGCCGAATAGTAATCTCCAAATTTCCAAAGCGCCTACCGAAAAAATCAAGCGCGGGGCACCAGTTTATTCACGAGCGCTGTGTTGAGACAAAAGCGCTGTCGGTAAGAATAGTACATGTTGATTCGGGTCGAGTGATGGCATTAGACACGATCTTAGTAATTATATGCACTCCATGCAATGATGCTCGGAACATTAGGCCTGACCTACTACCCTACCGGTAGAAACTCCGCCACTGTTTGCACTCTGCCAGATGATGAGAATCTGTAGCCCTAATTGCAACACAAAATGAGCATTGAATTGTTAGGTCTACACCACCGTTCGACATCACGATCTCAGTATAGGTCAAGTCACTCTTCCAGGAGTTAGGGCCTAGTTGAGTAGTAGGCCTAGGCCTATATTTGACGTAGCCTAGGTAAGCTAGGCTAGGCCTACATCAGTTCTTTAAGTCTAATTAACCCTTTAATAGGTCACTGAGGTCAGGTCACTCTTACTGTAATACTTATTGATCTAGTTGTTGCAGTCTTGCAGAGTATTAATGTTCTAGGTGGTTTAAAACATTGGATTGTTGATGCATATTAGGACATTTCCAGAGAACTTTGGACACCTTTAAAACGGTAAAGCCTCGTAAACTTAAGCCACGCATAAGTACTTATGTTGTGTTTTGGATCCTCACATGAACGTGTTGGCCCGTGTCGAGGGAAGGGGTGAGAAATCGTCCAAAATCATTTATGTCATTACGTAATTTATATGGACGACCCTTTACAAATTACAATTCTTGTAGGCCCGATCCGACCCGCTGCGCATGCGCACACGACAATGACGATCGACATAACGGTTCAGCTTATTAAGATCAGTCGATTTAACGAATCTGTCGATTTGTTCAGCACTTCAGACGCAGTTGTCATTTCGTGATTTGAAGTTCATTTGATCTGATTTAATAAAAATTCAACTCAGTAGGCTACCATGTAGGCCTAGGCCTAATATGAACACAATGAACGTGGTGTGACGTAGGCCTAGGCCTAAGTGCATGGGCGGAGTTTGGTTTCCGTTCTTGGGGGGCTAAGAAAACTTGGGCTTTGGTTGAGGCGGAGACTCAGTTTAGAATCGAGCGGCGCCGAAAAAAGTGATGATCTTTTTTAGCCTTTCGATTGAAGTTTCGTTCGTGAAAAGAGCCATTTTCCCCAATAAAATTTTCGGGTCTGGGTTTTCTTGGAGTGGGGGTACGTGGTTACCCCGAAAAGGATAGGCCTACCATTTTCATGGTCAAAAAGTTGAATCTGGGCCTTCTTGGGGGTTTAAAACCCTACGGTAAACAGACTGTAGGCTAAACCTCATTGCTGACTGTGGGAGACTTAATTGCCGATTCAGGTCTACCAGGCCTATCTAGATTCTAGAATGTCTATCTTCATCTTGTTTAGGCCTATCGCAGAATTGTCTGCTTTCCGTTGCATTCCGGTCTTCTAATAGGCCTACGCCATTGGAGATCTAGATAGCCAAGTCTCTGGATTAGGCTACGGCAAGCTCTTAGTACACCATGCATGGCGTAGGCCTATAAAATTATGTATTCAACTGTATAAAATGCAGCGTAATGCACGTATACGTAACGTATACAGTCTAGGCCTATAATACGTCGTATGATGCATAGCCTAACTTTACACTCCCAGCAAATGATAGCTGGAACTGTATTCAAGCGAGTCCTATTTAACGATTCATATTAGTTAAAACAAAACGCCCATAGCCTAATGTCTAATAGTTGCTCGGCTCCTAACACTTCACCTGTGCATGTAACTTGTAAATATATAGGATCCTGGTTATGTTGACAAGCGTCTGTAACAACTAAATTTTTTTAAGTTAACGAATATTGATTGATGGAGTTATAATAATTGGCTTAATTGGCCGAACCAGGAGTGACCCAGCACTTATAGGCATCTACATTGTAGTGTTAAGCCGAACCACTGCTGTAAAGCCGACCTGCATGTCGTGCTATAGTGGGCCGTATTTCGTATAACCTGTAGGGCCTACCTGTAATCATTCTGCGGTTTGTCAGATTGAATGTTAATAAACGAATAGGGGAAGGCGGGGCAAGACGGACCCCTGAGGTAAGATGGATCCCGACAATATAAGGTATCTATGATATCGCCACCTTCCGAATGAACTTTAATTACTGTAATACTGTTGGCGCTTTGGTGATTTGTCCAAAGTAATCGACCGAAACGACATTTTTGCGTGTTTTATGATGAAAAGTTGATTTTCGACCTGTCCGATCTTATTTTCAGGAAACAGTTATTTGCTAAGTATTCAATTGCACGTTGTGACAGGCTTTTGATAAAAATATATTTTGTTAAACACCTTTTTCTGCTGTATTAACGAATTCAATATTGGCAGGATACCCAGTAGATTAAATTTTTTATTGATGAAAAGTTTATACCGTGCCCATGGGGGCAAGTTGGATCCTCACCGACGGGGTAAGACGGACCTTGTGATCCATCTTGCCCCGTTAGTGTGATTTTTTCGTGTGATTCCACTTTTTTCATCTGATTTCAAATGTTAATTAATTATTATGTTATTATTACTGCAACAATTATTGCTGGATACAATAATAATAACAATTAGCACGAAATACACGATTGCAGTGGTCTATCTTGTTCCACCATGGGGGCAAGATGGACCACTAAAATCATATGAAATTGTAAAAATGTACTCCAATGTAACTTCTGCGTTAATTGTAGTGTTTTACTTTATAGACGACCACATTTGTGCACAAAATAGTATTCTACATGTGATCAGAACATGTTATGATGAAAGCCAAATGCGTGGGGCATGATTTATTAGACTGGTCCATCTTGCCCCAGAGTGGGGTAAGATGGACCATTACTACTAAATTTTTAATTTTTTAAAATCTTATTATCGAAAAGAGATGCAATTGAATTTGTGCTGCCCTTAGCTAGGGCACTGTATAAGCTACGAGTAACACAAAAACATTTTGCCCGTGAAGCACGTTTATGGTGTCTTAAAACCAAAAATCCGTTACGGGGTCCGTCTTACCCCTACTTCCCCTATTATTATTATTAATTATAGTCTACATGTAGGCCCTATCAGTCTACGCTTTCGGTTTCCAGTTATATGTAGCCTATAGCCTAGACCAGTGCTGTCCAACCTTTTTGACACCGCGGGCCACCAAAGAACTTATCTTGAAGTCGAGGGCCGCGCACCGGTAGGCAACAAATATGATCAAATGTAAATTTTTAAGCTGTAATAAAATTTGCCATGGGATAATCATAACGGATTCATTGTGGGAACTTGGTTTTGTATTCAAATTGTCAGATAACACAACAACTTATAGCCATTAGTTGATCTGCGATATGTTTTTCTTCATGTTCACAAAATTTGAAAAAGTTTCACTAGCTTAGGCGGGCCACTTAAAATCAGCTGGCGGGCCGCATGCGGCCCGCGGGCCGCAGGTTGGACAGCACTGGCCTAGACTAAAGACTATATTATAGGCCTATAATTAGCCTATATGTGCAATATAATCACAATAATTATGCATAAGCTATGTGTAAGCTACGTATATAAAAGGCCTATGCGCCATGCCTATCTCCGTGTGTATGTGTGCGTCATGATGGGTAGCATAATTCCACATATAGTAGTCCTAAACCTTATAGGCCCTACGGATAGAATTCTGAAGGGCCAACGCCATTGATCTACATATTTTGAAGTCGATATCCTTTCAATGCCACAGAAGTGTCTGATTCAAGTGACTCAACGTTAGCATGGAATTCGATTGATCAATAAGAGAGTGATTGAGGGCGATGATAGTGATCAACCATGATCAGTCTGGGAAAACAGTCTCGATCACATTTGTAGGATATATAAACTGCAGGATGAGTATCAGTTGATTCTGGTGCATTTCAATTGCTTAATCCATCGTTGTCGAAGTCAATTAGGTTTCCAAGCGCCGGTTCTTTGGCGGCTGCGAGCTGCTTCGTGAATAGTATTCCATCAATGAAGGAGTTATAACGAGCACGGTTGCTGATGCAGCACAAGTTCTTTTGCTCTGCAGATGAATGCTCTTCAACGTCGGTGGACGACTTGACCACAGCAGCAGCAGCAGCAGCAGCAGCAGCAGCAGTGGCTGCAGCATCAGCAGCGTCCGAAGTACCGTACGTCCATCCCTCCTCCTCCTCCTCCTCCTCCTGTTGCCATAGTGATTTTCCTCCACCTGCCGTTCCATCTGGGTTCGACTGAGATTTCAAGGACGTGGAAGAGGAGGTGCACGCGATGGTGGAGACGGAGGAGTGTCCGTTCGGTTGTGTGATGTGCGGTTGATGATGTTGGTGGATGGGATGCGGCTTGTTCTTCTGGCACCGTTCAATAGATGGCGGCACCAGTGATGATGATGACGACGATGATGACGTAATATCAGAATCCTCCAGACGTAACCTCTGCGTATGTCCGTGGCTCCTGTTTTCGTGTGGAGGAAAAAATAAAGAAAAAAGGCCGACTATCAATTAATCAATCAATCACATAAATTTACATAGCGCCCCTTCAAGATTTCTACTCAGAGGCGCTCCCAACCCAGGCCTGACCAAAAAGAAAAGTCTTTGAGAAGACAATAGAAAGAGCCAGCAGAGTCACGGGGAAGCGAACGGAGAGCGGGAGGGAGGCCATTCCAGATAGAATAGATGGACCCACCACGGAAAATGCTCTTCGCTGCATAGTAGTGGTACAACAAAAAGGACAAGATAGTCACCGCGGGCAGCTGACCGCAGCGAACGACGGCCCAGAGAAACGGAGACAGGAGTAAAAAGCTCGCATAAGTAGGATGGAGCTTGAGCCAGGATGCAGCGCCAAGCAATAGACAAGACTCTATAAGCAATGCAGTGGAAGCCAGTGGACTAGAATGCACGAACAAACGAATTGATGGGTGGATGAATGGATGAAGAAACGAACGAACGAATGATGACGAATTGATAGACAAACAGACAGACAGATAAAACAGAAGGGTTTGAAAGACTGATGCATAGGAGAGAATAATCCGAGGAATGATAAATATCCTTCTGCCCAACGCTCCCCTGTATACCCTATATACGTGACAAGCCAAGCGCGAGTTATAAATTCGACTTGGTGCTAAAAGCGTCCATATACCACCACCGGGTTTTTGTGGGTAGAAGAATTTGCGATGAACTATAAATGGTCTGGACAGTGGACACTGAGTGGACCTTCTCTTTCGTCATAAATATAATTTATGATAATATCGTAGACGACCAAAGTCATCTTCGTTTTGTCAGAGTCTCGAATAGGCCTATCCATAGGCTTATGTATTACTGTGGCTGCTCCTCAATCGTCACCCCTCGTGTCGATCGTGTCTTAGATTCCTGATCGATTTCATTTTAATTCATTCGTTCGGAGGGAGTTGTGTTTGCGCGATGCAAACAGCCGCCAATCGCTGTTGAAAAAAATTAGAGTCGTTAGGGCCAGGTCAAGAGATTGGGGGGGGGGAAGACCGTGTTGTCGGCCGACGTCATTAATTTTCATATAGCAGAGTCCGTCTGAACGTCGACGCTGCAAATTGCCTCATTTATTTAGCGCCAATTGAGGGAAAGCGTGCATGCATAGCATTGCATAGGATTGCATCTGAGACGAGAGAGGAGGTGTATAACAAATCGTGATACTGGCCGAGTGGTCGAGAGTGGAGTCTCTTCGTAGGCCTATTGCAGGTAGCCTACATGGCCATATTATGAAAAGTGTAGAAAAATAACTTGGGTGTATGTCAGATTACTTATGATCAACGTATAGCTGCGGCGTGACAAGTAGACTTTACTATGGAGCTCTTAGATTAGAAAGACTTGGGGGTTGATTTGAGCCCCCTCATGCAACCCCCACGGCAATTCTCACCCTGAACCTACATGTATATAGAGTAGGCCTAATGTGAATTTGTAAGTTAATGAGATGACATGTCCTCCTATATATTAAACATCTCATTCGATCAGTAAATGCAACATATATTCTTATATAGGCTTATCAGTGTAAACGTGGATAGACTAAAGCTAATAAAAACGTCTGACGTGTGTCATTTAAATTGATGTTAAGAGATCACGTGATCAGAGGTACTTATTGGTACTGATTAGAATAATTCATAGAGCTAATTAATGTAGGAAACAACCGTATATGAAGTTTAGAGTGAGCCCTGTCAGTGTTGTATACGACCATGGGTCAGCTGTTCATTGACCTCAAGCAGTAGATCTATAGGCCTAGGCCTATTAGGTCTGAACTTTACTCCAGTGCATGTAATCAACCGCACGAAATTTAATTTATGCCTACGAATAAGCTTAGGCTGTATAGCCTACGTTGCCCCAAATGTAATAGAGCCCTACAAAAAAGAAAGAACCAATCTATATTATATGTTTGATCTTGGCAAAGACCTGAATGAATATGGTCCCTGATTATGTATCTGATGACGAAATATAGGCCTACTGCCTGTGATGCATGGCGTGACATTTTGTTCTGAAACTGTGGGTGAAAAGCGTACGTCCCAGTGCACGCTCTCCTCTATGCATCAGGATCCAGGTTCGCATGCCACTTTTACCGATGATGGTTGATTTAAGATATTCGAATCTCGTTGTAGTTCTGTGTCTTATATTGGCCTAGATGGGCAGCGGAAATGAAGGATCTCAACAGAACAATTTATTGAAAATTTACCTTGGTTTAGGAACTTTAGGTCATAAATTATAGCCTATAAGGTCGCTATAGAACTTGCGTTCTGTGAGCCTATAATATTATTTTTCATAGGTTGAAACAAAATATGCTGTGAAATGCACACCGTCAAAAGGTTATTGTAGCATCACCTCTTCACGTCCAACGAACTCTGCATGGATGCCATATATATATATATATATATATATATATATATATATATATATATATATATGAGCCTTTGACCCATCGCACTCTGACTGCCGGCGATGATGGAGTACCGTGGATGTCGTAATTTTTCTACTGATGTCAATGTGTATGACCGTGTGTAGAGGTGACAACCGAAGCAAGAGACAATTAAACCGCTATACACTATAGAATCCAAGGCCAGCAGCTAATGGATGCTCTTCTTACACTGAGAAAACCCTAACCCTTTTTTCTTAAGTGTCCCCCAATTTTATTAATTTTCAAACCAGGTCGTCGCCACTGAATGCGTCCATCAATTTAAATGGCATCAAAGATGTGAATGAAATGCGCTGCTAACCTCTTACGCAGCTTCTTCTGGTCGACTGGACGGTTCTCCAGTAGAGATACATCCTCTCCAGGTCCCTCGTCTTCCACAGAAACGAAGGAATCCATCGAATGATCTAGGCGTTGAATTTCACGAACGGAAAGACACTCCCCTCCTCCACCTCCCGCTCCTCCGCCTCCCCCTCCACCTCCGAACACCGAAGTCGTAAACGATCTCCAACCGCCTTTCAACCCAGCTGGCTCCATAAGCTTTATAAATCGGCTCTAAAACGCAGAATACATGCAGATGCATGTCTGTAAGTCAATATTGCAATTTAATATGATTCTCAAGTCTGGACTGTGCCTTCAGACACTATGGCTATCCACATTGGCTGCAGAGGACACCATATTATCGCCATCATCATTGTCGTCGTCATCGTCATAGTCATCGTCTTCGCCATCGTCATCATAATCATCATCATCATCATCGTCATCATCCTCATCATCATCATCATCATCATCATCATCATCATCATCATCATCATCATCATCATCATCATCATCATCATCATCATCATAGCCATCATTATAATCAGTATCAGCATCATATCAGTTCTCAGCTTCACCGCTGTGTGGCGACTATCGGTGCAAATAAATGGTCTTCATTGTCATCGGCCATTTCTCATGTCCATCGCTCCTCTCAGTGTTCGTTCGAGTGCTGTCGTGTCCTTATTTACATATCTATGTATTGTCTATATATATACATGTATATATAAATACATATTTACATATCTATCTTGTCTATCATGCAGTGTAGTGTCGTCGGTCAGCCTTTCTGCTTCCTTCAAATCTTGCGTGCGATGCAATCTGTGGGATTCGGTCAACGAGCTTCTCTCCAACGATGTCCAAACCATCGGAAGAGTATCCTCACTGAACTACTTTGTCTAGCAGAGTAGTTTCGATAGCTATAATGATGACTGACTTTCTGTCATCATAAGTATCTCATGGTCTTGAAGTCAAAAAGATCTTTCGCAGCCAACGCATTTCAGCTGTAAGAATAAATAGACCGAATTATATTCTTTTCTCATCTTGCTTTTGCGTTGTCCAACATTCTGATCCGTTTAGAAAAATCGATTGTATTGTCGTAATCGTAATCTCCAAATTTCAGAAGCGTATAACTCGAAAGAAAAGCGCCGGGCACCAGCTTGTTGACGAGCGCAGCATCATAGCGTAATTTTTTCAGTTTTTTTTGTTTATGCTCTGTTATGCACATTGAATCATTTAATTTTAAAATATTTCAAGGAGATTTCTATGCACTTTTGAAGTGCGTTCCGTTCTTCTTTGTGGGTCTTTATTTAGCCTCCTAGATTGACGAATTGTTTTAATTGCTCAATATTGCAATATTCCTTGGTGTCATTATTTTGATCCTTTTTTGCGTTAATTGGTCTTCTCTGTGTTGATTGTTTTCATTTGAATGCATTTACAAATTTTCTCTCTCTTTCCGGGACTATAGGCCCTAAGTCTTGATGATTTTCGATTAGCCTATATGTTAGAAAAACGACAGTAGGCCATTAGTTATCAGACGATCCCTCTATGTTGGTCACGTGACTACTCTGTTGAGCGTGCCTCTCGCCATGTTGTAGACATCTTTGTTTGTTTGATCGGTTTGCTGGAAATTATATTCTGCTATCAGGTTATGGGCCCAGCTACCGGCCAGTTACCAAGTAATGCTTAAAGGTTTATAAATAAGACAGTGACTCGGAACAGCGACTTTGTAGGTTTTAAAAATAATCGGAACTTTTCGATAGTAAACCTATGTTCGAGCGTTGGTAAAAATCGCTAACAAGTCGCGTGAGTCAGCTTGTCAAGAAAAAGCACAAAATGGCGGAATCAAACGAAACAAAGTTTACGATAACAAAATTGAACAACAGCAATTATCAAGTCTGGAAATTCAAGGTAAAAATGTTATTAATTAAAGACGATTTATGGACAGTTGTGAATGACGACACACCTGACCCAATTCCAGACGGTTGGCAAAGAAAGAACGAGAAGGCGCAATGCACAATATCATTATCAGTTGAAGATAACCAGTTAATACACATTTGCAATTGTAACAATGCAAAGGAAATGTGGCGGGAGTTACAAAAGGTGCATGAAAGATCTAATCTGAGCAGTAAGATGTATCTGCGTAAAAAGCTATACAAGATAAAGCTACAGATTAATCAGAACATGCAGGAATACATAAGTGCAGCCTTGCAACTCGTTGAGCAATTGCGCGGTGTTGGTGAAGAAGTTACTGATCAACAGGTGGCGACTCTATTGCTCTGTGGTCTACCAGATGAGTACGAAACATTGATAACAGCTTTAGAAGCCAGAGAGGAAGATGAGCTTACTCTAGAATATGTTAAAAACAAGCTTGTTGATGCATACAAGCGCAAGAAAGATTCAGAAAATGATTCAACAGAAGCAAAAGATGAATCAGCAATGTACTCAAGCAATACGAGACCCAGTAATCGCACTAACTATCGTCATGATAAACAGCATAAAGACAGAGAAACAAGAACTTGTTTCATATGCAAAAAGGCAGGTCATTTAAAAGTGGATTGTAGAGTATGGAAGGCAAGAATGGAGCAAGAAAATAAACAGCCAAAATTAAAACACAAAGCCAAAAATGTTGTAACAGAAAGATTGAGTGATCCAGGCAACGATGACACTAATCACAGCAGTTTTACAATTGGCATTGGTCAGAGAACAAGTGACTGGTTTATAGACTCCGGAGCCACAACCCATATGACAAACAATCTGAATTTCTTTACAGAACTGGACCAAACGAAGTCTGACAAAATTTACATTGCTAATGGAACATGTCTAATTGCAGATGGAATTGGAAATGGTTTTCTGGAATGCATTTTAGACAATGGCACAGTGAATAGAATTAAAGTCACAAATGTTCTATATTCACAAGGATTAACAGGAAGTTTGTTATCAGTGAAGCAACTGGCAAGCAAAGGAAAGGAAATTGAATTTTCGGGTAACCAGTGTTCGATAAAATACAATGGAAAGTTGTTGGCTGTCGGGAAAATCTGAAAACAATTTATACAAGTTGTCATGCAAGAATATTCCTGAAGTTGCAAACATGGCCAAGTTCGAAACTAAACATGAAAATTGTATTCATGTGTGGCACAGACGTTTAGGGCATAGAGATCCAAACGCTGTTAAAGATATTAACAAGCAAGGAATTGCCACAGGAATTCAAATCAAAGAATGTAATGTAAAGATTAAATGTGAACATTGCATTAAAGGAAAAGCCACACAGAAACCATATCCTGAAGCCAGTACACATCGCACAAAACATCCGTTGGACTTGATCCACAGTGATGTTTGTGGTCCAATGAAAACAATGTCATCAGGAGGAAGCAAATATCTTGTGACATTTATCGATGATTTTTCACGATATACAAAATGTTATCTTATTCAAAGGAAGGATGAAGTATTCGGGAAATTTCAAGAATTCATTGCAGAAGTCAGTAATAAGTTTCAAAGAAAACCGAAAATCCTAAGATCGGACAACGGTGGTGAATACACTGGAAATAAGCTGAGAAACTATCTGAAGCAGGAAGGAATTCAACTTCAAACGAGTGTACCATACTCACCATCTCAAAATGGAGTAGCTGAAAGAAAGAATCGATCAATAATCGAAATGGCAAAATGTATGCTACTCGATGCAGCACTACCGCTGAAGTACTGGGGAGAAGCAGTTATGACAGCAGTGTTCTTGCAAAACAGACTGCCAACAAAGGCAACAGATAAAACACCTTTTGAATTGTGGAATGGAGAAAAGCCAGATCTTTCACATATCAGAATATTTGGATGCAAGGCATTTGCATACATTCCAAAAGAGAAAAGAACTAAATTCGATGATCGAGCAATCGAAGCAATCCTAGTAGGATACAGTGAACAATCAAAAGGATACAGGTTGCTGTTGAAAGATTCAAACAGAATCATAATCAGTCGCAGTGTAACATTTGATGAACATGAATCAGATGGAATGACAATTACAGAAGTAATGATAAATCCAGAGAACACAGAATTAAAATCAGAGCCTGTTAAAAATGAAAATGAAGTCAAAACTCAGATGCCTACAGAAAATGTTAATCAAGTCAATGAAGATGACAAAAATGAAACAGCTGACACTGAAATAACAGATGAAAATGTTGTTCAACCCAGAAGATCTACCAGAAGTAACAAAGGCATACCAGCAGAAAGACTATCATTAATGGTTCAAAATGAAATTAGAAAGGAACCTTCATCATGGAATGAGATGAAAATCTTAACAGAAAATGAGCAGAAAAACTGGATGAGAGCAGCACAAGAAGAGATGAATTCACACAAGGAGAATGAAACTTGGGTATTGTGTGATCTACCAGCAGAAAAGAAGGCAATAGACTGCAAATGGGTGTTTAAGTTGAAACACGATGCCGAAGGAAATGTAAGACATAAAGCACGTCTTGTAGCTAAAGGTTTCTCTCAGAAATTTGGTGAGGACTATGAAGATACGTTCGCACCAGTAGCCAGAAATACAACTTTAAGAACATTGTTGACAGTTGCTGCATCAAAGAATTTGAAAGTGAATCATTTTGATGTTAAGACAGCTTTTCTGAATGGAGAAATCAAAGAAGAACTCTACATGAATCAACCAGAAGGTTTTACAGAAATTGGTCAAGAGCAAAAGGTTTGCAAAATAAAGAAAGCCATTTATGGACTTAAGCAATCAGCCAGAAGTTGGAATCAGAAAATAGACTCTATTCTGAAATCAGATGGTTTTCAACAAAGTGAAGCTGATCTGTGTCTGTATACAAAGAAGTGCAACAACGTGATTGTTTACATATTGTTATATGTTGATGATCTGCTGATCTGTGGAAATGCAGAGATGATCAAGAAAACAGCAAACATGTTAAGTCAGCAATTTGAAATCAAGGATTTGGGTGAAGTCAGTTTATACCTGGGAATTCAAATTGAAAAGGACAAACAAGGCAATTACTTGATTTCTGAAATCAATAAAATTCAGGAAATTATTTCTGAGTTTGGTTTAACGAATGCAAATGGATGTGCAACACCAATGCAAGTGGACTATTTAAATATAACAGGAGAAGAAAATTTGCTCAGCTCAAATGAACAATATCGACAAGCAGTGGGGGCATTGTTGTACATAGCTACTACAACAAGACCAGATATTGCAGCCGCAGTTTCTATTTTATGTCGGAAAGTCAATTCACCACGTCAGTGTGACTGGACTGCAGTAAAAAGAGTTATCAGATATCTCAAGGAAACAATTAACTGGAAGTTAAAGCTTGAAGCTGTTGGAGATCTGAAACTGATTGGGTATGTTGATGCAGATTGGGCAGGCGACAGATCGGATCGCAAGTCAACCAGTGGATACCTGTTTAAGCTCGGAGAAGGAGTAATTTCATGGATATCGAAGAAGCAAATATCCGTAGCTCTGTCATCTACAGAAGCTGAATATATTGCTGCTTCTTTGGCAAGTCAAGAGTTGGTTTGGTTGAGACAGTTGTTATCTGATCTACATTTACCGTGCATTGAATCAACGACGCTGTATGAGGACAACCAAGGATGCATCAAGATTGCAAGCAACGAGAAAATCAATGCAAGAACCAAGCACATAGATGTTAGACATCATCATCTTCGAGACTTACAGTTTCGTGGGATAATTAACTTGGAGTACTGTCCTAGTGACCTAATGCTAGCAGACATTATGACCAAGCCTCTAACAAGGGACAAGCTGTGTAACTTAAGAGATAAGATTGGCTTGTGCCTTGATAACTAGAAACTAATGTTAGATGGGGGTACTGTCGAGTGGGGGTGTTAGAAAAACGACAGTAGGCCATTAGTTATCAGACGATCCCTCTATGTTGGTCACGTGACTACTCTGTTGAGCGTGCCTCTCGCCATGTTGTAGACATCTTTGTTTGTTTGATCGGTTTGCTGGAAATTATATTCTGCTATCACTATATCCCTTGTAGGCCTACAAGTTTCGATCAGTTGCTCTGTTAGCCTATTCGCTATTCCTGCATTTGACTTCCCTCTCCACATTTCATCATTCTATGGACTGTTGGTTCCTTTTCGAAGTCATTGAAGTCGATGAAGATTTCTCGGTTGTGCTCCGTGTTTTTTTGCTAAGTAAGCTTTTCTGTCTTATTGAGGGTGGCCTCACTAAAAGTGGTATAACTTTTGTTGTGTTTGATATATTTTAATTAAATCTGGCCATCATGTGTATACATGAATTGCCTGTAAGACTGTAAAATTTCATTTCGAAAGTCTTACTTCTGGTCAAGATGTGGGCAAAAAACCTTGGGGGTTACTTTTTTATGGCTCACCCTGTATATATAAACATAGGTCAATCCACCAAACGCTATAGGAACCTAGTTGTTACGAAGCAAAGGCCAATGGCTTTAAGGTCAGCTCTAAGGTCATCGATATCACGATCAAATAATAATTATGTCCTTTGAAGTTGCAATTTTTGTCAATCAGAATTCCATCCATTATTCAGTCATTGATTTTAATGTTCAACCATCACATACCATGCAATTATTGTCCAATGTGATGCATAAGTCTAGTCAGCCATTCGTCAACCCGCCAGTCATCTGCTCATCCATCCATCTACCCATCCATTCATCCTTCCAGCCAGCCATCCATCTACCCATCCATCCACCCATCCATCCAATCATTCATCCACCCATCCAATCCACGTATTCTTATATTCGTCCATTTATCCACCCATCCATCTATCCATCCATCCAATGATTCATCCATCCACTCATCTATCCATCCGCCAATCCATGTATTCTTATATTCATCCATCCATCCACCTATCCATCTATCCATCCAATCATTCACCCACCTACCAATCCATGTATTCTTATATTCGTACATCCATCCATCCACCTATCCATCTATCCATTTATTCATCCATACATCCATTTATCCATTTTTCCATCCATCCATTCATCTATCCATTCATCCATCCGTGCATGCACTCACCAATCCATCTGCTCTTATATTCGACCATCACCCAGCTATAGGTTCGCATGGATACTCATCCATCAATTCAGTTATAGTTGTGAATCAATTTTCACTCATTCACTGCACATAGTTCCAGTAATCCTTTCTTCCATCCGGGCACTCTTCAATCGACTCCATTCGTTCATCCTTAATCCATACGATGCAAAGCAGCTCAGAGGCACGACTGGAGCGCCAGACGGATGGACAGATGGACGGACGAATGAACGGAAGGACGGACGGACGGGCGGACGGATGGACGAAAGGACAAAAGGACGGACGGACGCCTCGGACGGACGGTTCCTTCTCCCAGAAGGAACATTGAGCCCGAAGTGTTCGTCAAAAATTCATATAATCGAAGATCTACATTCTACAACTGAAGCTTGCATTCTATATATGGGCAGATCGACGGAAATCCTCCAACAACTATGCCTTTGATATGGCCTAATAAATAGCACGAGAGATTTTAAAAACAGTATACAATGTCCAATTGCATGCATTAATACATGCATGTATTATGCATTTATGTATGCATTTATGTATGCACGCGTGCATATACAGTCATTTATGCGTATTGTATTAAACCTTTTGTAGGCGCCCCTTAAATTGTAGGATTAACCATGCAATTTGAAACGCTCCATATAATTAATAATACATACATACATTGTATACATAGGCCTACACATTAGGGTGATTGTGAATTTTTAAGTTAATGAACATATATATATATATATATATATTATAAGCTAGTTGCTAATTTTGTTCCTTTTCGGTAATATGAATCGGTATAGTATAAATTCTGTGTAGAAATTTCAAGGACAAGTGCGCTTTAGAGGTAGCTCAATGATCCCAAAGTTTTCACCATTCACAAACATTCCTACCAATTTTGTTTAAATTCCCAGCAATAATTTGCTGCATGCAGTAAGGCCAGTAAGCCTACCTGTATGGCGAATAGAAAACTGAAATTAGTTCGAAAATCAGATGCATCCAATTAAGTAGGCCTATACGGAACTGAATGCTCTGTAACTCTTGCTATATTTATTACTTCGTGTAGCCTATGTATTCGCGTGGCTTTGTAAATTAACAGAGATGACTGTATGCCTATGTGTGGTTTACCAATATAAGCTTACTTGTGGGTTTCTGGCGGAGACGATAAGCGCATAATTGGAGATCGATATTCTGTCACACGGCTTTTAGTTAGCCATAGCATTGTACACAGATATGGCTTCAAAGCACCTGCCGCTACATGTATATATAATATATAAATTATGCCGTCTCTAACGAATTCAGTGATTAAGCCTTTAAGGACATACATGCGCATAAATTTATGGTCAGCTACATTACATATATGCGGTTGTGTTCAGGGGCGGATACAGAAATTTTCAAATAAGGGGTGGGGCAAAAGTTTTTTTGTTTTGGGGCAAGAAAAAAGTCGTCTTTGGTCGCTGAAAAATCTTACGACCTTTTCTTCCTCTTTTTAGTCGTTTAATTGTCCAATTCTCAGAAAAAAGATATGCCTACCATTTTATGCGCCCAAAAAGTTGACGACCTTTTTTTAGCCCTTCGGCCAAAATTTCAGTCAAAACAGACCATTAAAAGTTGATGACCTTTTTTAGTCATCGTATAGTACTTTTCCTTTTCACTCTTCCGAGTCTCTTCGTCGCCTTCCCTGTTCCGCTGGTCACCCTCTGCAAACACTCGTGACTGAGGGTCTGCCAAACTGATGGGGGGGGGAGGGGCAAGTCCAATTTCCACGCCATACTGGCTGGTGAGAAATAGAGAAATTTCTAAATGGCGGGGGCCATGGCCGGATTTCCCTCCCCTGGATCCACCCCTGGTTGTGTTGTAGAATGTAGAGACCAGTTGCCTATGCATAAATAACCGCTTAGGCTAATCACGCGACTTGGCTAATTACTTCGGGAGCTGTAGGCTGAAGATTAGGCCTCCGATCGATGTCCCATGAGCACTGCATTGTTTGCGCCGCTACTCTTAATTTGTCACATTTTCCTATTTTCCTCCAGCCACTATCTCTTATCGCGCGACAACTCATCAATGAGCGCGACGACGAGCTTGCGAATCTTTTTTTACATAATAATTATTAATTGCTTATGTGCCAATGTGCCTTTTCATAATATTTGCCATCTCCTTGCTTTTGCCGAGAATTATGCTTTCTATTAGGCAAAAATCTGTGTCAACGGTAACATTTGGTAATGACACATTTAGACTTCAAACAACTATCAAACCGACGGTTGCCATTGCAGCTCCAACACTTCCATGCTAATTATGACTATCCACTCCCAGCATATCGTTGATGGAGTCTGATGATATAGATAGCCTTTTATTTATTCACGCCAAATATAATATTCTATTACCGAAGAGGCGCTTGTTTTGAGGTTGGAGGCAGTGGGGGGGGGAGAGATAAGTATAATAATGTGCTTCAATAGAGACCATAATTATTTTGGGCAGTGGTTGCAACATTATTAATGTCACGTTGGAAAACACTCCATTCCATTTCTAATTCACGGTTTTAGTCGTCGGGACTTAAAGAACAGTTTTGACAATGTGTCATCAATTTAAAAAAATTATTTTAAGTTAATCCTCAGCATAGTTTGAGAGTAATTTTGTGTTGAATCTCTCTTCTCTTCTCTTAATTTGACTGACGAAATTATTGTACAGTTAACTATGCAAAACTCAACTTATTTCATATCCGCGCAGAGCTATACACAAATAAGTCACAATTTTCCTTTAGGTCTACACTGAAACTTCCTTTTATAGGCCTACAAGCCTAATAGGCCTAGGCCTATCATATAGAATATCGACCTCAATAATAGTCAGTCATACACAGTCACAATTTTGTATGCCAATGTGGGTCTTGCTGTTTTGCACACAGCACTGACTTTATTTCCTGCAAATAGCCTATGCAGACCAAAAAACATACTAGCCTATAATAATTACCATACAGGATATGGGTCTCAATAGGATGAAGTCCACAAAAGCATACAAGCGTAATACTGTATAGAATACGGGTCCTAATAGACCCATGCAAACATAGGCTACAAGCCCAATATCACACAGAATATGAGTCCCAATGGACCCATACATGCATGGTTGCTGCGAAAGGTATTATATTATAGACTATATATCATACTGTATATAAAAACTGTAGATCTATATAAAATTCTGTAGATTATATCAAAACGGATTTCAATGTTTTACATTCGTATACTGACCTGGAATCTCTCGTCTCAACGATGTGCCTTCGCTGAACTGACGAGAACTTAACGAATTAAGTCTGGCCTCGGCTCTCTTCTTCCTCTTCTTCTTCTCGGGTTCTCCTCCGTCCTCCCACCTCTCTTATTCTCCTCCACCCCTTCTCTGCTTCTCCTCCTCGTTCTTTTTATTCTTTTGCCTCCACCGCCGCCGCCGCCTCCTACGCCGTCGCTTCCTCCATAAACTATCCCTCCTCTTTCTTCTCCTCCTCCTCCTACTCCTCCTCCTCCTCTTCTTTCCCTACCTCTTGCTCCTCCTAGTCCCTTCTTGCCTCTGCCTTCGTCTTTGTCCCCTTCTTTCCGTCCTCCGTATATACACACCGTGCTTCTATCCCGCTCTCTGCAACCGCTGTATATTTGGGACGACGAAACGATGACGAAGATGCGGATAGAAAGAAGCTGGAGGAGCTGCAGGAAAATCCGTCGCAACTGACCGCTGGTTGGCGCCACAGTCGTCGTTTTCATGATACATGCAACGACGCTAGGAGGCAGCAGCGACGGTGTATAGGGTGCGGCGGCGGTGGTGGTGGTGGTGGAGGAGGGTGGGGTGAGTGCGTAAGTGGGTGTGCGGGATGGTGTTTCTGCTCATGCGCGTGGGCTGCAAACGCATCCATTCTGACGGGCTTGAAGCAGATAAGCTGCAGTGGGAGGAGGACGGACAGGCGAAGATGCAATGGACAAGAAAGCCTGAGAGAGCAGACAGACAGACAGACAGAGACAGACAGACAGACAGAGAGACACAGACACACATATAGACAGGCAGACAGAGATAGACACACAAACAGACAGACAGATAGAGAGAGACAGATAGGGAGACAGAAATACAGAGAGACAGAAAAAGAGAGAAAGTTCACAACTTTGCCGATGCACTGTTCACAAAAACGGCATAGTCTCCACTGACAGCCAGAAAGGGATGATTTATAGTGACCACGTGCGCCTTAAGACTATGATTTATAGGCTTACGACAACAAAAGCTGACTTATGTTGACTTACCATAACTGCAGTATACATTGAAAGCACCAAAACACGTAGACCTACATGTAGGATGAATGACTTAATTAACCTCAAGACGGAGACGAGTTGGCAGGAAAAGGAAGCAAAAGGAAAATGACCTAAGAAAAAATGCAAGAACACGGCCATTCGGCCAACTGTATATATGCATGGCTTTAAATAGGCTACTTGCATGGTTTTGTCGTCAGAATATGGAGGCGGTATGCAATATAGGCTACATACATGTAGGACGTTTTGGTGTCGACGCCACAGACGAACAGAATTAATATGTGGCTATACATGAAGACCATGCAGAGTCAAATCTATCCATGTTTGAGACGAGAAAATAAAACAAACGCATAACACGTATCGTGCATAGACTTATATGGTTGTATCTTGTAACTTAGGCGGCGCAATGGTTATAATCATTAAGTTGGCATTATGTTGACCATCGATGTTGTTCAATAATTCTGTGGTTGGCCAGGCAGTATACATAACATATGGAATGGCCTCCCTCTTGAGCTGCGTCTGCTTTCTATAGATTGCTCTCTGACACACTCTATAAGCACTTGAAAACTGTTCTTTTTGGGCATGTTGGAGTTTGGAGCACCTCTGAGTAGTTTTATTGAAGAGTATAGCTATATAAATAACTGAATGAATGAATTTGCCTTCCTCTGTACAGTGTACAATCCAAAGACAGGACTTTGAGAAGTTATATAGGGAGCATCATAAAGCAGGCCTTATCACTTTACTTTGCTGATATAACGCCTATTTCACGTTAAAATTAGAGAGGTCTACGCATTTCACACCCGACCAAAATTAGGTCATTTTTCTTGCGCTATTCTTGGCATAAGAAATGAACTGGCCGTCGGAATTGATTTTTTCTACGCATTTCCGTCTAACGTGTTTTCTGTGTCCGTCCATAAAAAACCACGATGCTGAGCGAGAAACCTATGATTCATCCACCCATCTATTCATTCATGCCATCCATCCACCCATCCATCCATCTATCCATCTATTCATTCATCTAACCATCTATCTAAAGTACATGTGTTTGTCCGTCCGTCAGTGCACCAGTGCCTACGTACCTTTAACTCACAGTGTCTTACAGTTATTATTGCGTCGTGTTGTAGAATGAATTATAAATGATCATAGGACGCGTAGCCTACTGTACCAGCCAAGAAATAATCTTTCCACCGGGCACGGTTGCTATAATGTTGGAAAAATTATAGGAAAAATGTTGACAATTATTTATTTGTTGGGGGTTGAGACCTTAACAGCAATAAATTAGTGGCTCTTATGCAGCGTCTGCAGCGGTGGCGCCCATGCACGCGGGTCGTGTTTCAGAACTACATGTACTTTTTGTGCATCGCCGCCGCTCTAGCTGTCTCCGTCGCGACCTTCTCACATCATCAGGCGCACTGATCTCAATCGTTTCTAGGTTCTAGGGGCACAACAGAACTTAGACTTGGTGCAGAGAACGTTGCGCATCGACCAGAGAGGACAGACAGACCTACAGACAGACAGACAGACAGACAGACAGACAGACAGACAGACAGACAGACAGACAGACAGACAGACAGACAGACAGACAGACAGACAGACAGACAGACAGACAGACAGACAGACAGACAGAGACAGACAGACAGACAGACAGAGAAATAGAGACAGAGAGACAGAGACAGACAGAGACAGACAGACAGTCTTGCAGCTGCAATATATTTTTCCAGGAGTACATGGGGACTGCATGGGCGGGCGATGAATAGGCCTACTGACAGCTCAGAGTTATTCGTCCCGTGTTGGGGAAATCTCTCCCCTCTATATATCTGTCTGTCTGTGTTTGTCTCTATATAATTTTCTCTCTGGTTCTGTCTCTGTCTGTCTGTGCCTATGTCTGTGTATGTCTATCTCTCTAAATGAGGCAAAGCCAGTCAGTTTTCCATTCTATAGTTGGCATGCAGTGGCCGTTGTTGACTATAGGCTAGTATCTCGCACATATTTTAAATGCTTTATAAGAGCACATTAACTGGAGCACCAGATCGTAACTTCTTGTGCACAGCGCCGTTCTCTTGAAGCACAGCGTTTGGGATCTCCATTCTCCACTCCACCTAAGCCTATGCGCCATGAAATTTCTGCAGCGGATCCACTGCAGCTATAGATTCATAAGCCGCGCCTTGGAATTGAAATAGCGCGATAAGAATTATTATTCTTTTTATGCCGGATAAATATTTAACGATGCTTTCGCATACGATGTTACATTACACTACCATGATTAGAAGCTTTAGCTGGACAGCTTTTATTGGTAATGTGTGGGGCCTAGATTCCGTTTAATATAGCCTATAATGTTCCCAAACCCTTCACTATCCAGAAAACCGTTCTATTCCATCGCCATGGTCTTATAGCTCATGAAAAGCCACGGGGATATATGATTGTATCACTTGGACGCCATCGGCTATGATTCAAATTGTGTGCAATAGCCTTTGCTTCTCGAGTATTAAATTTCTGAAATTAAAGTAATGGGTATTGGGTAACACACTGGCATAGAGAGCGAGAGATATACCGAGTTCGAGCCCCCGTTGGGCGGACATGCTTTTCATAGGTTGATTATTATTGCAGGCTGTCTGTTCTGATAGTAATATATTTTAGTATAGCCTAGTTATGATTTGTGTATTATGTGAGCTCCGTTCTTGTGAATTGTTTAAATTGCATAATTGCACACTGTAACCGGTTGCGTTCTGTCGACCGCATTGTTGAATAAGCGGAAAAAAACAACACCTAATAAACGGCTTAAAACTTCGTAAACTTAAGCCACGCGTGTTGTGGATTTACCGGTACAGCTATAGTAGGCTTAATATACGTGTATGCCTATGTAAGCCATCTATAGTAGTCTGGAGCCGATCCACTGCACATGCGCACGCGACATAAGATTCCTCTTGTTTTTTTTACAGAATACGAATTAATTGCTGTGCTTGTGTTTGCAGGATAACATCGACACCGCATTTCTTTGCATGCAGTTTTATTTTTTACGGAACAGAGAATTGTATAACAAATGTGCCTTCGTCGCCTTAGAACAATTGTATACCAGGCATAATTTACTTAAAGGAACTTACAGCCATATATAATATATACCACTGAACTTAACCCCAATAGATAGATCTAATCAAGCGCAGCATAATCTATATACAGGGTGGGCCATAAAAAAAGACCCCCTAAGATTTTTGCCAATATCTTGACCAAAAGTAAGAATTTTGAAATGAAATTTTACAGTCTTAAAGACAATTCATATTTACACCAGATGGCCAGATTTCATTATAATATTTCAAACAGAACAAAAGTTATACCACTTTTAGTGAAGCCACCCACCGTTTTTTGACGATTCAAAAACGCGACGCAACAAAGAGTTTAAAAAATCAATTCAATTATTCCGGCTAATATCTTGGCCAGAAGTAGGAATATCGAACTGAAATTTTACACGCCTAAAGACAATTCATATCTACACACGATGGCCGGATTTCATCAAAATATTTCAAACATAACAAAATTTATGGCACTTTTAGTGAGGTCACCCCCATTTTTTGACAATTCAAAGACGTAACGCATCAAAAACTCGATTTTATTAAGTCTCATCTCAAATAATTGTTATCAAATTGCCTTGATATTGCCAGATGATCATTATTATTACTATTTAAAAAAGAAATAGAGCACCAGCGTAGCTGCACGTCACTGAGAAGTCACTTAGCAAGAGGACGCTCAAATTGGTAAATAAGGAATCTGTCAGATTAATCAGGGGTCCTTCAAGAACTTTGCAAAGAGACTCAAAAGAAGTTTTGACACTGGTATTGGGCACATTGAACACAAGTTGTGAAGCACTACCAAGTTCATTTGACAACAGTTATTTGAGAGGAGACTTAATAAAATCGTGTTTCTGCGACTTTTTGTTGTGTTTCGTTTTTGAATCGTCAAAAACGGTGGGTGGTCCCGCTAAAAGTGGTATAACTTGTGTTGTGTTTGAAATATTTTTATGAAAATTGGCCATCTGGTGTAAATATGAATTGCCTTTAAGCCTGTAAAATTTTATTTCGAAATTCTTACTTTTGGTGAAGATATTGGCAAATAACCTAATTTTTTGGCGTTTCGTTTTTGAATCGTCAAAAAACGTGGGGTTGCCTCACAAAAACTGATATAACTTTTGTTCTGTTTGATATATTTAGATGAAATCTGGCCATCATGTGTAAATATGAATTGCCTTTAAGACTGCAAAATTTCATTTCAAAATTCTAACTTCTGGCCAAAATATTGGCAAAAAACCTAGGGGGGGTCTTTTTTTTGGCCCACCCTGTACATGCATGCACGGACAGATGCACATCAGATAAGAGAACCCATATTGATGATGTATAGAGATATAACTAAGCGTCGGTTCCGTCAATTGTCTTGAGGTTCTTGCTGCAGGCCAATATAGTTTTCTGCCCGGATGCACAGCAGCAGCAGCAGCAGCAGCAGCAGCAGCAGCAGCAGCAGCAGCAGCAGCAGCAGCAGCAGCTGCAGCAGCAGCAGCATCTAACTGCATGCGCTTCACTCGCTCGAATGGATCGGGTTGAGAGTAGCGACGAAACGAAGGGACGGATGCTGAGGGATGGGGTGGGATAGGGTAGGATGGGGTGGTATGGGCTGGGATGGAGTGGGATGGACTGGCGATGCGTGGAAGGATAGGATGCTTATTTGCGGAGACAGGATCAGGTTGCATTAGCCGCCGTGCCGCCACCACATCCACGCCCCTAATTTATGCAGGCACCTACGGAAGGCCGCATTGGACAACTCTTGTTTTCGACCAGCTATGTATATAATATAGCGGCACGAGAGTTGGATAGATAATATCTGGTGGGCAGTGGTGGCCAATTGATCCTTCTGGCCGATACAAGAGAGTGGCCCGTTGGCGTATAGAAAGGTCGTTCTACACGGTGATTCATTAAAAACCATCCCCCTGCATATTTCACTGTAACTCCGTCAAATGTCATGCTATGTGAAAGAAATTTTAAAGGAAGACAGAGGAGTTATTTCTAAACATTCGGAAAGTTAAAGTTTATGTTCAAATTGACCCCCTTTGGCAGCTACGCATGCGCGAAGACGAGGATGCCACTGTTTGACTGATTCATCAATGATGCGCTGATCCATCTCGTCCCATGTCTCCACAATTCGACTTCGCAACTCACTGACATCGCATATTCGAAATCTGTAGACCTTCTCTTGCATGGCACTCCATATCTTATAGTCCACTGGATATAAATCAGGGCTGCTGGGTGGCCACAAGGTAGGCGGGATGAAATCAGGTGTTTCAGTTTCCAGTAACGCAACAGTGTCCCGTGCTCTGTGCGCAGGGGCGCTATCCTGCTGGAAGATAAAATCCTCATCGGTAATGTCACGAATGTCTGGTAAAAGGCCCTGTTTTAGTGGAACATCTCTGTAATATTGTCCATTGACCTCATGACAACTGGTTCGGTGAAATGGATATGTTCGTACGACCAAGTCAGAGACCCGACCGATGCCATAAGGGATTTGCTGAAACTTGGTCGATTCCGCAAAAGACGATTTGCTGGAACGTCCCTCTTCTGTGTACCGGCAGATACGTGTTTGCGAACATTCTGATTGTTACTGGGTGCTGCCACAGTAAACAATTTCTCACCTGGAGGCTAAACCAGATGAAATTGACCAGGTTTGCATGATACAACCTGAGTGACTGACAGGAAGGTTGGAATATTGCTTGTTTCTCGAGATTATCGTGACGTCATTAGTTTCGTCATCCGCGTTACGTCATTATAGCTCTGAATGTGAAATAATTTATACAGCACTTGGCTAGAACATCAAGCTTCATTACTGTGAAATTTCGTTAAATTTGATGGTCATCTACATGAGTTATCCGAACATACGCAGGGGGATGGTTTTTTATGAATCACCGTGTAGTTGTCAGTAGACAATATTTATTGGCCACTAGATTGTATTTGCGGTCTCGCGATGCAAGTAAATTGCGCTGATCAAACCCCCTCTGCGCCTTCGTAGTATATATATATATATATATATATATATATATATATATATATATATATATATATATATATATATATATATATATATATAGGGTGCACGTATCTATCATTGACAGAAATCAATAGAAGGTTAGGGTTGATCGTCCAGCGAGCGAGGAGAAGGAATGGGGGGAAGATGGGGAGAGGCGGATAAGAGGGGGAGATGAGTAGAGGCGGATGTGGGGAAAGATGGGGAGAGGCGGATAAGAGAGGGAGATGGGGAGAAGTGGATAAGAGGGGGAGATGGGGAGAGGGGGATGTGGGGGAAGACGGGGGCCGGAGAGGCGGATAAGAGGGGAGATGGTGAGAGGCGGATAAGAGGGGAGATGGGGAGAGGCGGATAAGAGGGGAGATGGGAGATGGGGGGGGGAGGCAGAAGCGGAGAAAGATAGGGAGAGGCGGATTGGGTCGATTGGGAGGGAGGGTGGATGGATGCATTGAAAGGCAGGAGGTAGACTATATTATGGACCGAGCGACTAGAGAAAGAGAAGCGCGAAGATGCTCCTGGGTCCGTTACATGAGCGATAAAAGGAGATATGCACAGAGACAAAGAGAGCGACAGAAAAACAGAATCGCGCAGATGTACATCCATAAAAGGCACATAGATCAGAATAATAATATTAATAATATGCATCACATAATATAGTCCAGTAAATAAAACCCCAACGCATACATTTATTATATGCATGCATGGGCGGATCCAGGGAACCGATCCGGCTATGCCCCCACCGACCATTTGAAATTTGCACAGAACGTGCTTCCTCCCATCATTACTCAATGTGTCGTATACGAAGGAAGGTATTGGCACTAGGCCTATACTAGATACTTCAGCAATTAAGGCTTTGAATTTGTGTTCTGCTGATGATCTTCCAACAGTTCATACTTCATACCATGCTGAATATGTTGGCGTATACATATATATTTTGACCACACTTCCAGCTTGTATAGTGCTAAAGCCGAAAGGACGTGTGTGCGTGCGTGTGTGTGCGTGTGTGGGTGTGTGTGTGTGTGCGTCTGTGTGTAGGTGTGTGCGTGTGTGTGTGTGCGTCTGTGTGTGTGTGTGACACTGTGTGTGACACTGTGTGTGACACTGTGTGTGTGTGCGTGTGTGCGTGTGTGTGTGTGTAGGTGTGCATGTGTGTGTATGTGTGCGTGTGTGTGTGTGTGTGTGTGTGTGTGTGTGTGTATCTGTGTGTGCTGCCTCTGTTTATTGCTACACATTCTGCTGCATGGACATGGGCGGAGTTTGGTTTCCGTTCTTGGAGGGGCTAATGCCTTCTTAGGGGGGCTAAGCCCGGAAAAAGATATCATTTTCATGGTAAAAAAAGCTAAATCTGGGCCTTCTTGGGGGGCTTAGCTCCCCCTAGCCCCTGATAAACTCCGCCCATGTGCATGGACGATTGGAATTGATTGCTCAGCGACTGCGCAGTTATCTCTACTTGCAAGTCGAAAGTACTTGATGAATTCGCGAGATTTCTGTGTTCAACGGAACATGGTAATTGCATGTATACATGATGTATACATGTATGTATACATGTCGCCTATACATGATGTATACATGTATATTATTATCGGCAGCGTTTCATCTCGCTCAAGAGTCAAGACATGTCTAATCAGCAGCTGCAACTCACGCACGATGGTTGATTAGAACGACAGGGTAGAGGCGGGGGAGGGGCAAAACGCCCCCTCCTCTCCTCGTCCGGTAGACCTGTGCTATGTAGTGAACAGTTTCACTACTCTGGGGTTTTATTTGTACCGTATAGGCCTATCCTATACCGGGTATTGAGATAGGGTAAAGACCCCAAGGGTGAGCAGCCTCCAAATGTGAGCATCCCCCTATATTTCACAAAATCATCATATTTGGTGGCCCCACACTGCGAATATCCATGGTAGTAACCATAAGCACACCAGAAAACGTTTAAATATACTTGTTGACACTCTTTTCGAAAGATGTAAATTATTTGAAAGAAAATGATGCAAATGATCTTATTTTTCAATTTTCGTAAATAATCGATAACTTAGTCGTGTATTTGGCCATGGTATAGCTACTGGTATTGTTCGAATCTGTTTAATGTCCACTTTAACAGTGAGCGATAATAAGAGATTTTTCTAGTGCCGTTTATTTACAAGAATTTTTTTCTCATACCGACTGCCTGTACCATAATGTGAGCACCAAAGGAGTTCCGCATTGTGAGCATATGGTGCTCACATTATGGCCATCAATTTTACTACACTAGAAGCACTAAAACAGTACCGCAATGTGAGCATCGTGCTCACATTAAGGACATTATTTTTTACTATATTAGAAGTGACAGGAGGTTTAAACTGAGAAATTGCATGGCAGGGCATGGCAAGGTATGGCATGGCAAAGAATGGTATGGTATGGCATGGCACGGCATGTTATGGCATGGCATAGCATGTTATGGCATGTCATGTTATGGCATGGCATGGCAAAGCATGGCATGGCTTGCATGGCGAAGCATGGCATGGCGTGGCAAGGCATGGTATGGCATGGCAAGGCATGGCTAGGCTTGGCAAGGCATGGCATGGCAAGGTATTGTATGACATAGCGTGGCATGGCATGGTAAGGCATGGCATGGCAAGGCATGGCATGGAATGGGAAGCATGGTATGGCAGGGTCATGCCATGCCTTGCCATGGCATGGCATGGCTTGCACGGCGAGACATGGCATGGTATGGCATGGCGTGGCACTGCCCTGCCCTGCCATGCCATGCCATGCCTTGCCTTGCCTCGCCATGCAAGCCATGCCTTGCCTTGCCTCGCCATGCAAGCCATGCCTTGCCATACCATACCTTGCCATGCCATGCCTTGCCAAGCCTTGCCATGCTTTGCCATTCCATGCCTTGCCATGCCATACCTTGCCATGCCATGCCTTGCCATGCCATACCATGACATGCCATGCTATGCCATGCCATGCCTTGCCTTGCCATGCCATGCCATACCATGCCATGCCTTGCCATGCCATGCCTTGCCATATGATGTTCTCAGTTCTTTGATTGCATAAAATAAGTGCAAAATGTGAAAATAACTGTTTTTTAGCCTTGTCCACAATAATATGGACATTACTGTAATTATAATGCAAGATAGTGCAATATTTGTTTGTGCTCACATTAAGTTATGGCACCCTAATGTGAGCACTTTTTTCAAAATTTTATTTTTATTATAAAAAATATAATGTCAATTATTTTAATTTATAATGGTTATATGTTGTATAGACATATATTGTACCTACCTATTGCAACTATCAGAAGTCTGCTACATTCTATCAGTTTCCTACAATTTCAAAATTTCGTTAAGGTGCTCACCTTTGGGGTCTTTACCCTAATAGCCATCCAATTTGTGTTTTGATGGTTTGTTTATTTCTGCTTTCAATAAAACTAATTTGTTTGTGTTCTTTGTAAAAGTATAATGCGGTCAATTTTGTGTCATCTATTGGTGCCAAAGATGGTTGTTAAAGCCATTAACACAACTACATGCATATTCTCACTTTAAGGGACCCAACGCAAGCAAGAAATAGGCTACAATTTTTAAAGGAAAAACTGGGATGTTCTGAAGAAATTTCGACCTAACGACTAAAAAAGGTCATCAGCTAGCCTATTTTGGGAGAGAAAATTTTTCAAACAGGGCCCCCACGTTTCTTAATCCGGCCCTGCCTACACGTAGCCTATGCCTATCTAGATGCATAATGACATCCCTGGAAACTGGAAAGGTTTCGTCATATCGACGGAAGTTTTTTTACGCGACCTTAATTGTGACTTCGTACAATCATAGCCTACCAGTCAATCACACTCGCATCAATTAAGCCGCTGCTGGCAACTGTAGTGGTCAGTTATGGGCAGGGTTTAAGGTTGGGCTGGATGGTCATGGACGGCGTCCATGCACTTATTTTCAAATCTGCACACATGCCAAATCTGCCACTTTTATTAGGCCAGCACAACATGCAGAAGGAAGTGTGTCCAGGCACTTCTTTTCTACACTTAAACTTCTTTAAGCACTGGTTGCGCCCAGGCAATGTCAGCCCAGTAGCCTATGCGTGGCTGTCAAATGAAACACTTGGCAGTACACGATTTGTCTGTTAGGCCTATGTAATCTATACCAACTGGCACTGCAGCAGTTGAGCTGCAGCCGCTGAGCTCTTTGCCTCGTTGCCAGAGTCATAGAAAAAAGGAGATGTCCGCCACAGAATTATCCAGATAATCAAATTCTATCGAGCCTCTCCACGCCCACCACCAGTGACCACCACCAGTGACCACCACCACTACCACCATTGACCACCACCACCAGTGACCACCACCACGGATCGCCGTCGAACAAGCGCGTAAAATTCATTTAAAAGTTGATTCGATGCGAAACCGGAATCTGGCTGTGCCTTTAAATTACGTCGACAGAGGGCAGCGCCGTCGCCAAACGCGCCAGCTGAGACCGACAGAACGAGACCGATCAATCGCCGCTCCATGTCCAGATGCTGTCCAGAAAAGGTGGGGGAGAGGGGCAGAGACGTATATAACTATATTTATGGAGAGGAAAACCAGAGACGTACAAAACGTGCATGTACCCGGCGATGGAAGGAAACATAAAAGATGGAGGGGTCTGGGGGATACGGTTTCCACTGGGGCTCGTTTAAAGAAAGGAAGGCAGACAGACAAATGAAGAGATGAGAAAAGAGACACATGGAGGTAGGCTGCAGAGAGATGTAGAGATATACAGAGTGGAGCAGAAAGACTGTCTCCGATGAAGGGCCATCGAATCCCATCGATTCGTCCGTCTTAAATCCTCTTCATAAAAAGGCAGTTAATGAAAATCTCGTTACCCGTCTTATAATACATGCAGTGGATCATATAATATTATTATTGTGTTCTCATTACAGGAGATGGTTCGTGAATGCGAGCGGCAGACAGGCAGCGACATGCATGCAAGTAGACGAAGAGAAAGAAAGAAGAAAGAAGAAAGAAGACAGACAGACAGACAGACAGACAGACAGACAGACAGACAGACAGACAGACAGACAGACGGACAGAAAGACAGACAGACAGACAGACACAAAGAGACATAGAGACAGATCACCATGATTTACAGACACAGATCGAGGCAGATCACCATGATTTGCAATCTTAAAATTTATTTATGTGCAAAAATAAGCAGCAAAATGCTAAATTTTGATGGCATAGGCCTATATGCATAGGCCTATCACCGTATACACGAAATTTTTCCTCTCTCCTTGTGTGTGTGTGTGTGTGTGTGTGTGTGTGTGTGCACTTTATGATCATAGGCTATGAGAGCCTCTCATGTCATGGTTGAAGGCTATATACCTATCTATATGCCAGAATTGCCCCGGAAATGTAATTCCATTAGAGCTTCGTCGGTGTGTAATTGATTAATGGACGCCCTTGTCAGCAAGAAAGCAACGTATAAAACGCATCCATCGTCCACGCAGCAGTCTCCGATTGATTCACTGATCAATCGAACCACCGTTCATCCATCCATGCAGTCATCGATTCCATCCGTCCATTCATCTATCCATCCGTCCATCCATCCATCCGTCCATCCATCCATCCGTCCATCCATCCATCCGTCCGTCCGTCCGTCCGTCCATCCATCCATCCATAATCCATTTATCCATCCATCCATCCATCCATCCGTCTGTCCGTTCATTCCTCTCTCCAGCCCTCTTTCGCAGCCTCCATCCCTATCTCTCCCTCCCCACTCTACCCTTCGAATCCCTCCACCAACCAGTAATAATTCATCCACAGATAATCCACAGATCGACACAAAATGCGTCAAAGCGTGAGCATTCTGTAGCGCTATATATAGCAAGCCAAAATTATTGAACAATATAGAAACTTTGTAGGATCATGAACGTCGCATTAAATTGTTCCGGATATAATCATTATCCTCGCGAAACCTCGAATATATAGGCGAAGGCGGCAAACGTCCATTATAAATTCCATTCCGGGTCAGCTCTGTGGTCCTTTGAAAACTTATTTCGTGGTCCATAACCGCGGTCCCGCGGGTCCCCTTCAGTTCTTCACAGCTCTATGGTCCTGAAACCTTCGACCGTTCGAGCAGCCATTTAATCAAGAAACTGTTTTAACAGGGCGGTAGATTTGTTGTTTCTACCGCGCACGACGCATTTCCGCTGGGATCCGCCGCCGCCGACGTTTTGTTTCGCGTTCGTTTAGAGGTGATTGAAAGAATTTGTTTGCTTTTCATGAGCGCACTGCGTGACGTCAATGACGTGCCTAACTGTGATTAAGTAGCGACATCCATGGATACCACTCATAGCTGACGTCATTCCGTTATTTGCCAAACACGCTGCGATTGGTCATCTCATGATGTGGGGGCGCGGTGGTGTAGTGCGTAGTCCTGTGTTCGTTGTATTACAGCCGGAGGGTTGCAGGTTCGAATCCGCCTCAAACCGCCTTGTAGGTAACCTTGGGAAGTTGGGCAGTGTTTAATCTATAGTCCCTCTGCTTTGGGGAGAGGGGAATTCGGGTTACTGGGGGTGGGGTAGGGCAGAAAAAGTCCGCTTTGGCCGGACATTTTGGGCGGACGGCTGGGTCTTCATCAGCTAAATTTTCTGAAAACTCTTTTTAGTATGTCAGTTGAAATCTCATGAAAATATACCATTTTCGCTGCAAAAATAAATGGACCTCTTTTAGTCTTTCCTCCTATTTTACCCAAATTTATCAACACATCCAATATATACAAGGACACAGACCCATCAATTTTCTGGGGGTGAGGGGGCAAGAGTTCTTACACATTGCCTCTTGACTGGGGACAGTACTAAAAGTGTAAAAAAGGAAGTGCCTGGACGCTTCTTACCTTTCCAAAAGAAGTGCCAGGACACCCCTTACATTTTCAGATGTGCTGGCCAAATAAGTGGCAGGACGGCATAGAGATTTGAAAATAAGTGCCAGGGCGCCGTCCATGACCGTCCTGGCACACTTTAAGCCCTGTGTATATATTATTCATCCAAATGCTGCCATCCAACATGACAGACACAGTGGTGTGGTGGGGGGGAATGCGGGGGAACGCCTTTCCCCCACTTTTTTCCAGGGATAATGGAATATTAATAATAATACTACTAATAATAATATTATTATAAAGAGCGTTCCCCCCACTTCATTTTTTAGGACTACACTACTGGACAGACATGCAAATACGGCTGCAATTAGCTTTGAATGAATGGCCACCACTCACCACCTGTATAGTAAGTTCCAGTTTGTTCTGAATTTTGTTACACATAATACTTACTTAAGGCGTAAAAAAATGTTGTGTTTCCGGTAACCCGACCGACCAATTTTTATGGCCGCGACCCAAATATTTTTGTAAATTTAAAACTTTAAAAAAAAATTTGTATTGACATAACAGAAAAGACGTCAACAAATTGAAATTAATAGGACTGTTTCTAAAGCAGTTTTAGGTGCAGACAGTCGGGGAAATAGGCAGTTTATACTTGCTTAGAACACGTACTTTGTTGTAGCGTGCAAAAAAGACTAGTGGGGTATACTTTTTCGGATAGTCACTGCATAAAAATATTTTACCAAAATAAAAATATTTTCCGACCTACCTACCCAATTTTTTTTAGCTCTGTTACCGGAAACACAACATTTTTTTAGGCCTAAGTTTAGCGCGACTCTAGTATCATCTATCAAGTACCCTAAAAATGACATGAATGCATGCTGGTAATTAAGAAAAGTGCCTTTTGATTTCAGTTATGAGGATAAATTCTTGTCTATTCCCTGCCTCTATCCAAACCATACTACCATCCTTTACATCCACTGCTAAAAACTTGATCTTTTTCACAAATAACATCAAATACATTGTATTGGTACACATGTGCCAGTTGTTAACAGCAACCAGCAGATACAACAAGTCAAACTAAATGATCATTTAGCTGGTTCTTGGTCAGCATTGTCTACTTTGACTTGTTTGGAAATGTCCACTGGACTGTCATCACCTCCTCCTCCTCCTCCTTCAGAATGTTCTACAACTGTCCTGCCATCTGGTTGTTCCACGTGTCGTTTCCCGCTCAGATCGATCACAAAACTATAATTTGAACGCTGGTTCAACGCCAACTCAATTGCATTTTCTAGATCATCTGCGGATATGAAATGCTTCGATTCTTCCTACAAACGACATAAAAACAAAAAATGGCATATAAGTGCTAAACCAATGCTACTAATACAGATCTAAACTCTGAATCTGATTTTAACCCTGAATCACAAAAAAGGATATAATTCAATGTAGCAAACAGTTAGTGAAAGAACCAAGGGCAGGTTTAAAATGAGTTGAGATAATATGCCTCACATCTCAGTAAGGCTTTAAGTTTGAACCACTGAATGTAAATTTTCCCAATAACAAGTTACAAATTGCACTGTGATGAAGGAAGTGCAAAATGAGGAAAATATAATTTAATGTTCACTTCAAAAGAGGTCAACGTGAAGAGCATGCAAAGGTAATCAGATGAAACTGTACAGAGACAAATTTACTTCTTGAAAACTATTCAGGCCAGGTATAGAATTAAATTTTAGAAAGGCTTTAATAGCAAACTAACCTTAAGTACAGAATTCAATTAAAGACATAATTAACAACTTTTGTAGTTCCTCAAAACTTAAATTACCTATATAGATTTTAAATTGCTTGCTTTTTCATGGTAATTTATCCAGTTTCCTACACGACCATTTCCTTTTCATGCAGAATTGTGAAATGAAAATTTTTCAGAAGCACAGCCTGCAAATCCCCTTAAAAACAGCTGTGTTATTCAGTTTTTGTAACACAAATAATTCTTGTTTCTCTTCTAAACATAATTTTGTAAAAAATCTAAAGTAATGCATAATCACATAAGCAGTCTAAAGTAGGTAGGACATTGTGTTGTTACCTTGGTCTTCAATACTTCTGATCTCAGTTGTGTATGCAGCTCCTTTTGTTTCTCTTCTATATCAATCAACTGCTGCAGCTCAAACTCACGCTTCTCTTTTGCAAGTGCAGCTTCTCTTTCTACCCTGTGTACAGTCACACCCAAACACCATTAAAGATCACAAAGTCAAGAATTTTAGGCATCCAAGCATAACAATTTCTTTATGCACATCCTCTGCCACTAAACTAGCCATGAGTCACTTCCTCACTTACAACTAGTTGGCTGTACACACAAGTTAGCGATTTTATGGGTCACTTACTCGCAAGAAATGAATGTGATGTGCGCACACTGGCTAAGGCGTAAAAAAATGTTATGTTTCCGGTAACCCGACCGACCCATTTTTACGGCCGCGACCCAAATATTTTTTTAAAAAATTTTAAAAAAATATTTTTTAAAAAATCAAAAAAAATTTAAATTTTTTTTCAAATTTTTTTTACATTTGTATTGACATAACATAAGAGACGTCAACAAAATGAAATTAATAGGACTGTTTCTAGAGCAGTTTTAGGTGCAGACAGTCGGGAAATAGGCAGTTTATACTTGCTTAGAACACGTACTTTGTTTCAGCGTGCAAAAAAGACTAGTGGGGTATACTTTTTCGGATAGTCAATGCATAAAAATATTTTACAAAATAAAAATATTTTCCGACCTACCTACCCAATTTTTTTAGCTCTGTTACCGGAAACACAACATTTTTTTTAGGCCTAAGATACAATATTTCATTTACACATGTGTACAATAATGGAGTGATGAAAAAAATACAAAATTATGCATCCTAAGTAAAGGAATCAGAGGTTGAATTAAATTTCTTGCTTTTCATGATAATTTATCCAATTTCCTACATGACCATTTCCTTTTCATGCAGAATTGTGAAATGAAATTTTTTCAGAAGCACAGCCTGCAAATTCCCTTAAAAACAGCTGTGTCATTCAGTTTTTGTAACACAAATAAACATAATTTTGTAAAAAAAACACTAAAGTAACGCATAATCACATAAGGAGTCTAAAGCAGATAAGACATTGTGTTGTTACCTTGGTCTTCAATACTTCTGATCTCAGTTGTGTATGCAGCTCCTTTTGTTTCTCTTCTATATCAATCAACTGCTGCAGCTCAAACTCACGTCTCTGAACTACTTATCATGCCTATGCACACAATATGTCGGTGAAGTAACGCTGACCAAAACAGTATTTAAGTGTAATGTTGCGAAGTCCTGTAAAGTCAGTTCGAGTTCTGGATTGGATTCGCTACTTGGTTGTACTGCTGGTCATGAAATACACCACTTACAAGTGCTTCTACCATTGGTCGGCAACACTGAATCTTTGGTGATAAACCCACTTTACATACAGTGACTGCTAAGCTAGAAAAAAGGAATGATGATTATTTAAGAATTTGCAGGCTCACCTAAATTTAGCCGACTGCTCATTCCAGAGATTATTTTCTTGTATACACCTTGCAAGATGCTGGTCTTCCTGATCGACAAATAACTGGTCAGTCAAAGAATCTGTTTTTGCCTTCAGCTCGTTTTTAAAATACTCCCTGTTAACGCAAAAAGCAAACAATTCAACAAATTCAAACCAGAAACAATAAAGTCTGTGTTTAATTATACCATCTGATTGGGAGGATGAGCCAGTGCAGCACATCCAGTATATAGTCCAAGACATGGCTGAATTCGGGGGATGCGTTCGCAAAAGCATACATTGCAGAACGTAGGACCTGGTCCAGGCACCCCAACCGCCCAGCTGGGAGGCCAATCTAGAGTGAGGAGCAGTAATCTAATCGTGGTGTGGTACAGGAGTGGATGAGTATAGCAGTCGCACGAGTTGTAAGTGATCGAGCAACAGTGTGCTTCTGGCCAGCGTAACGGGTACCATGAATCACGGCAGATGGGAAGCGAGGGTCAGCCCTCAATCCAGCGTAACTCTATGGTCAAGCACCACAGACAAAAAGATGAAATGGGGAACTCAGCAGCAATGGAGGCTTGGAAGCTGCTGCCAAGTGCCCACTGCCCAACCACCTAAATTTCCAGTCTGCCATTCAACGACACCAAAAGACTTAAGAAAGGCTGTGGTCATTGTGAGAACTACTTACTGCTTGCTTACTTACTTACAAAGAGCCCTTCATGTGTGAAGTAGCTAAGTGGTGTGCAAATGGTACTGCACTCTTGAGTTGAAAACAGTACCTGATACATATATATCATACAGAGCATATTGTTGAACTCAACTTTAGGTAGGCAGCCAGCACTGCCTATTGCTATTTCGTATAGCCTGCACAATCTATTCAATCTGAGATAGCCCTATTGTTTATAAAGCAACAACAATGGGCTGTGTCTTGAGAATTACCCACATAATATGCTACGAACTAATTATGGAGCATTACATACAGACAGTATGAGAATTGTGGAAAAATAACTGGGGGGTTGGCCTATGATAAACTTGAAATTGGGGTATGAAAAACATACTTTAACATGGGGCTCTAAAAAAGACTGGGAGGGGGTTTGAACCCCCCCCCCAACCCCCCCGGCAATTCTCACCCTGCATACAGACAGTCAAGTCTGTGACACACAGAGACAAAATAAGCTTTCTAAAGCTGAGAGAAATTGCAATTATGCATGCAATTAGTAAGTAAGTCCAACCCTTATTACTGCATTTATAAGCAAAAGTACAATGGGAATTAGAGGACGAATGTTTGTAAAATCACTTGAAAACTTACAGTACAAATAAGTAAAAATAAGCACAGATAACAGTAGAGGTCTAGAATGGCTCGGTAGCAAGTAAACAACATGGTCGTCACAGATAAGGGCAGAATAGAGCGGTCTCACTTACGGCAATAGATAACCCAATGTTTCCGCGAGTCCTCTTGCCTAGAACGATCGATAGCCCAATGTTTCCGCGAAAGTAAGTAAGTCAAGTAAGTCAGCTAGTTGTCAAAATACTATGGAAAGGTATATTTTCAGAAATATTAATACGCTTTAATTAGCTAAAGAATACAGCAAAATCTACCTATGGACAGTGCTAGTGTCGCATGACGAGTTGCCTCTTAAGAGTCCCCCCTGGAGACTATACCGCCACCGATAGGTGCAATCCCCCGAGAATCTGCTTCAGAATAAATTCGCCCTCGGAGACTATATTCTGAATATATTCTTCAATATATTCTGACAATATTTGGTGGCAGTAGCGCAATGGATAACACGCTGGCGTAGAGAGCGAGACATAACAAGTTCGAGCCTTCATTGGGCGGACATGCTTTGTTGGTTGCTATTAGCGTCGTGTATTGCAGGCATGGATGCCACTCATAGCTTTTTCCAATTAGATCTAAGTTTTTAGGTCTTCTCTAGGTTTCTAGGTTTTTTGGTCAGGATCTCGCTTTTTTCCTCACAGCGGTTTCCGACTTTTTTACAATAAAATCTTTTTTAAAAAGTGAAAATGCACAAAAGACGTGAAAAAAATCGATTTAAAAAAAAATTTAGACCAAAAATTGTAAATTTTGGAGTGAAAGACTAAAAAGACGGTCATCAGAAATTTTATCTTGAAGAAAAGAGAGCAAATTTTAATCATCGAACGAGATATTGTCAATCTAGTATTTTCTAGCTTTTTTTGGACTGGATCTGTCCTTTATTCAAAATTCAGAGTGGCATACCTGATTGCAGGCTGTCTGTTCTGCTACCTAGTTGAGATTTAACCTATGTCTTCTTTAATCTGCATTCTTGTTAATTGCTTCAATTGCATAAGTGTACAGTGTACACTGTAACCGGTCTGTCAACTGCGGATTGTTCAATCAAGAAAATATTTTTTCTGATCAATGACTGACTTACTAACTTTCGGGTAAACATTATGGGCAATCCCGAAGACTGGCTGCCCGTACTCCAAACAATATGGCTGCCAACGATTGCAATAAAAATAGAACGCAGCGACTTATGGCGCAGCTACCTAGCGATGACATCTATCGACTGCATTCCAACATACAATCCGATAAGTAATGTTTTCGTAAGTACATAAACGGCTGCTTGCCGACATGCAGGCTAAGTAAGATATGCATTGTATGACAGTTGGAAAGTAAATAAACCTGCGCTTTGTAAACGAACCGGTCGCTTTTGAAGCTATAATTATGTTTCACCGGGCGCTCATGCTACTATCGGCAAGCAGTTCGGTTTGTATGTTGGAATGCGGTCGATATGTGTCGTCGCTAGGTAGCTGCGGCATAGGTCGCTGCGCTTTATTTCTATTGCAATCGTTGGCAGCCATATTGTTTGGAGTACGGGCAGCCAGTCTTCGGGATTACCACATTATGCTATCGATCGAAGTAGGTCGCAGGGCGGTGAAACATTGGGTTATCGATCGCCGTAGGTGAGACCGCTCTATCCTGCCTATATCTGTGACGGTCATACTGTTTAAGAGCTACCGAGCCGTTCTACACTTTTACCCAGGTAACATTTAGTATTACAGAAGAAAAGTTATAAACCCACAGATTCAAATCGATACCTTAGGGATCGCATTTCCGTTCGGTAATGTGCGTAACGGACCTTAAGCTCAGCGCTCTCCTCTGGGTTTTCGGGTTTTCTTTCAGGAATACTAAATAATTTACTAGGAGTAATCGGCGCCCATCGTCTTTTTCTCCATCGGACAGTAGTAATCAACGTAGTTTCAAACTTGATCAACCGACCATTACTGAACACATTAAAGGGCAAACTGCACAGACGCATCAACATGTTGCTTAAGAAAGTTAAGAGTTCGACTAATGGCGATCACATCCGGTTTGCGTAAGTATGGAAAATAACCAGATATAATCGGGAAAACTCAACTCTTCAAATTTAATGAAAGCTGAATAATTAGCGACTGAATTGTTTCTACATAGGCCTAATAATACCCGTCAAGGTAGAATCGCTCAAGGCCAGAGCCTTCTATTAGTAATAGAAGGCTCTGCTCAAGGCTATGTGCACTTCTGACTAACCGCTTGAGGAAAGAACGACCCAAGGGCAGGCTAATGATCTGATCAGAACCAACGCATCATCATTAAACCACAACAGTCCACAGTCCACTGCGATTGGACGATAGCTATTTAAAATCGAGTAAAGGCTGCACCGTTTGGGCACGTAACTTTTACCACGGTCACGTGACTCCGATTTTGATCACGTGACTCCTACCACGGTCACGTGACTTCGATTTTGATCACGTGACTTTTACCGCGGTCATGTGACCTTTGGCTGGTCACGTGATTTTGATTTTGATCACGTGACTTCGAATTTGATCACGTGATTTTTGTGTGGTCACATGACTTCGAATCTGATCACGTGACTTTTGTGTGGTCACGTGACTTTGAATTTGATCACGTGACTTTAAATTTGATCACGTGACTTCGAATTTGATCACGTGACTTTTGTGTGGTCACGTGGCTTCGAATCTGATCACGTGACTTTTGTGTGGTCACGTGACTTTGAATTTGATCACGTGACTTTAAATTTGATCACGTGACTTCGAATTTGATCACGTGACTTTAGGCTGGTCACGTGACTTCAAATTTGATCACGTGACTTTAGGCTGGTCACGTGACTTCAAATTTGATCACGTGACTTTTACCGCGGTCACGTGACTTCGAATTTGATCACGTGACTTTTACCGCGGTCACGTGCCTTCAGGTTGGTCACGTGACTTTGATTTTAATCACGTGACTTTAGGTTGGTCACGTGACTTTGAATTTGATCACGTGTTTTTTGTGTGGTCACGTGACTTCGAATTTGATCACGTGACTTTAGGCTGGTCACGTGACTTCAAGTTTGATCACATGACTTTTGTGCGGTCACGTGACTTCGAATTTGATCACGTGACTTTTGTGTGGTCACGTGACTTCGAATTTGATCACGTGACTTTTACCGCGATCACGTGACTTCAAATTTGATCACGTGACTTTAGGCTGGTCACGTGACTTCGAATTTGATCACGTGACTTTTACCGCGGTCACGTGACTTTGAATTTGATCACGTGACTTTTGTGTGGTCACGGGACTTCGAATTTGATCACGTGACTTTAGGCTGGTCACGTGACTTCAAATTTGATCACATGACTTTTTGTGCGGTCACGTGACTTCGAATTTGATCACGTGACTTTTGTGTGGTCATGTGACTTCGAATTTGATCACGTGACTTTTACCACGATCACGTGACTTCAAATTTGATCACGTGACTTTAGGCTGGTCACGTGACTTCGAATTTGATCACGTGACTTTTACCGCGGTCACGTGACTTTGAGTTTGATCACGTGACTTTAGGTTGGTCACGTGACTGATTCTGATCACGTGACTTTACGTTGGTCACGTGACTTTTGTGTGATCACGTGACTTTTACTGAGGTCATGTGACTTTAGGTTGGTTGAATCGGCGGGGTGTCGCGACATTATGGCCATTAGCAGTTATTTCTTAAATGGGTTCAGGCCTATGCCTTGCAGTAGACAGTTCTAGTTCAAGTATTACGTTATCTTTGTCCAAGAGTAATAAGTTGAGCGGGGATGAAAATATCTAGAGAAACTGCATTGGAAAATGCTCTTATGGTCAAAGAATTATCAGATGAATTCTAATTTGGAAACGTGGTCAGTGATGCTTATGGATAACTTGGATAAGAGAAAAAACAAGCGTACACATGAAATAGAAGAAACAGTAAGCTTACTGAAAGTGAGTGAGAAAGAAAAGGATTTGAGCATGATTATGCACAGGAGTGCAAAACCTTCAAGGAAATGTGCTAGCTACACTGAACAAAAATAAATGAAATGTATGTGCATTGGTCTGACCAATGACGTCAAAAATATCCCATCCCAAGTTGATGAGCCAATGGCGGAAACCTGTTTATGGAACAATCTTGCATAACTAGGCCTACCTAGCTCGGTCACCTAAGTATTTGTCCCCTCCCCCTCTCGATGGCCATGTGAGAGAGCAAGACAACAATAAAAACACCTACAACAAAACAACTTAATTTTTCAAATGCAGAGGAATTACGTCTACCTCAGCTAAAAATTATATCAAGTAGCAAAAACACTATAGCAAAAACAGAAGAAAAAACCAGACACAGAATTCTCAGCGCCATAGGCCTGCCTATACAATACATGGTATAAGCAAAAATAGTTATTTTGATATAAATTATACCATGTGCAATGGAAGAGCACATAATTTTTGTATAATGGTCTTCCCAAAAGTAAGTCCTTTCGAAAGAGTCTCATTCTTCTTCTTGAAAGCCAGCTGTGCATTGTGTTATGTTCCTGAGCGCAAAGTGTAGGATGTCTTCCGAACTGTAGTGACTCCTCGGCTGATTATCTTGCAGATGGCATTGTGCTGCAGTTTAGCATGTTTAATTCACTAACATTCACACGTTCAATTCCATTCAGCAAGAATGGTTTGCAGGGAGAATAAACAAGATGCAGAATACCAGTTCAGTAAATTTGCAACATTTGCTATACAAAGAGTTGAAAAATTAGTATAACTAAGCATTCAGTTCATGTAAAATAGCTTTACGTGATTTGACAGACACACAATGGCGGAAACCTCTTTATGGAACGATTTTTCCGCCATTTGGCTGCTTTATACTTGCAGGAGCTCTGTTGCTCGACCACGCATGTTCAACGCCGCTGCTCTCTCCGCTCAGCTGCACAAGCGGTACTTATCGTTCCACGCTCACGGACTGCAATCAGGCAGCGCCGAGCTTTCTCCGTGGCTGGCCCTGCGACTTGGAATGAGCTCCCTGTTATCCTTCGTCAAATACCTATTAGCCTTTCTACTTCTACTTCATTTCTTTCTCTTCTCAAAACTGTCTTATTCGACCGGGGTTGGACTGGGAGCGCTCCTGAGTAGTAACCTTGAAGGAGCGCTATATCAAATTCTCTGTAAATAAATAATAAATAAATAAACAAGACGCAAGCGTTTTTCTATACAGTTAATTTTAACACTATTTACACTAATTATTTTACATGCAATATGAAAAACAGAGCCAATCCTATCACCAGAGATTCCTTAACAATTAATTTCATACTCTAAAATTCTTCAATACAAATGCGGAGCATGGCTTTTAGTTCAGATAAATGTCAACGTTAAAATGAGGTCAATATACATAATGCACACTACAAAAGCTCCCCCATGCTACGACATCAATAGATCATCAAAAGAGCTGAAAAATTACACCAAGCGCATCTTTCTAGCTTTCATACAAGCTGAGATACAGATTCCAAAGGAACGTGGTCGAGTGGGTCTGGTCAAGTTTGGCGACCCGTATCTCGGAGTGCAATTTACCCCCCCCCCAAATTTGTCATGCATGCTTTTGTGACTGCACGCATTTTTCGCATCGTCCATCCATACAAATAAGCAAAAGCCATCTATGAAAAATGTATTTTACCGTAGACTACTGTATTTTTTAAATACCATGTTTGCAGTTAAAATTTGTTGACCGTTATGACTTACTGTTTAGATCTGGACAGTTATATAATTTTAATGTAGTCAAATGCCACTGTACAACTATAGGATAATACAGAGTTACATATAACATACATCATTTTAACGTTGACATTTCTCTGAACCACATATAGGCCAATAATAATAATAATAATAATAACGATGATTTATATGGCGCAGTAACACAGCCATGCCGTTACAAGGGCGCCTTACAAAAAACAGCTACACCGGATAAGCCCTAGCGAACAAGTGTGATTTTAGCCTGGCTTTAAAAGAGTCCACTGAGCCTGCTGATCGGATAGCGAGAGGAAGACTGTTCCAGCAACGAGGACCAGCGACCGAGAAGGCACGATCGCCGAAGCACGTTCTCATTCTCCGCACACGCAAATCAGACCTCTAGGATGATCTGAGCCGAAGCCCAGCCGCGGATGAATGAGTCTCTATGCAGCAATCGCGCAGGTACTCGGGCGCAGCTCCGTGAAGCGATTTGAACACGAGCAAACAGATATGTCAATGTGGATGACATAGTTAGACATTTACTTTAGTGTACGTATATTTTGCCGAGACCCTCTCCCTACATGAATCGCATAAATCCTGTGAACCCTCTTCCACGCATACACAATATATGGACAGCCTCTTACGGGTGCAAACAGAGTGTGAAGGATCTCAATAAAATCAAAAACTTTAGACATGTCTAATGCACTGCACACAAGTTTACATTACAGTCACGGTTTGACAAAGTAATCAACTATAAATTTGACAGCATGCAAATCATGGCAACAATCCAACCAATTCTTTGAAGCCAAACTGCAGGTCAACATACATTTAGTAACAGGAAGTGACAGGAAGGTTGGTGTCCATCCAAGGCAACATGGAAATTGAGCGAGACGTGCTTCTGCCCTCTAGGAAGTGGGTACATCCCATCCTGACAAAGCCTCGCAACACTTTGTCCAATTTTGTTGTACATGTAAGACTGTCATTGTCCAGCCCAGCTGAGCAGAGACCAAGGGTGGTGTAGGTTTCTCTGGTAGTAGCCTTCCATTGCCGATAAACAGCTGGAAATTCCATGTTGTGTGAATACAATCCCTGGGCGTGAGTTCCAAATCTAAGACAAATAAATAAAATATTTCAATAGTACTACAAAATAAATTTAAAAATAAACTACCAACTGACATAGTAATGAACAAATTCTAGTGCCAATAGTTTCTGAAGTCTGACCAATTACCAACAAAACTACAAATTTAAATGATACAAATTTATGAATAATTATATTCCAAGACCTCAAACACCTAAAATGATGATACTCTTGAGTGCCAGAAATTGTCTGATAGAATGGCCTTAGATGATTCTACCAATCTCCAGCCAGAAACAGTGCATCAGCCTTCCATTCACCACACTTTCTATTTCAGAAAGCGATGATATGCATGGCGTCCGAATTTTTTTGGAGAAGACCAAAATATGAATCTGAGACAGATTCCATGTTTCGCACAAACTAGAAATTCAGCGCTATACATGAGTGATGTCGAACAGCAACTCTCCATGTACAGTGGTGAGCACCAGAGTAAGAATGGATCCCTATTCTAGCCTTAGTCAGTCACAAAAGAGGTCAACATCAGTCTTACCAATCAACAATGCTGTTGCTAGGATTGGGGGAGCATGGAATGAGTGCTTGGGGGAGAAATACGAGTCAGTTTGGTTAGGATGGGGAATTTAATATTAGGGTATAGCCAGGGGTCGCTTTTCAACCGGGTACAGGTAATCTGAATAAAATCTGCCAGGTTCTGGTATCAAAAGTAATCATTTAGGCCTGCATATAATACATTACATGTACATACACCATTACATAGGGCTGACAAGTAAAGGTGCATATCGCATACTAGAAACCAATTATAGTTATGCACCATCATCATCATCATGAGCCATGTGCTCGTAGGTGTCCAGAGCCAACTAATGAACGAAATGAATATTTAAAAAAAAATTGAATGCAGAAGTTCAAAAACATAAATCTCACTCTTCTCATGATCCTCTGTGTATTTGCACTTCTTCAGTGATGTGCGCGAATTGGCTGGTCATTCGTTTTCGTCAAGAAGGTCATCATCCATGACAAGTCAATCCTGGAACACATCTTGCCCAGAAGAATCAGCATCTTATTGTATGGAATCACCTACAATAAAATGCCTATAAAATATTAACAATGAAACGTTATTGTCTATAACGGGTGAATAAGCGTAAAGCAATACAATACAATACATCATGGACATCAAAAATGCCTAAATAAAACAAGGAACGCATCCCAATGTATTTGATTATGCAAAATACTGAGAGAAAACATGAGCTGTAGGTTAAACATTGATTAAAAAGTCTAAATGATTAGACATATACAGTGGCGTAACAACTGAGCCGGGGGCCCGTGGGCAATCTCAGCTCGGGGGCCCCTATCCATTTACGGGACTAAGCAGTGAAAACAATTAGATGGCTATTTTAAAACAAGACGCCTATATTAGGCCTCTGAAGTAATTTTAGTAGCGAACTAGAATAGGCCTACTGGTGATATCAGTATTAAACGCTGCCATCAATAATCCATTGTTAAGGCACATTGATGGATCAATGCAAAACACTTTATAATCATAGTCAGTAGGGCCTATAGGTGTCTAGGTTACATGGTGAGTGTATCCAGTGATTGATAATTCAAGAGTAATTTAGGCCTACAATTCAGGCTTAATTGGCCTGATTTTATAGAAAACAAAATGCATTGGTCTACACTTAAACAGTAAACACGTTACTGCAACACATTATAATACACACACACACACACACACACACACATCAGATATATTATTATATGTAAATAAATATATATGTATACACACACGTACCATACAAAGGTCCATGCATACAACACGTGCCTATAATGTAGACTCGCTGTGGTCTGTTACAGTAGTTCTTCGTAGAATTACTTCGTGAATATGGATATTCTAGCCTTACTGTTCGCAAAAGTGTCTATCAAGTCATTGATATTCAATTGTTTTGCACTAAAGACCATCAAACCTGTCCTGTGAAATAGTTGATCTTTATTATTTTCACTTTTGATAAGGAGCGCTCTGCACTGGCGACGGTGACTGGGAGTGTGACAAAGAGCACACAGGCAGTGGCCAATTCAGGTATTGACGACGTGATGTTACAGCTGAATAAGAGTTTCAGAATGTCCAAGACAGTTTTTGTTCTTTAAGTTCATCTCTGAACTCATGTCTGAACGACCGCACCTCTTGCACAAATTCGTGGCCTATGTCCGATGAATAATATATCCACTGCAGTTTTGCTGCTGCTAATTCCAAATCAACATCGGATAATTAAATGCAGCAGAGATTTTTGAAACAGAAAACTAAACGCTGCATAAACTAAACATTGCCCTTCAAAACGACACACAGAGTGGAGAGAGAGAGAGAGAGAGAGAGAGAGAGAGACAGACAGACAGACAGACAGACAGACAGACAGACAGAAAGTGAGACACAGACAGACCTATCTCTGCGTGTGTATGTGTGTCTGACACACAGAGACAGACAGACAGACAGACAGACAGATAGACACACAGATAGCTAGCATCAGGGGGAGCGGAAAAGAAAGCAGATACTATTTCAAGCATAATTCCTTGACGCTGAAATTGTCTGTTCAGAAAAGGACGATTAAGTGATGTATAGCAACTCTGGTCGAGCACTATAGGATGAACCTAGGAGGTCTAGATGAACGTACACCCTAACGTACAACCAATGTTGATGTCTACTACGGGTCAAATGCTCTCACATCCGATGATCCATACAGTCCTGACAGACACGACACATGTTTATAATTTATCATATCCGTCGTATCCAGGCTAGGCCTACATATGGTCAGACTCAACAATCTGAAACTAACTATAAAACGGAAAAAGTACATGAAACTTTTTTACTTATCAAGCTTTGGGGGCCCTTTGGGTCTCGGGGGCCCGTGGATTTTGTCCACCTTCGTTATATGGTTGTTACGCCACTGGACATATAAAGTTTGCTATAAAGAACTCCAAGATCATAAGCTCAGAGGCGACGCTACACGAGGGCATGGCAGGCAGATGACCTGGCCAAAAAATCCTTTGCCATGCCTGAATTTTTGCCCTATCCAGAATATGTTCAAGAATATTTTCATTTTTTCTTACTACTGCCGCCCACAGTTCACACTTTGAGTATCCGTCGCATAACACAGCATTGCGCAGTTGAAAATATAATCCTAATTCAAAACAATGACGTCCCTAGAAAACCCCACCATCGATTATATCATTCTCGATATCTATGAACTAAACTATAGTCTACAGCTAATTTTAAGTGCCATTCCAGTTACAATCAGAGTTCTCATGCAGTTGCTTTAAGTTAATAAAATGTTACTTAGAATTACAATGCTTGACGGTAGGTTGTCAGATTAAGTTTCGTCAACGCATCACGCCGTAGCTCGCTCATTATATTTGAACAACGTTGTGGAGAGAATTTTAGCGAGATCGTATCATATCTGCAGATTTACATGACACTTCTCGCAGAATGACTAGCAAGGAAACAAGGGTAAAGAATGAGTGACTGATGGTGGACAAAATGAGTCATGATTTATTCCATCTCAATTCAACAAATGGCTCCAGGTCGACCATCTCAGATGTCGATGAAAATTTTGCACAATGTTTATTACATATGATATGAGAGGAGCCTATGTAAAATTTTAGTGTGATACATAGTCAGGTTACTGGGCCGTGTATCTACAGAGTGGGCCAGGAAAAAAGTAATCCCCTACGAGTTTTTTTTCAATATCTTGGCCAAAAAATAAACAAATTCAAATCAAATTTACGGGTTTAAAGGTAATTCATATCAACGCACAATAGCAAAAATTTCAATGAAATATTTGAAACAGAACAAAAGTTATAACACTTTTAGTGAGCCCAGAAATTTACTGGGCAATGCCGGATGCTCCATGGGGTAAGGTGTGCGGCAGAAGGTAGAGTGGGGCGCTGTATTGGGTAAAAAAACCACAAAATTTACCGGACAACACCAGGTACCTCAATGGCGGCACTCGATGGGCACGAGCTCCGCATCTGGGTGTAGGCGATATTTCTCAGGCACCCAGATAGAAATAGTAATAACTGTAACAACCGAATAGCAGTATTAAATTTTGCAACAACCAAACGGAGCTACCTTGCTTTTCAGATAGATGACTGCTCCAGTGGACAGTGGTTCATGCATCACAGGCAGCTGGTCAAGGATGAAGACCCTGGAGGGCACGGTTCTCATTCTACAAGTAAAACAAATTCAGCATCAGCAACTTCATGACTCATATAAATAGTTTGATATACTATAAATAGTTGATTTGATGAGCACTGTGATTTTCCAGCTAACTAGTTCATCATTCAGTCTAGGTTAAGAGCAGCGAACAATTCAATGATGCAATTTATATATTAATTCGACCCTGTAATCCAGCGGTTCCCAACCCGTGGCCCGCGGGCCAAAAGTGGCCCGCCGACCCTAAAAAAATGGCCCTCGTCTCTCAAAGAATTAGCAAAAATATACATGATAAATTGACGATTTAAACAGGATAGAACACATAATTATTTTCTATTACAAATTATTTTATTTTGAAATCTATAAATAACACAAAACATTCTGTTTTTAATCAATAATAACAATTTTATATACTTTTAGTTAACTAAATTTTGACCTTGTGGCCCGCTAATTAATGTCCTTCAACTAAGAAAAAGTGGCCCTCGTGTCTTCCAACTTATGAAAAGTGGCCTTTAGGTCAAAAAAGGTTGGGAACCACTGCTGTAATCCATTAGCAGTAAAAGTTCAACAAGATGCATACAATACATTGCATAGTAATTATATAAAAGTGTCCAGCAGTCAGACCTGACAATGAAACGATTGGTCAGCAATGATTTTAGTAAATGAATATCTAGCATGCACAAATCAATCAAATACTCTTTAACCCTTTGAACCCAGAGCTCCTGTAACTCTATGGATAACGGGCTGCTATAAGCAGCCAGTTGGGTTCAAAGGGTTAATAGACCCTTAACAGCTTATAATTATGAAGGTGACTCCCGTAAAATAGTATTATATTACTTAAAATGCAAGAGTCCCGGATTGGCAAAATCGGGTGCGACACGAAATTGACTTTATAAGCAATCCCGAAGACTGAGTACAGGTCAACGTAGCAAATTTAATATTAATTAATTTTGAACAAATTGAACCCTGCTACTGTCGATGGCTAGCAACCACAACTGCCTGTATATGTTGCTCCGTTTTTGGAAGCTATTTTTCAGTTCATCCAATCACAGCCATCTCCCACAATGCAATGCATTCAATATGCAAGTAATCATTACGTATTAACTTATGTAGTATGTACGCTATAGCATTTACTCATCATTGCAACTTCACTTTAAGCAAGGTCCTCTTTCATCAATCTATCCTCACTTTAAGCAAGAATCATTCACATCATCAGACTTCTATTATAGCAAGAATTTATTTATATCGACCCAAGTTCTAATTATAACAAGAATACGTTTCAGCAATCCAGCTACCATTACACCCAATACACATAATCGCTAAATAAAAGGTCTGGGACTTCCGCTACTGTATGCATATAATTATGTCAGTATCTTGATGCCAGGCAGTGTCACTTCCAAATCTGTTGTGGGGCGCAGTGGTGTAGTGGTGGCGTCGTTGCCTTGGAGCCGGAAGGTTCGAGGTTCGAATCCACCTCTCCGCGTAAGGACCTTGGGCAAGTCCTTCACTCACAATTGCTCAGCGCTTCGGCGTGAAATTCCCATACAGTGTCCGCTCTGCATTCGGGAGCGGATCTGAGTAGAGACCTTGAAGGGGCGCTATAACAAGTGCACATACAAACAATACAGCAACGGCTTTCCAACTGTGCACCGTGGACCCCTTGGGGTCCACCGCTTGTTGCAAAAAGGTCCGCAACGCAGGTAAAAAAACAATAAAAGTTAATTTGATTACCGGTTTTTATTATCATCATAAATTATAAAAACAACTGAGCTATAAAAACAACAGATCTCTATGGTTATTACTTACTGATAAGTAATTCCTCTAGTTCATTAGTTCCTTCCAGGGTTATTTTTGGACATATCTTTGATATTACTACTTATCTACTCAGAGTAAGAATCTTCGTATCCTATTAATTTAACTTTTGTTTTGTTAAGCAAGCAGCAACTTATTGAAAACAACCTTTAAATCGCTCAAAGCCGTTCAACAGTTTTGTTTTGACTCAACTGATCACAGAATATTATATAAACAACTAAATTTAAATCACCAACCAGATCTTGTTCTTCGATCTTTTTCCCGCCCTTTTTAAGATCAGCCAATCAGAAGCCTTCGTTACGGGTCAGCGATTTCTGTCACGTGCAAAATTATATAGCGCATTAATATTTATTTAGCCCCTATAAAGCATCTTTGAGTCAATGCTACATTGCATGTAGGTATGATGTATACGTGCATGAGCATGTTTGTTTGTTTGTTTGTATGTGCACTTGTTATAGCGCCCCTTCAAGCTCTCTACTCAGAAGCGCTCCCGATGCAGAGCGGACACTGCATCGGAGTTTCACGCCGAAGCGCTGAGCAATTGTGAGTGAAGGACTTGCCCAAGGTCCCTACGCGGTTGAGGGTGGATTCGAACCTCGGACCTTCCGGCTCCAAGGCAACGACGCCACCACTAGACCACCGCGCCCCATGTGTTACACCTTTCAAAATTTCTACTCAGATATGGCTACTGAAGATATATGTTGGTCCATCTTTAAACTGCTGTCAAGTAGCACACCGAGGTCGCGAATCACATCAGATGGTGGAGATAGAGCAGTTGGAGTCAAGTTTAAGAGTTTTCATTAATTTATTGTCATTTCGTCCACTTTGACATGCGCTCACTCTACGTAAAATCTGCAGTAGGCTGGGGTCAAGATCCGGAAATTTAGACAGACCACATGTATTATATTACTGATATAATATATTACGTGGACAGACCTTCCTCCTCTATCCAGATTTGGAAGTGACACTGCCTGGTATCAGGACACGGACATGCACGCAGTAGCGGAGTCCGAGATCTTTTTTATTTATTAGCGATTATGCTCTGTTGCCGTGACGACCGAATACGTAATATATTGGCGCATGAAAACATCACGTGACCGTCTTGCAACTTCCTGTCCTCGATAAGGCCAACATTAATGGAGTAGCTATGGTATAAGAAGAGTGGGGAACGGTGGACTCAATCATTTTTTAAATATATTAACATCAGACGCACGATCTTGTAATGCCAGTTATGGCGTCGAATAGTACCTAGTGCGACTCGCCGTTGCAGATGACATGATTGTCAGAACTTGTAGCGTTTTGTAGATGCACTGTTACATCCAATCGAGACCTACTGCATCGAACTGATACAAGCCCTATTCGAAGACTAATGCATTCCCTTTAATCATGCCGCGCAGCGAAATGCAGTTTTGGTGTGTTGCGTGAATTCTAGTTTTGGCAACGACAATTAAAATAATTGAACCGATCAGCTTCTTTTACAAAAATCTCAGTAACTGATAGGCCTATACATAAATGAAAATATGGAATCGACAGCCCTGGACCTTGAAATTCTTGGCAGGTCGTGTGAGATCATCAAAGGTGAGCCCGCAACTGTGAACGAAGAACGCTTTTAAGGCAAATTCGCCGGATTTCAAAATATTGCATTTATCAAAATATTACATTTAATGGAGTTATCTATGTTCATTCATTCATTCATTCATTCATTCATTATTAGAATTTATATAGCGCCTCTTCAAGAAACTACTCAGAGGCGCTCCCAGCCCAGCCACGACCAAAGAAAAAAGATTTAAGAGACTTGAGAAATAAAGATTGACTAGACAGGTGGAGGAAATGGAGGTTTGAGGGGAGGTCATTCCAGATTGACGGTCCCACAACCGAGAAGGCTTGGCGCTGTCTGGTAGTTAAGCGAGCCCGTGGAACAAGCAGTTGTCCCTTCGCAGCAGAGCGAAGGGCCCGACGCGCTTCAATGTCAGAGACAGAGGACGCGCAGATAAGATGGAGCACAACCAAGAATACAACGAGAAACAAGGGCAGCAATGCGGTAATTGATGCGTTGGGCTATTGGCAGCCAATGCAGCACATCACGCATGTAAGCAGAGACAGGCGAAAATTTAGGTTATGTGCATGTCATTGTGGGGCGAGGTGGTGTAGTGGATATATGATCGTTGAATTGCAGCCGGAGGGTTGCAGGTTCGAATTCACCTCAAGTTGCCGCATAGGGACCTTGGGCAAGTCCTTCACTCGCAATTGCTCAGCGCTTCGACGTGAAACTCTGATGCAGTGTCCGCGCTGTAGTTGGGAGTGCCTCTGAGTTGAGAGTTTGAGGGGCGCTTTAACAAGTAACCATACATACGTAGCCTACATTAAAACTTCCACTTTGAGTAATACAGTGGCTTCTCTGACCTGGATTATAATCGCCAGTCTATAACTGTTGAATCACTGTACAGTAAAAGTGACTGAAAAATGTTAAATTAAATTTCCAACCATTAGTCAATATGTATGTTTCCTTTGGAATCATTTTACAGTACTTGCATTTAACTGCTTCTATCGCCATGAGTTAGACATACGTTTGTTTCTGTTGTTTCAGACCGACTTTACTTTACGCTTTATCCAGTAGTTTCCTGTAAATCAGCACATGTTCATTATTTCTGCGTCGACAGTGAATTTGTCTATGCAAAGTAAGTATTTATTTTATTGATTATTTGTTGCATAACCAGAGAAGTTACATGTAACTGCTTAAGATTATGTTTTGTAACACAGAAGTTCAGCTTACTTAGTTTAGATGTGTGTAAATGATCCATTGTTTTCTGCCTTCACAATTGTTGGTCCTGTGTAAATTTTTCTTCTTGTGTGTGTATCTAATATTGTCTTCCTTTGGATAGTGCAATATGACTTTGATTGACTATGGTTTACTGGAGATGTGGAATGTGGATGGCTTCCTATCGTCTCAGCTTAAACCCTGCTAAGACCATGTTTACATCGCTAAGCTGCTGGCAGCAGCTGTCTAAGTTTAACCTAACTGACCTTTCTACTGAATTTCCCAACTGTACTTTCTCTCCTTGGACCAGGAACTAACTTTTGTGCCTCATTTTGATTGTATTCTAGGACTGGTTGTGATTAAAAACTTTTAAGCGATTAATCTCCTAAATTTGACTTAAATTAATTAAAATTTGCTTAATTTGGTAACTCTTACATAACACATAAGGAATTGCCAAATATGTAAACTTCAGAGGATATGTTGCTTTAAATGATCCTGTGCTACATTTTTTTGGTTTGTAGATTCTCATTTAAGCCTAATGTCTTCTAGTTTTGTCTTGTATTTCAGTTTCTTTGCTGATTTTGGTCCACTGAACCTTGCCATGTTATATCGTTATTGCATAAAAGTTAACAAGAAACTGAAGGTCAGTAGATCAGTAATTTTTGTGTATACATGTAAACCACAGTCAGTCATTCTTGTGTACCTGTAAATTGCAGTCTGTAGTCGTTTATAATATCAAACATTTATGCAAGAACTTCATGATCAAACCTTTTCAGCCTATGGACCATAAAAAGCAACTGAATTTTGTGTGAGAACTGGCAGAGTCAAATTGAATGCAGTCCTATGTATGTTAAGGATCTAAGTTTGCTTGAATTGATAAAAATGTTTGAAATACGGGATGAGTCATGAATAATAAGAAATCTTAGATTATTCTAGTGATAGATAGACGAGTGATCTCCTTACACAGCCGTCAGAGGCCATATTGGAAATAGGCTTATTTGATGTGGATGGACCTGAATTGCAGCGTAAATACATTGAAGCTAGAGAGATGCAACTTATATGAAAGATTTAAACATTTTTTTGTTTTGTTGCAGACAATAAATAATTTCAAGAAGATTGTGCAATACACACAAACTGATCCTCAGAAGAGGGTCAATGCAGCTTTTCTGATCGGTGCCTATAGCGTATGTACTTTATTTTCTAAATTTTAAACTAGCACTTTGTTATTCTATTATCCTTTTGCTTAATATCTGCCTGACAGTAGCAGTGCTGGTTAGAGAAAGCTGCTTATTGAAAGCTTGAGATCTGTTAACGTTCTGTACAGTAATCTACTAATCGTATGTAGCAGTCTGTGTGCACAGAATAAAGATGGAGCAAATGTTGCTAGGTGAAGCTAGAAATCAATTAATTATCTGCTATTAAATCACATTATTTTTGCCCATAACTGGCAAGCAGTATGACCTTTCAAAATAATTGAACATTTGCACAACTCTGTAGACTGTTCAATAATATGTGAAGAAACACTACTGAATGAATGAATGAATGAATATTTATTTATATTTAAATTGTTAGCTACATGTATTAAAATATTGACGCAATATAGAAAGACACGTGTTCCAAGAAATCAGATTTCACGTGTCAGATTTAAGCGTAACTTTCTAATCACATACAATTTCATTTAAGGTGATTGTTAAATTCATTTGGTCAGTTCAATTTACCTGGTAAAGTTTCATGCTCATGCTTTAACTCTTGTTTACTGAATGGACCAAACCCAAGAACATCTGATTAGGGTAGAACAGGGGTTAAAAATTATGTCATGCAGATGGTTAAGAGAGGTGATGGTTTCACATGTTACCTTTAATGCATATTGCCAATAAGTTCATGCGGTGTTATCTACAGGTGCATACTTGCAAATTGACTATTGTTCTTGATCTTGCTTTCTTTAGGTTATCTACTTGAAGAAGTCGCCGGAAGAAGTCCATCAATTGCTGACGTCGAAGTCTGGTCCTTCGTTTCTCTGCTTCAGGTATTTTGAAATCAGTCACCCAAGCAGCCATAGCACTTTGACCTTGGATAGCTGGAAAGGACTGAGATTGGAGCGACGGAGATGAAATTCCTATGCCATATTGTTGCACCATGGATCTGCTCTTTGAGTATATTCTTAAGACATTGGTTTAATTATGGGCAGATGATGATGTCATGTGTAGGTAAAGTTATGGCAGACGTTGGCAACTGTGATTGAAAATTACTGTCACCGGTCGTTACGACTATTAAATGTTTCTGGGCGGTTTATTTTTGGTATGTACATAAATATTATACTCTCCGCCGTTAATTACGCTGAGTTACAGTCAGGTTATGCACAATTTTTCAGATGCTGTCTGACACCATGAATTACTTGGACTGTACCATGATAATTTAGTTTTTATGATTGTGTAATACATGTAATTAAATTATTATTACCTTCTGAATAAAGTAAATACAGTTAATGTGATAAATACTTTGATGATAGCCTTACTGGTGACATTGATGATGTTTTGTCTATTATCTTTATTCCAAAACAATCAACATGACTTGATCTTTATTAGTTGCTAATGAGAATGGATGCTGATTATGCAGACAGCTGAGTTATAATAATTTTTAATAGTTTGCATTATGTGTTGGTGATTGTTGATTAGTATACATAACACTATGTAATCAATTTTTCTGAATATGCTTTTGTTTTCAGAGATGCCTCACTTGGAGCAAGCACTTACAATCTGATATTGCTGGACTGTTTTCGTGGCATTAGCAAGGTCTGTTTTTGGTCTGATTAGAATCTCTGTTTATTTTTTTATTGCATTTATGTGCACATTTCATACTGTAATTATAATTATTTGCTATTTAGTCCAAGATCGTGCAATAAAATTAGAAAAGTGAAAAGTTGAAGTTAGTAGTTTTCACTAACTAAAATCACTCTGTTCTGGTGTAATATGTCACTCCAACAATTGCTCCTGCAGTTGCTTCAGTTAACCCTTTAGTTACTGGACCCGTCGCGCCGACGGGTTATTAAGCCAGTCGGCGCGACTGGTCCAGTAACTAAAGGGTTAAACTGACTGCCAGCATTGACATTGCATGGTAAATGTAGATCTCTGCTGATCCCAGCAATAATTAATTATTTGTTTGCTTACATTGTACTTTTAATTTTGAATGTTCTTCAATGTGTTTTTAAGTAGAAATTATGTGAATTAAGGTAATTAGTCTTATGATGAGCTAATCTGAATTTCATTATACTGTTTCCACCACAGTTCATCATGGTAGATGGTTAGTCACTGAATTTTATTGTTAAATGAACATGTATGTAATTTATTTTCAGGCACTGGCTTTTGGCTTTTTCAATTTTGAGACATTTAATGCGGATGAATATGAACACTATGAGGTGAATAAACTACTTTCAGCTTCCTCTGCTTTTCTTCAACTTTTAACACCGTACCTCTATGTACTTCCTGCAGAGGCTTGTTAACTAATTACACCTTGTTACACCAGTTGACCTGAAATTCCATGGATGGTAAAGTCAAGTACTAACTGCGCATGCACTGCTTAGCATCACTGACTTGTCTGCTTTCCATACATGGTGTTAGACCAATGTTGTTTTCTTACTACTGCTTCTGATAGTTCTTCTTTTGTCTTTGATGAAAATGATGTCTTATTTTGTAAGTGTGTGCAACTTAATATTAAAGGTATCTGGTACATATAGTGCACAGTGCATTTGAAACTGAGTGGAATATTATAAACCCTGCTTTGAACCTTTGAAATTTGTGCCAAAGATTATATAAGGCTCGTGAAGATACCAGTAGATCTTTGCCATTGCCATACTCTGAATAAAGTAGGATGGGTGATGGTAGTCAATAATCATCTTCACTATGATAGCGTCTTTGATAGAAACTCCTATTAGAACTTTCTGATTCTTGTTTTCTTGTTTTTTGCACATTCATATAAAATTTGTTGAAATACTGTCCTTAATAATTTTGGATGGCAATCGTTTGATACTTCTGGTACTGAACACAAGCACTGTAGATGTTTATAAACAAGCCATTTGTTGTACAGCTACCATATGTAGAGCTTGTAGACAGACCGATTATTTTGTTCTGCAGTAGAGTCAATATATTTTTTGTCTTCTGTCTGCATTTTAAAAATTCTAGTTGAGACATGAAATTAGAAATTTGCATTGAAACCAAACAGCACTGATACACGTTGTACATTGTGCAAACATCCGATTAAAACAGCATGTGCCATTGCCTTGCAGTGCTATAATATATACCATAGCTCACTTGATGCTAGAAACTGTACAGTGTGTCATGTTCCTATAAGTAAACCTCAGTTCCTTATGCACTATTTTGTGCCGTTGACACGATGTAAAAACTGTTTCAATGCATTCTTTTGTAGAGAGTTGAAAATGGTGACCTGAACTGGATTGTGCCTGGTAAATTTCTTGCCTTCGCTGGGCCGCACTCGAAAGTGAAGATTGCAAACGGTATTCCGCAGTTTGTTCACAGACTTCGTTCTTTTAGCTGTGTAACCATGATTTTTAGCTCCCACGTTTGTCCATTGTTGTGTTGATATGCAATGACTCTTCAGATGTTTCCAAGATCAACATATTGTTTAGGTTTCTTGTTTGATTGCATATCATAGACTTCAGATGTTGTACGTGTTGGCCTGGAGTTGAACTTGTTCTATGTTGTTCAGTTTGTAAATTTTTCACTTTTTATATAGAATCAACTCTTAATTATGACATAATTATTAGTCATTGAGTTGATGTAATAGTAACACGATGACATACGAACGAAGACAAAATAAATACAAAGAGTTTGCACCAAGTGTGAACTTCCTCGGGCTCTTTGCTGTGTTTGTTTTTAATGTCACCTGAAATAGTAAATGACCAAATTAGAATTCATGATCCGTTCAACTTTTCTTCAGGTTATCCGCTCCATTCTCCGGAAACGTATATTCCGTACTTCCAGCAGCAGAACGTCTCGACCATCGTTCGCCTGAACAAGAAGATGTACAGCGGAGATCGCTTTCGTCAGGCAGGCTTTGACCACTTCGATCTGTTCTTCACTGACGGCAGCACACCGAACAATTCGATCCTTCAGCGGTTTCTGGAGATCTGTGAAAATGCTAAAGGTGCCATTGCTGTTCACTGCAAAGGTATAATGCTCACATCAGCGGTTGATAAGTCGTGGTAGCACAATTTATAAATAATAATTATAATAATCTTCGTTTAATTTCAATCTGATGCAGCGCAGTATGATTACAATATTATTCATAGTATGACCGATGATCAAAAGATTTTTTAGGAGTAAAATTTAATTGTCGGAAGCCAGCATGACGCCCATCACATCCTACTACTCGTTTACTAATGCCATCTGCCGAATGGAAGGTTGAATCGACCTTTTGGGAGGGTGGCGGGAAGTGATACCACATCCGTGCGCTTTTCATGCCAGAGTATTTACTATTACCCTAGACCCATCCTGGTTCGTGTTAATTTGTTAATTTTTTGGTAACACCATATATTTGTATTACTGTTAAATAAACTTGTGTATGTCTTTCTGAGCGCTGTCATTCCTGCTGTGCTCTTGTGCTTTAAGTATATAGTTGTGTATTGGTAATTTTTTATATGATGTTTATCATGCAGTTTCTTCTAACCTATTTTTCTGCTCTGCGGCTGATGCAGTTGAGATGCATTTGTTTTTGATGATCAGCTGGACTGGGCCGTACAGGTACGCTGATTGGCTGCTACCTGATGAAGCATTACAAGTTCTCTGCTGCTGAAGCCATTGCTTGGATTCGGATAGCCAGACCTGGATCTGTCATCGGACAACAGCAGAATTATCTTCACGAGTTAGTCATTGTTTTGGAATCATGTATCAGCATTGATGAAGTTGAAAATTGTATCCAATGTTCACTGGCACCTGTTGTAAAAATCATAATTAAATATTAAATTTAAATAGTCGTACATGTCAAAGTATCAGACTTTGTTGGGTGTATTTGATCATCTTTTAAGTTACACGATAGTTTTTGCTGTTTAACAGTGAATGATAGAGCATCTTACGCAGAGTATCTTACTTTGGCATATTGGTGCAAAACGCGAATTAAGCGCCGTGTAAGATAATTTTTCTTTTCATGTAAAGATTCTTGGTTTCAGGAAGCAGCCTGTCTTGTGGGAAAAGAGCGACAACATATCTTGCGTGAAGACGGACAAAGGAACGGATTATCAGAAAATGGTTTCTGCAGTCGATGGGATGAGTATAGAAGACGAACTGCTGGATGAAACAGCTACTCTATTCAACAACAACTCTATGGACTGCCTCAGCCTCGAGATAGATTATGTAAGGAGTTTGCCGATATCAGTTATTTGCCTGTCTTTGATTTTTCCGTGTGTAATCCTCTCAGGCTGTTTGCTACCAGATGGATGGGGAAAGTCTTGTAGTCATTCAGTTGTAGACTACAGTGTAGTAATAAGTAAGTCAAAAGTAGTAAGTATCAGTTGGTGAGAAGTAGTAGCAATCAGTCAAAAGTCACTTGTAATTGAAACTTTATGAATTTAATTGAGCACTGAATTATTAGTAAAATAGTTGATCAACTCAGATATTTGATTCAATGCTGTCAGTTATTCAGCTGAATACTCTGTCACCTGGTTGCCTGTTATGAGAGCAATAAGAAAACAGTGAAGCATTTACATGGTAGCTTTTAATGTGCATAATATTGTTTCCATGGAATTTAACATTGCTTTGCTAATGATTGATCGGTGTTTCTGCTGCAGACTCTTGAACGAGAGACTAACGAACTAACGCAGGGTGATCACTTGAACAGAGTCAAAAGCCGTCGGACTGAACAAAACCAGTGCAACATCGCCTTGTAAGCTTTCATTTAACGCTTTTCTGGTATTTATGGTTGTTCACGTGATCTGAATTGCTTATTATTTACGTCATCGTATCGTTACGTGTGTTACTGAATGCCAGATGCTGGTCTAAATACAGGGCAGGAAACACAGCCAGTTCTTAGCGGAAGTTTGATCCTTGGTCTGTATGTCTTTACTAGAGAAAGGCCATTGTTAAACAGGATTTTCCATTTGTTGGGTGCAGTTATACAGAGCCATCTATCTGAGTATTCAGCTAAAGCATAAATATAAGGTCAACGGCAAATAAAGTATGCAATAGCTCTGGTCACTTGAATATGGATGTTTTGGGTCTCTATGCAACTACCGTAAAAGCTGATTCAGAAAATAAGGCAATCGGGTCATATTTGAGATTATGGGACAGATATAGCAGCATAAGAAATATAAAATGATGACCATGTATACGATAACGTTGATCAGTTGAAAAGACGCAAAAGTGTCACAAACAAAAGTCTATAGGGATGTTATGAAAAAATTCTGAAATAGGAAGATGACTAAAAGTGTCGCTAGAAATTATAAATTTTGCTTGATTGACATTGCATTATAGGAGAGGCAAAGATGTTAAGGTGCACGGCCGACAAAGTGCAGAGTCCTTGGCAACCGATTCAGCCATCGATTCAACGATTCGAGCTGCATCTTCAAAAAAAGCGTCGAATGCTGTTGAGGGAAATCCAACAAAGAAAAGAAATTTGTCGTTACGATCAGTGTCTAAGGTCCAGACATCTGGGAAAAGGTATTGCGTTGTAATTTGACGAATTAATTTGATTACTGTGACGTGTAGTGCTTGCTTAGGTAGCAGTTTTAAATTTACTACTGTTTAAACAGATGCTATCGAATTAATATCTGATGAATCTAGGGTGACCCTACTTAGCAGAACCCTATATTCCTTTGCGTTTATCCATTGACGTAAATGTACACGAATGTCTAAACTGTTATTCGTAATCGTAATCTCGAGACTTCTACAGCGCCCACAAAAGCTAAGTCGCGGAACCAGCTTATTCACAGGTGCTTAATCAAAACAAAATCGATAGGCATCGGGTCAAGTCCGGAGAGTCAGGCAGGCAGACAGATGGACGGCTAAGGTGGGTGATGTTTAGAGTTGAAATGACGAGGGATGTGAGGAGAATCGGAATCAGGATATATATTCAAACCATGTTTCGGTTAAAGCAAATAGGTCAGGAGGGTGAGTAGAAAGAGTCAAATCGTTGATTTCAGCAGAGTGTGCTGGATGAAGCAGTGATCGTATATTTAAAGAACATAGTAGAAATTTGCTATTGTCTTTGTCTTATGTAGGGGGAGGAGGAGGAGGAGGAAAACGAGGAGGAGGAAACGGAGGAAAGGTGGCAGTAGACGCAGCAGCAGCAGCAGCAGCAGTAGAAAGACAGTCAGGCTGAGGAGGAGCAGGAGCAGGAGCAGCAGCAGCAGTAGAAAGACAGTCAGGCTGAGGATGAGGAGCAGGAGGAGGAGGTGCAGCAGCAGCAGCAGCAGCAGCAGTAGAAAGACAGTCAGGCTGAGGAGGAGGAGGAGCAGCATGTTTCGTGGTGATCAATAAAAAAGTATTGATCTTGATATTGATTGATGTACTTAAACAATTCACTGCGGAATCATTGTATAATACAGAGAACATTTGTAAACTAAATTTATTCCATTACCGAGTGTCTTATTCACCTTCGAGGGTCTAGCCCCTGTCTTGTGGTGCGGCTATAGGTCCTCTTGTCATCTTAGACCAGTGCTGTCCAACGTGTGGCCCGCGGGCCGCATGCGGCCCGCGGAGTGATTTCAAGTGGCCCGCCAGAGCATGCTAAATTCTTCCACTGTGCATAAAATAAAGTAGACTAAATGACAAAACCTAGTCGAATTTAACGGTTTTACGACTTCTTCTTAAACAATTTTTTTGCCCGGTAGCCTACTCAACTAAACTGAGCTCGCATAGCCTATAATAATACCGTCCAAACCGTTCACATCTAGTCAGTCTCTGAGATGTGTAGCATGCTGCGTTTCAGAATGTCTGTAAGTAGGCTATAGCTGCAACAGTTCCTTTCAAGATTCTTCAACTGGAGTTCTAAGAGTTGAAAGGAAACTATATCGACAAGAGTCCATGGACAGAACCGATGAATGGCGATCGTCTTTGGCTCATTCTCAGCCAATGACCATTGACTGTTCCTTAGACCGAATTGACTCTAGTTTCGGTTCAGCCACAGGTTGGAGATGAACCAAAAAGCAGTAGGCCCTAGACTTAATTGGGAGACGAAATGAAGAACTGAGTTTGCCAGACCGTGGCTGCCAGGCTGGACGACAAACTTAAAAACGAACTGAGCGCACCTAAAAATTTTGGTGCTGATCTCTAACAAAGCATGTAAAACATAGCATGTCGTTGTGTAGGCCATTCATGGTATTATACACTATTCATTTATACATTACAATATTGAAAAATTCCAAAAAACAGTTAAAAATCATCGGTAAATGTTTTCGCTGCTTTTGAGCTTATTATTGCGGCCCTCGGCTTCAAGAATATTTCTTCTGCGGCCCATGGGGCCAAAAAGGTTGGACAGCACTGTCTTAGACCAACTCGCATACAGTTCAAAACCCTTTCCCTCATGCGTAACTGCCTTTTTGTGGTGGTCTTATCCTACCTGAGGTGCTGTGCACCTTGGTCTCCTCCCTGCTGTGAGGACCTCTTTGTGATCTTCAACTCATGGCCTTATGGTCGGCCCACTCTAGGTGCTTTGCCCATTTGGCCCATCAGTTTGGAACTGTCTTCCCTGTCTCTTCACCTTGAGTTACTAGCCCGCTCACCTTCCCATTTCTGGAGACGCTTTAAGACTTTCTTGTTTGCTGACACGGTCGAGAGTGCGGCTGATCCATAGCGGCACTATATAAATGTGCGGTTAGAATTTATTTATGCTTACTGGTATTATTTTTTCAGGAAAAAACCACCATTCACTCTGCCTGCCAAGGTTCGTCTTATAAACGGTATTTGAATTTTTTTAATTGTGAAAGTATTGCCATGATCAAAATTACTCATTTCGAAAACTATAAATCATTTAATGAAATTTTGTTTCATTTAAAGGTCATATTAGAAGATCATCTGCTTATAATTATCTTTCATTTTCATGTTCTTCCTAGTATTTGAAACTGCATTGAGTCTTTCTAGTAAGCAGCTTTCTGTTAGATTAAACTCAGGTTATTCCTGGTCTATTTTCAATTTCTACGAGTATGTGTTCTTAGGTTTATGGTCCTACAAGCGACTAAATGTAATGAGAGCCTGTGCTTACAAACTACATCCGACTAACATAACATAATTTATCATTAAATGTTTTATTGTTTTGATATGTGATTTTAAATTCAATTGTTTTGATATGTGATTTTAAATTCAATTGTTTTGATATGTGATTTTAAATTCAATTGTTCTTAATAGCTTGGCTGTAAGAAGAAGTCATCAAACGCTGGAATCTAATCATTTCTTCAGTTTCCTTTGTTACTGTGACGGTCGTTTTGGATCGTACGAAGATCACTCGCAGAAGCACGCACTCGTTAGAAACAGTCGGCCATCTTTCTTCTAATTTATGCAAATAGGCTGGGCATTTTGACAGTTTTAATCGTCTTTCGATGTTGTTTTATTTGTGCAGTGCTCGGAAAGCCGACGCTCCTGGCTTTTAACCAAGTTTAATTGTTCTAATCATGGATTTTACTTGCCACTGTTAAATGTCGCCTTGTTTTTATTTCCAAAATCCTTGACGAACTGATTTTGTATCCGATGATTTAGGTTGTTGGTTTTACTTGAAGATTGTGTTAATACTTTAGTGGCAAGCTGCATTGGTTTCCCATTTGCTTTTCATAAACTCTCATTGTTAAAATGTTAATGACGCATGTGCAACTGTAGATCATTATGGTTTAGCACTAGTTTTAACGTAAATTGTTGATGACGTGTGTACTGTTAAGATTGTTGCATCATTCTTGCTTATATTGTTAATGAAGTGTGTGCTGTTTAGATGCACAATATGTTACTTGTCTCTTCAGGTTTTCTCAAGATTAATCTCTGAAAGGGCAGCGTGGGAACACTCTGTTCTATCAATAATGATGTATTGCATGAGTTTAAAAAGCAAGCTATTCTACGGTTTTTTGTAATGACATTCTATGCAGCTAGTTGGATATAGGCAGCAATTCTTTTGTATGTAAATAACTGTTGAAGATTTTTTGTTTATCGTAAGCTGGTGGTTGCTTATTACTAGTGTTATGTTTTCTGGAAATTTGCAAATAGTGTCACCTGTTGATTTTTAGTTCTCACCGAATTGAATGCCATGCATTGAAATGATCTGCTCTTGAGATTTACGAACATGCACTTGCCAAAATGTCTAGTTGCATATGTGGTTAAAGTTATAGGGGTTCACTTGAAGCTGCGCTTGTATACATGAATGAAGATGACGACACCAGATGTGTCTGGAGCTTCTATCATGCAAAGAATCTTCCATATACTTAGAGATGCAAGTTTTGAAGCTTATACTTGGAGATGCAAGCTTACAGAATCCATCTCCATAAATCAAGTTGGCAGTAATGTCAATTTAATATTTCTGTCTACACACAAACGTGCTCGCGCACACAATATAGCAGCACTAATCATGATCAGCATAAGGTGGTGTTCCTTCAATGTCTGACTGCCAAAATCCATCCAGTGATTCGTGGGTATTCCTAATCAGATTGGGCAACCATCATCAAGCACCGACAAAGCATCATGTCTGCCAGCAAGGCCTGTTTGTAGTGCTCAGAATCATGCACAGTCCCAGTCAAGCTGCTTGCAGGAATTTGAAATGGGTTGCAGTGAAAACCGTGACTCGTGACCCAGACGGCCATATTTCTTGAGCCCCATTGCTTCCTACCATTCAGTATGAGCTCATCACAGGCCATGTGAATTTGGCCGTCCGAAATTATCTACCCATAACAATTATCAGGCATGTTGCACTGTAGGTTGGATTATCATCCACCACGAAATACATTTTGACTAGCCTTCTACAGAGGTATTTTGGGCATGAGTGCATAGGGTAGCCTATTCGAAAAGTACCTAATCCATGGAGATCAGGAATGGCTGCAGCAAGTATGGGCAGTGGCCGATGCTGTCATCGCCTTAGCAAAGTAACACATCATAATTAACAATTTACTTAAGGCAATAATTTTAAGGCTCCACAATTTCTGCAGCGGGATCTTCTATCTTGGCTTAAAACTTTAACTATGGTTTCCCAGTCGCTTTTTTGTAGACTCTTGTCGGTGCAGCCTTGAACTGCTTTGCTATGTGCACCATTTTGTCAATGAAACTGTTCTGCTTCTGTGACATGGCAATATGCATTTATGTCTGTATGTGTATATATATTATATTTTGGTGTATATATATATATAATACATACTGGTTGCTGTTTTCCATGTGCATCAAATACATCAACTTCATCAAGTACGTCAAAAGTTGCAACGGGTAAATCCTGCCAGGGTTTCTCTTGCTTTGCTTTTTGTTGGTAAATTATATAGTTTCCTTCTATATGTGATGTAAGATAGATAAAGAAATACAATTTCTGGTTATGGTTTGGGTATGTAATCACTAATTACGGCTGGTAAGTAATTATAGGATGTAAATCTACATCTACAGAATTTATATAGCTTATGCATTTACAAAATTTTGTTATCACTGACATAATATGTGCATTTGACAAATGTTAATGACGTCGCTTGAACTCGAAAAGTCTACAAAAACTGTTCACTGTAAAAACAAACGATGGCAACCAATTTTATTGTAAACTGATAATTCATTAACAAACAGTCAGTTGCAAATCAATAGCTGTGGATTATTTTTAAAAAAAGCGTACCATTACCAAAGATGGCTGAACAGAATGTAAAAATTAATTGGCAATACAACTGCACACAATATGAACATTTTTAATATAACAAAGCTATTTATCTCCGTTTACATACGTCAAATGTTGCAAAGGGACATGTTGCATGTCGGCTTTCATTTGACCCTACGTGTTGTGAAAATCCGAGAGTAACGAAGTACCGTACTTCAAAGTGTCTAAATCAACTACAGAACAGAACGCTTGATGCCTTCGAGTTTTTAAGCATCTTTTGTTATACGTTTACTATGTGCCAGTTTGCACAAGGAATGCGGTCCACTTCATTCCATATAGCTTACAGATTTATTTCCCTATGACCAGTCCTACTAATATTTCTTCAGTGGCCCGACGATTTCCTATGGGGCTTCCTAGAATTTTTGAAGTTTGTGCATACATTCTATTTTCATAACCATTCATCACAGTTTGATTTTGTGCCTTGTAACAAGGAAACCATTCTTCAAGCTTCTTCAAGGTTGCCGTACAAAGGCCTTGAGCAAATCCTTCAAGCACGTAACAGTTTAATTGGCAATGTTAATGTTTTGTCGGTAGATAATGATATTGTATGGCAGAAGTCTTCAGACATAATTTCAGATGCCAAACTGAACACGAGGTGGAATGGTTTCTGAGCAGCTAACATACAAGGCTTTGCAAATCTGCAAATTGGCTTCGAATGCATGGCATATATTGTGTGAAATCAGCAGAATTCAGAAATAATGCAAAATGTCGAAGGCCAATCACGTTAGATGCACAATTTTTACACGTTAGTTTCCTACTAAATTCGATCATACAAAATCAAAGTACAGCAGCGTGCAGCAAACACAAATGTTTTGCAGACACTGGGAATGGGTGTCGAATTATTAACCAGCGCTACAACAATGATGGTCTTTGTCCATCTTGGATAACAGAGGAGCAGTGGAGCACGCTACTAACAGCTGAACTCATTTCCCTAAAAAGGACGAAAATTTCAGGTGAGGTGACTTGAGACTCGTCAGCCTTAAATTTGTCCTACACAAGTTATTTAAATACAAAGATCTGTTAAAACAGGCACTGAATATACATAACAGGAACATCGGAGTCCAACTGATAGAAATAAAATTTGAGAATTTCTTATTTCCTCACAATTACATACTACAGCTCATAATTTAGTGCTTCTCTTACGATTATTTTTGCAGAACTGCATCATTGATATATTCAATGAGATCACATAAAATTATTTGCTAACATCACGGCCAGAATTCCAAACACAAACACTGCTAACTGCACGAAAGGCCAAGCTACTGAATCAACAGTAAAATTTTACACTACTTTGATGAAAAATGATGTAACAAATAAAAAACTTTGGAATACTGATTAATGAACTAAGAAAAATTGGCACTCAAACGTTTGTGTATGAATATAAATATTATGTAATGCACATACCTGTGAGAATATCAAACTATTAACACCTGATGAACAATGTAACTATCAATGTTATAGGATATCATTTTCACGAGAGAACAAAGCATTTCAACTTATTAACCTAGTTATTTCAGAACAATTCTCTTCCTATATATAATATTCCCTCCTCTATGAATCCAAGAATGTCTCATCTTGGCATGTCATCCTTTGCCTAAAATTAATGTCCTCTCCAAATTCTGAAAACTGTCAAAATGCTATCATTACATTAAGTTTCACATAGAAATGCTATTGAATTGTAAAAACAAAATCTCTGAACTTCCACAATAATACAAACAGCTCAACATTAACTATAAAATCACTTCATTGCCAAATGGACTGTCATATCTGATCAGATCAAGTCGACTGGCATGGCACCGGCTAACACAAAGTTAATTAAACATACATATAAACAAATACACAATCAAAACAAATTTAACCGATCAATTTCATTAATTAATTGATTATTCGATCGTTTCAACATCCTTAACAGAACTTTCATCGTACGTGAAAAGTTCATCAGTCGTCGATGCAAATATATATATACACGGTCACTTGGGCGTCTTTAGATGTCTTCAATACGAACCAATTTCAAGCATGTTTTCAAGAACAGACTCAGTCTAGTCGTCCAAAGTCATCAAGATTTCAAAGCAAGCTCCAACAAAAATTTAAAATTATTTCCAATTTTTAGAACGTTCTTGTACAAACAAAACATTAGTCCGGACACATTAATAACACAAATCAAAGACTGAATGTCTGGCAGGCAACAGCAACTGATATAAATTGCATGCATGTCAAAGCAACGTTCACAAGATGGTCGAAACACCGCAAGAAATAAGCCTAGCCACATGCAACCTGAATAAATGAAAGCAGCAATATTCATTCAAAAGAAACAACACCAAAAAAACCTTGGCTCAGAAAGCTCGTCAATTATCAAATCAGTAGACAAATACAGAACCTTGCATCGAAATGCTTTTGAGAATTAGGCAGAGGATCAGACGTGAGAGTGACGATATAATCGCAGGAAAACAGCGATAACCCAAGAACTCGGACAAGTGAATCAAACCAGGATTTTGCAAGACAGTTACAAGACCTGTGGAAGGCCATCACATGATTTTTTATGAAAGAGGCACAACATTTTCATAGCATCTAGATTTCTAGATCTTCAGTAGGTCTTCTTGTCTTCCAAGTTGTGATTCAAAGTGTCAGTGAGAATTTCTTTGGATTTCATCAGCTCCCGATATGTCAGAAACAGTTTTGCGTATTCTGGTTTCTGCTCCGCATATGCCTTGAACTCGGCTGCAAAAAAGTTTTACCAATAACAAATAGTTGTCAAATACAGTAGTCAAACACGCTCGCAATATGTAAAAGAACATTTCAATGTCTGTCAGTGACAGATGAAACTCAACGAAAGCAAGATTTATTTGTGTCACAGAGTCCCATGACACACAGACGATGCTCTTACCAATGTAACTAAACGGGCCAGTCATGTTTGTGACTTCAGTGAAAGATCCCTTCAACCCTTCTTTTCCCATAGTTTCTTTAAAGGCCTGTTATGCCCTATAAAGGTTCATAAACCTTTTTAAGAGGTTTATAAATATTTTTCAAGAGGTTTATAAAGTTTATGAAGCCTCAAGTGTTTCTATTGGAAGCTTAGAAACCCTTCTGAAATGGTTCTATAAAAGCCTATAAATCTTTCTCGATAGGATCTGTTATGGCTTATAAATGTTTCTCAACAACGTTCACTTTCACTCAAGGCATTTACTGGTAAATCTTTCTCGCGAGATTCCATGAAGGATAAGCAGGCTTATAAAAAAAGGCCACCTTTAACAAATTAATTATGTTTCACTATTATTGATAAGAAACTATTTTTTAAAAATACATACGCTTATTGTGGTATTTACCAACTATTCAATGAGATAAAACTATTATATATATATATATATATAATATATATACGTGTTAATAACAATTTTTAAAATTGTACCATACCATAGGAGATCTTGCCATCACCACTTGAGTCAACGCGCAAAAACAGTTTCCTTGTGTCCAAGTGACTCATACCAAATGCATTATGTAATATCTTGCCCAGTTCCAGCTCCGTTATGTAGCCCTTGGATTCGTGATCAAACAGCTGTCAAAGAAACATCAATACTTTTAACATTCTTAATCTATTGCACATGCAAGGATATTCAAAGCTAAGTAAGTACGTGAGTAAGTAGCCTTTGTTTGCTTCTCAGACAAGCGCACATGCATTACAATGCATAAAACGATAACATACATTCAAAGCACTATGAAAGATGATTTGAAAGTCACTCGAACATAGCTAAATATAACCGAAAATGCATCTGTCGATGAAACAATTATTAACCCTTTAATGCCGGAGGGTATAGGATTTTTCCATACCATTTACTACCATCTCGGCATTAGAGGGTTAAACGTATTTGATACAGCGAGAGACAGCACAGCACGAAAGGATGTCCTCTGTTGCACAGTAAATACTTGTCATCACGAAGAGATGGCAAGAAGAGCTGATGGACACAATGATCAAAGAACTGTGCTTTCTGGAAGAGCTTCTTGTCTGCTCGAGCAATGATACTATGCACTAAATGTCTGCTTGATGGATGGACATGTTGCAATTAATTATCTATTCTGTTCAAGAAACTCTCAATGATATTAATCACTAGGACACTAGTTAGTTAAAATGATGTTACAGTCTAGAAACAATGCCCAAACTATCTGTGGCAATGTTGCTTACATACAAAACCTAATATTTTAGCTGTGGCTGGGCTGGGAGCGCCTCTAAGTAGGTTTCTTGAAGAAGCTCTATATAAATTCATGAAATGAATGAATAGCCAGAGGTATCATGCACTGAAAATCTGTTACATATGCTAGAGAGAGACTATCCAAAAATCACGATACATGAATATATTGAGATCACAGAACACATGTACGTCTACAGCAATAAGGGCCATATTTCCAATGCAAACCACTAAGGTCCTTCTCCGCAACTATTTCTAAACAGTCAGCGGAGAAATATTCAATTCAAAACCATAACAACGTATAATAAAATAAGTATTAAGTACATCATAAGCAATCTGTACATTGCGGTCTGAACTAAGCACCATCCATACCTCAAAAGCAAGGCGAATCACATCTTCAGTGTTGGGTGGCTTAGAAACAAGGCAAAGGCCAATAATGTACTCTCGAAAGTCAATTGTACCGGAACAATTCTGGAATGTTAAAAATGTTCAACAAACAATTTGAGATTTTTGAAATGAATACTAGGTAAATCATATTACTTTTCAGGTTAACTTTATTCAGCACTGTTAAGCAAAATATTTTATTTTCAAGTAGAAGGTAATCAAGTATAAAGTCACCCCTCTGTCGTGGTCATTGTTCTAGAGAACTACCATTACGAACCATATGGAGAGGGGTTATAGTATGGTAATGGCTATTGTCACATTTGAAACTCAATTGAAATATCTAACAGGCAAACTGCCTGTTAAGACTTCCTCACCTAAAGATAAAGGTTAGCAATGGTTTATCCACTAACCTACTTTTAAGGTTACATATTGCAATTCACAGAATAAATAGCGATAATTGAAAGAATAAATAACATAAAAATTAGTACAAATTGTTTATACAAACACTGCTATAGATATACTAGACCCTTGCAAAACCATGTGTTGCTATGACCTGAAGTTGAGTACAAGGATGCAAAATTCAAAAAATGCACATGAGTGATCTTTGAAAGAAAACTCATGTAGGGCTATTAACTTTGCTTCACTGATATTTCATTTTCTCATTGAACATTTGCAGAACTGATACTTTATCAAACAGTTACATAGTATACTGATTTAGTTGCTTTACAGTGTTGATGTAATATTTAAACAACAATTCCTGCTACACAAAAGTATTATGAGATTTCCATTCATGAAGCCACGCACTCTGTTGTACCTTGCCTAAGTGAAAACAGTTCAGCAGCAAGAAGAAAATGCAAATTGGCAAATTTCTCAGCTTGACAATTAAACATTAAATAATTAAACAATCAAACAAAGTCAGAACTCCTTAATGTGTGCTATTGTCTCTTCCAATAAAAAATAAGCTTAGGTTTCAAGCTCTTTCTATGTACTTTGTTGATCAAATATAATGTTATATTAATTCAGCCATAGCATTCCATACAAGCACAAGGAATTTCGTCATGCCTAAAAGTGGAAAAAAGAAATAAAGAATACAAAGCATTCAACTCAATTTATTTTAAAATTACTTTCCAATTCCAGTATGCAATTTCAAATTAAATGGCCAATTGTACCTACATCACTTTTTCATATTTCCTAAGATGCCCATTGCCCAAGACACTGAAAAACTAAACTTTGGTAATTTGCTGTGAAAGAAATTATTTGATGTCAAAAATTAAAACAATTATCTAGAACTCAAAGTTCTGACTTACTCTATCGTAGAGAGTGAAAAGTTGCTGTAATGATTCTGTAACTGGAAGCTCAAGATAGTTCGCAAATTCTTCAAGCGTAATCTGGCCTATGCCATTCCTTGCTATGGTACTAAACTTTTCTAACAATGTCTTCAGCAGCTCGTACCTTACTCTGAAATTTTACACAACAGCTATATATAACTTACTTCATCGATAAAATTCTCGATCCATAGATAAGTACTGAATTAATGAAATCAAGTACACAAAACACAGAATTTTAACAACTCTTAATCATCAATCATGCTATTGCAACACCATGAAAACAATGCCAAGGTTTATATAAAGCATGTATACTCTAAAACAGAACAACTTCCAAGTCAAACTAACAAGACTGAAAAATAGTTCTAAAAGTTGAGATAAGCAAAATAGCTACAGAAATATGGGTTGCACTATTGAGATTTAGCAGTTCTATGTCTGTTCTTCAGCACTTATGATCTATGGTCAAAGAGGTCAAATTTCTGGAATTCTACATGTATACCATGAATTCCTAAGCCACTGTGATAACTCTGCGCAGTACTTGAACACATTCTTCTACAGCCCTTGAACAGCATGGTTTTCAGGATAAGTCACAGCCCCACAGAGGGTCAAAATGATAGTCAGAGTAATGAGAGTATGAAAGATATCATCGCTATCTGTAATACACAAACTGATTAAACTGGCCTTACCCCAACTTTCTGGACAGTTTCTGGAACTCCAGGAGGCCCGAGGCAGATGGAAGACCAAGTTTTGAAGCATACAACATCAGCTGACAGTCTTCAAAACTGTGATCCGTGACAGGAACATCCAATGCCCTAAATTCAAGCAACAGAATAATTAACAACTAGAATATCTATTTAATAGCTTCCCTGGTTTAACAATGGGAACCTGTCATTCTGGACAAACAAAAGATGCTTAGACAAGAAGTCAATAAAATGTCTCAGATTGCATAAAAATCACCAAGAGTTATCAGTAACATTGTAATTTAGTCCAATAGACACTAAAGTCTTAGATCACATAATCACTTCTTCTAAAGACTTTGCTTGACGTGAATAAAACATTAAAACACAAGAAACATAAAAAAGTGTAACTTACACATTTAACATTAGACAGCAATTCCTTTGTATTGACACCTTGGTGTAAGGGCATGTCATGTTAGATCCTTATCTGTATCTATCTTCCGACATAATCAAATTTCTGAATTTCTTAAAGTGATAAGAGATTTTCATAAGAGACAAAAATATAAAATGCAAGTTAACACATAACCGCCTAGATGTGTTTGATGAAAAGCTAACAAGAAATGTTCAGCAACTAATCATCATTTTCATGGAGTACCTTTGATAATCAGAGATGTGTTAAACAAAACTTTCCAACCCAATATCTATAGCGAATACATTTATAAGCAAAACAAGCCACATTCTGAATAAGTCTCAGGTAGCAAAGTGTTTTCTCAAAAATGAAACTAACTTTGCAATGACTTTTCGAACATTGGAAGCGAACAGCTTTGGGTCTTTTCGCTCGTCGGCATTTGGCACATAGATGGGCAAACGCTGGAAATTAACGTACAAACAGTGAACAAGAAAAACAAACACAAAAGCCATTTTTTTAAAATTTTCAAACACTAATGTATTTAAGATTTTCAAACATTTTTTACTATAATGACTTTTCCACGTACACCTGGATAGTTGGCATCATCATCTAACTTTATTGATCGGTCTCTTTAACTCTCTTACAACCTGCCTACAAAACTGTGGTCATGTATTCCAATCACAGAAGGAAACATTAAATTCTCTCAATGATCACAGTTATAACCAATGATTAACCATATGTATTTAAAGTAACAATTAATTAATATTCTGTTAACATACCTCTGCAACACATGGTCATCTGGTTGTTCCTATGGCTCGATCTTCCACAGTGCTGCATAGAAGTTTTGCTATGGTCGGTCCGTCTTTCTGGAATAAGTTACCTATTAGTCTCCTTAATGAACTTCTTTGTCTTTCTTTGCCCCTTTTCCGCAAACATTTGAAAACCATTCTCTTTGATTATGGTTTGGTGTCAGGTCGGGAGTGCCTCTGAGGAGTTCTCTTGAAGTGGCGCTATATAAATGTTCGATTACAATTACAATACCTCAATGATGTATTTATATACTTAAAGTAACTATTAATTAATATTCTGTTAACATACCTCAATGATAGCCTCTGAACTGAACTGACACATAGTCAACCACATCACAGTATACCTGTCACAAAATTAATACATGTCAGAACTGTACTACAAATATCAATGCCTCTTCACTTCCTTTCAATCAGAAGGCAGTTTTACTAAATTTTCTACTAAATGCCATGAAAAAGGCAAAATAATTTTAGCTCAATGTTCGCAAATGTGCTCTAAAATCATGTCCTGAAGCAACATAACTTTCGTTTTATAACATATGCTTCCACATACACTACAAAAATGAGAATCAATACAAGCGACTACTGACTCGGCAGAACAGTGGTCCATGTATTAGACCAGAATGCTACACAATAGAAATTTATTCAATTCACTGTTGGTTGATCAATCACAAAAGTCACAGAGAAAGTGCTAAGAGTATTGTTTACTTACGCTCCAGGTCCGTCCCATGTCCAGTATGTTGTATTCTACAAGACATCATTTTAATTTAATATGACAACCAATCTTCTGAACGACAAATTAGCAAATATAATCAAGCTGAATAAACAAACAGCAACTGCGGTGTTTTTCAGAACACAGGCACACTTTCATAGAAGCATGGACACAGAAGTGCATTCATACAAAGGTAAGATCTGGAACAGTGACTTTCACACGCAAAATCACGACATCATGTACTAAAAAACACTATCATAAGTTTGGACTGAATACAAATTAATGCCGGGAAAACTGATAATAGGAAATGCTTAATGCAATCTGAGCGATTATATCTAAGGCCCTCATATCTGATCTGCACTGTACTATCACTCAGGCCAAGGTAATTTCAGAAAATGTTTACAAAATGCCCCACAAAATAAAAGCATGGTTTCACATAAAATGCTGCACAGATTTATTATGTTTGCATGAAATGTCAAGACCACAGGCAGGAATGTGGTAAACTATTAGGTCAGCTAACACTCATGTACCCAATTACTACTCTACCACAGGAGCATTACTGATTATCTACAGCACATTAACTACCTGGATAACATTTAAAGGCTCAACCACCAAATGGTAGACATTACCGCATATGTCATTCCACTCACCATACGGTTCTTGTGTCTTATGCTAACCGGCCGGACTGGCACTCCCGGAATAAAAGCCCCTATGAAAAGCCCAGAATTGATATTAGTACAGTATTAAGGTAATCACAAATTATTATTATAATACAGCACAACATAACTGGTATCACGTGACAATCAAAAGATGGCAGCAGTACATAACCAAAGATATAACAGCAGATGCAAAGAGAACAGGATAGAACTAGGAATACGCACAAAGAAAAGATTACTGAACTTAGAGCAAAAGTCCAGCAACAAGCATTCCAATTGCATGAACATTCATTTGTTTAATACATAATAGAGACATGTGTCTCTCCCCCTTCTCACTTTATCCATTCCTCCCGTCCTCTCTCACCTCCCTCACCATATCTCTTTCTTCACCTCTCTCCATCACTTGTTCGCGCATGAGACAACTTTCATTGAACAATGAACATTATCCAAAGATGAACTGCTTTAAGTGAAATTGCAATTAAACATCGTAATCTATTGAAGAAGCCATCACATGAAAGAAACCAGAAGCAGACTATGGTGTCTATGCAAGTCCTAAAAGATCAGATCTAAGTATAGACCTGAATCACATCAATTAAGCAACAGTACAAAATCGATCGGGCAGAAAATTCCAAAACTTCAGATCAGTGATGCAGAAAGCCAGACAGTCAAACAAGTTCAGGCGTGGGGTTCTTAAAAAATCATAGTCCTTTGATCGAGTGCAATGCTCCCCCCCCCCATTTGTATGAGGGCAGCATAGAACAGAGATAGGACAGCTGGTAAAATTTAATGCATGGACTGATGAACATCTTTTAATGGATTCTTTGCTCAGTCGACAATGAGTGCAATGAATGTAACATCTATGCATAATATAATGGCATTTCAGGTTCTTTGTCATAGTTCTGGAAAGAGTTGTGAACCATTCATTTGTAGTTATGCAGATCTTTAGTGATATCGATTAAAAGTGAGCAACAGTAGAATTTTGTGCTGAACAAAGTGCACTGACAAGTGGGGTTGAAGAAATTGAAAACAAAAGCGGTTATAAATACAAATGTCCTTTCTGTATGTGAAATTGAGTTCATCTGCATAATGACTCACAAAGCAAAAGTACAACAGTGTATCTGAACAGCTTCTACTTTCTGAACTAATGACCTCGTGAACCTCAGTCACCTGTAGATCCTGAAGAGATGAACTCACCTGGTTTGAAAGAAATGAGGCATTTTCCATTGCTACAGGTCGCTTCAGGGAAGATAACAATTTCTGGCCAGTTATCGGATGACGTTGCCCTTCTCTTCAGCTCAGCAATTGTCTTCTGGCGCGAATTCTGATCCTCACGTATCACGTACACCGGTTGTGTAAACTTAACCGTTGCTGTACCCAATAAAACACATTTTCATATTAATATATTGCTAATATTGTTTATTATTCCATATATAGTGCTTTCTATTCTAGAAATACAGGTTCTGGAACTGAGCTAATTCAGAACAATAAAATTTAGCATCATAGATTTAATTCACGAAACATACAGCATTTTAAAATTTTACTTATAACATAACAGTAGTTTATTTATGGTAATCACTCAACTTTTATTTGCAGTTTTAACAATGTTCATTGGAATAGGACTGGTTTGTGAGGTTGATTGCCATGGAAGATGAAAAAGGTTGACCTAAAAGTAATTTGGCTAACTAGCATATTACCATTGTGTTCAATATTATCATCAACAATGGTGAATTTAATGGCTAGAAAAACATTTCCTTAAATTTTCCTCATCTTCTAAGAAATAACAAAAATCAAGACTTGAATTCTAAATGAAGTTCACCTCTAGAATATATATATGACTTATAATGTAATAGCACTAAATAAATATTCCTTTAAAAAAGAGCATTAAATGCAGAGTTTTGCATACTCTACAACAAGTACTTCTAACTTCGAGCGTGTACTAAAGGCCAACTAGAAAAACAATGCAGTTCACCACTACAGTGTTAGCATAACTGAGCTGTGCAATTAAACCTATATTGAAATTACTTCAAATTTGACATGTTTTAAAATTATCTGTAATTTATTAACATCCCAATGCTTCAATTTTAAAAATCTCGCAACATGATCCATCTACTTTCCTTCTTAAAAGAAGTTATAAAAGTATTCTGGAGCATTCTTAAATGAAGATAAGAAATCCAATTTCAGTAGCAAAATGTCAATATGCCAGATGTAACAGAAAAAATAATAACAGTCAAACCATCTAACCTCCTAGAAACGGTATGTTGTCATTTTCAATTCTACTAACACCGGTTGGAAATTCATCACAGGCAAAAAGTACTACAGCATCGAAGAAAGATGTATGTGGAGCAGCAACAACAATTGCAGCCTTAGCTTGATCATCGCTGTCTGTAGGTCCAATAACACGGACCTTATAATAGCCACAAGAAAACAAGACACCTCGTATCAAAGCTCGCACCAGAATGGAACATTTTCTAAAAACAAGAACCAACAACTAGTTCATATTTTAAATTCACAAACATTATCAATGCAACAGTAAAGGATCACATGTGGATTCCATCAAATTATCATACCATATTTTTCAACATAGATAACCGAGCTGCAGAAGTTTAGTGCTGTATTTCCATATAGACAAGTCATGAAATATCAACATCTCATAAAAATCTAAATACCAATAAATGCTCTAGAACGAAGCAACCCATTGGCAGCCAAGGCATGTGAAAGTACACATGTGGCTTGTAAAAATATAATTTTGAAAAATAATTTTTATAATAATGTTCAACTGATTGAATGCAGATGTCAAAGCCTTAAAAACTCACATCAAAACTGAGAGTATGTAACTGGCTTTATTTACAGGCCTACACAAAGTACTGGTGACTCATCACAATATCCATGACTAATGTTACTAATTCAACTGACCCCTGTCATGTGTCCTATGGACCCAACAGTGTACCACTTTATAAAGTGACCCTACACGGGCCTACACGGCCTTTGGAATCAAAGTGCAATAGACACCTTTTCAAAGGAATGCAGTGCAGAAGAGGGCCGATTCCTAGTCCTTAGTCTTGAATACAAAGGGTTATATATATATTGCTATTAAAATCAGCCAAAGCACAACTGCCTAAACTAGAGCATCACAGGTGCCCAAGAAACGAGATGGCATGGCATATCCAAATCATTATCATTATTATTACATTGGGCTCATGCATGACCCTTGTCTTGTTTGAAATCATCAGCTTTTACGTCATAAACAATTCATCAGTCTATCAACATCATTTCTTTCTCCTCTCCTGCCTAATTTGTACTTGCAGTGCATCACAATGAGTCAGGTGCTTAGGTCGTAGAATAAAAAAAATCTTTGACGCTTAAATTAAACGAATGCCATTGGACACTGACCTCCTCCATCCACTCATCGGTTTCTCTTCATGATGACTCGATCCATACGTCGCGATCGATGTCGTTATCCACAACAGTAGCAGACAGATCAACAACAGGATCACTCGGATCGGAAAGATCGTCACTGACATAACTGCAATCTGTCGATAGAAAAATAAATACTCGCCACATAAATGGTTCGCAGTTCAATATATAACAGGAAACATGTAATCGTGAATTTTTATAGCACCACTTCAAGACAAACTCCGACGAGGTGCTCCAGGCCTGACAGCACCGTACCATGATCAAAGAGAATGGTTTTAGAATGGTTGCGGAAAAGGGGCAAAGAAAGATCAAGAAGCTCATAATTACTAAGATTAGATTGCCAGGTAACTTATTCCAGAAAGATGGAATGACCACAGCGAAGATATTCTGCAGCACTGTGGAGGTTCGAGCCACAGCGAAAGAATCTACGACCTGGAATGGATAGCAATGACACACAAAGCTCTTAAAATAACTCGGGGCTTGTCTGCTAGGCAATCATGAGCACTACGCAAGAGCATTAGAATCTTAAATGCGCTTTGCATGAGCAGCCAATGCAGTTCCTACTGTAGTATAAAACTTGGTATATGCCCAAACTTTGGTACGCTGCCAATCAGGCGAGATACGGCATTGAGGAGAGATTATAACTGATTAATACACAATAGGGCTAAGCCTGGTACAGTCAACTCCGGTGCATATGAATGCAATGCATGTATCATCAGAGTTGTGGTGGTTTTGCTTGTAAGTGAGCAACGCACCGAGCGAATCTGACGACGATGGTAGAAGCACGTTCGATATGCATTCCTCGTGTGTTCTGAAAGGGTCAATTCCTGTTTTAGGGTTCAACTTTTTTATTGAGCCAAAAAAAAACCCCGTTACACCCAAATCTCAAATATGTATTCAAGCAATTCACATAGCACCTTTTACAAAGTTCTAACGGTGGTCTTAGTTTCCTTAGCAAATAAGCTTTCAGAGATTAATCTAACTTTTATTTCCATTGTAAACTTAAGCATGTCTGCACTTGAACAATGTTTTCTCATCTAGCACATAGATCTATAAAACAATGTTTATCAATATAACTTAAAGGCCATTACAGATTTATGGGACTCTCACAATATGTACTCCAATTGCATGCATATATATATATACATAATATATATATATATAGGTTTTTTGGCAATGTACCCTAAGAGATTGCCTGTCCTTGTTCCTACTGTTTCTGGGTTGTTGGCTCAAGATATGTTCTGTGTTATCTCTGAACATATTTGATTTCCCACGCTGATTATCATAACTCATATTTTACGATCTATTCAAGTACAACATGGCACAGTCAACAGGATCGATCACAACACCAATTGATGTAATTATATACAACCAGGGGCGGCCTTAGGCACAGGCAAAGCATGCAGATGATTGGGCCCAACAAATGGGGAATGGGGGGCACCATTTAAAAAAGTGTTTAACAGTGCTAAGCTTTAAGTTTTTGACCGTTTTCAAATTCCAATGATTTTTTTAAAATCAAGACTTTTATTTATGGCACAAATTCAGAATAATTATTGATTTCGTTGCACCCTTTCAAGGAATTCAAATTCAGACACTGTAATTTTTTAACCATTAAAATTCAATAATTTTACGTACATCTGTAATCGTAATTGAATTTTATAGCACCACTTCAAGAGAAATTCCTCAGAGGCATTCCCGACTTGACAGCACCAACCCACAATCAAAGAGAATGGTTTCCAAACATTTGCGGGGAAAAGGAGCCAAAAAAATGCCAAGAAGTTGATTACGGAGACTGCTAGGTAACTTATTCAAGAAAGATGGACCATGGCAGCCATTCACTGTGTCTTGTATCTGACAAAGTGATACTGACATAATGACATCTTTGCCCGAAAATGTCAATAATTGAAGAAGTAGAGCAGTTTCTATAGCTAGCCTGAGGCAGCCATGAGTATTACATGTTAGCGACTTAATTTTCTCTGCCTCGGCATAAGAGGAGAGTGGCCAGTCCTCTCCCCCGCTGCCTCATCTTCCCATAGAGTGCACGGTCGTTGTACTCATCATAAAGTTGACTAGGGTGCAAATTTATGGAGCAGAAATCGCAACACAAATTTCCACCCAGGCCATTAGAACCCCCCCCCCTCGAGACGCCTCACTTGGCAGTCCAGCATGCTAATCACCAGACTACCATGTGCACCCAATAATTGAAGTAACTTAAATCTTAATCTCTTAAATACTTTCCAACTTAAATTCACCCAAACCAAATATTGTATTTACGTACCAGTACAACTCCTAAAAATAGATTTGGGGTTTCGGCCGATATTCGTTTCGGTTCTGCGGATTTCGGACCGCACCCTATTGCCTTACATTCTGATAAGTGTCTTCGCACTTAATATATCAATCTTTATTTTACCAAGCACTGGTAAACAAAACAAGAATATGATAAACAATTTTAAAAACCCTTAATCACTTATAGTGTGAGTGAAAACACAATAGCTGATGCGTTGAATTTCACGAATTTTCGCGCTGCATGTTATGTCCGTACACGCCTCGTGTCATGATCATCACAAGAGATCAAACCATAAAAACAATCACCTGTATTTTATCCCATGTCGAGAATTTTATTCGATGAAAGAATGGGTTGGGAAGTTCGGATTCGCTCAAAGAATCGCATCTGTAAACTTTATTATCATTCATTTTAGTCGAAAGATTAATAATTCAACTCCGTCAAGGTCTCGACGTTGCCCTATCAACACTGCTTGAATATTCATGAGGCAGCCGGGACTACAGATTACACGTCTAGCGTGCGCGGTTCATCAGTGACTCGAATAGATCTTTGATGAAAAATTGATAACGATGATTTTTGCCTTTGGCAGGCTGTCAAATTAAACTAAAACTTAGTTCACTTGGAAAAATAAAATTTATTGCAATTTAATAGTATGTGGCATAGCGCCGATCGACCCTGTGCCTTTAAATCTGGACAATGACGGCGCTGGTGGTTTGCTGTTTTCGTCATATTTATCATAGACATCTTACATTTACTATAATGTCTATGGTTGTGTTGATCGCAAGGTCGTTGACTCGGTGGTTGATGGCACGTGACCGGGATTGCTTGTGGACTAGATTTCGGTTCTCCAGTTCTATCTTTAACCTTAGGGAAGTACTGCGTGGTTCCCTCGGCTTCGCTTTTTTGGACGCTCCAATTAAGAGTTTCCTAGATCTAGATTCTAGACTATAATACGTCGATTCCTCCATCTGATGAGAACGCGCCTCTATGCAGATCAATAATATTCTTACACTAAAAAGTCTAAAATATTCATCTTCAGGCTCTCCCAGAAATTGTTTTTGTAAAGTTTAGACTAGGCCTAGGCCTTAAAGTCTCTGAAATGTATCATAAAATTATTTTAGAACTTAGTTTCTCAAAACATGTCAACCAGCTGACTCGTGGCTGTTACTACCAAATTCGTCAGCTACGGGTCATCTCTCGCTCCGTGCTTTTGTTACCAGCCGCTTGGACTACTGTTGCTCTATTCTGGTTGGTTTGCCTCTATTATTGATATCCCGACTTGACCGTGTTCTTCGGTCTGCAGCCCGGCTAATTGGTCGAATCCCCAAATATGCATCCGTTTCATCTTACATTCGTGATACTATACACTGGCTCCCTATCTCACAGCGCATCGAATACAGAATTGCTTCACTGGTTTGGCGTTGTCTCTTTGGCTGTGCCCCGACTTATCTGTGTGAACTCTGCTGTCCATTTTCTGTTGTCCTTTCTCGCAGAGCCCTTCGCTCTGCCTCTAGCGGTAAGCTTTTGGTCCCGCGTGTTGAAACATCAACCTGTCAGCGTCGTGCTTTCTCAGTTGTAGGTCCTTCTGTCTGGAATAGTCTCCCGTTGCAGATGCGCTTGCTGCCTAGGGTCGACTCGTCAGTGTTCTACAAGCTCCTTAAAACTTTTTTGTTTCACCGTGGTTGGACTGGGAGCGCTTCTGAGTGGATTTCTTGAAGAGGCGCTATATAAATTCTTGAAATGAATGAATGAATGAAAATGTGGAGAGTCAGTTGACCAAATCTCACGATGATGATGATGCATGCTGATGATGATGATGATCAGATGATGATGACCCTTTTGACTCAACGCAGCGCTCATGAATAAGCCGGTGCCCCGCGCTTGGCTTTATAGAGGCGCTTTAGAGATCAGGAGTTAATTACGATTACGATGATGATGATGATCAGATGATGATGATGATGACGACGACTGCGATGATGCTGAAGAAGCAAATAATTATGTCGTGGCCCAGCTGTACTGTATAGGGGATTAAAGCCTACGTGCATGTGCGTCTTTAGGAAAGTGAAGGCGTCTGGATCGAGCAGCACGCTACCTCGAGCGGCCACAACTTGCATGCATGCATAGGCCCGATAGGCTTCTTTCACTAATGTCAAGTCGGCCCTACCAGAAGGCCTTTTCCAATTTTCGGCCCTAGGCATGGTTACCATGTGTTCCGTTGTCACTACAATATCGAATTATCTGGAAATGTGGTGTAATGGAGGCACAGTCCTACGGTGTGTGGAGACGTGTCACAGTGTTGCATCAATTGCTGATCCCTTCACGCAGCAGTTCAGCCTATAGCCTGCGAAGTTGTAGGCCTAGTGGCAGAAGGACTGCAGTGGGGGAGGGGGAATGGAGAGATATTCATATTCAGACATTATAGGCCTAAGAAGTTTTCAACCTCCCCAGTTCGAATTTAACAACTCGATCAAACCCTGATGAACTTTAGACACAGAGCACAAATTGTGTCTCAATTGTCTCGTGCAGGCGTTGAAGACACCTTCACTATCAGTTCTGCCTGACTGTTTGATTTTGACAAGTTGACCTGGAGGCTCGGTGACCTTACCTGCTTGTCGATTTTGTATGATCAAGCTGGTTCCCACCCAACAAAATCACTTTCGGGGGTTGTAATACAAAATATAGTAGCTGTCCCATTCTAAGTTTTATACTCTGGAACAGGCTTATATGAAATCTGTGGTAGGTTTTTATGTATGTGCCTATATTAATTATCTTTGTTTCTCTGTTTCACAGATGACTCGATGGTGATTGTGGTTAAATTCGCACTTTCAGCTGAGAAGTCAGCCTACACCTCTGAGACGATTCCTTAAAGAAACATTGCTGCATTAATTGCTCGGTCTTGATAGCACATTTTCTATCCAATAAATGAAAATACAATACAATTACATAAATTGTGAAAATATGAGTAACACTACCGTATCGATTATGCCCCACATATTGCCCTAAACCGTGTCTTTTGTTACTTTACATGACAATAAGGCAGAACCTTTTTCATATAATTAATGACCTATAAAGATAGCCCATAAAGTCATCAGGTGAATTTTGGCTGTAGACCTAGGAAGAGAGAAAGAGTATCCATCACTCATCACACAATGCACTTAGTCACCCAATCGTGTTTATCTTGACTCCTACTCCACCAAGTGCTGTCTTGCTGTATCCATCTGTCAAATGACTTTTCTTTCATTATCTGGAATGTCTCTACTACACCTGCAGATCACAAAGGTAATTCTCATTATATGCTAGTATGCTACTAATGCCACAGCAGCCACACATGTCCCAAATCTATCGATGTCTTTGATTCACATAAAAATGTGTGTGCGTGCATGTGTGTGTGTGTGTGCGCATGTGTGCGTGCGTGTATGTGTGTGTTGTGTATGTGTGTGTGGGCATACATGTTTGTTTCACAATCAATGATTAGAGATGTCTGACTGGCAACTCTGATGGGGCAGGCCTTTATATATAACTTTATATATACACATACATATAATATTATAATTATATGCATATTATATATATAATATGTGTGTATATTATATACATTATACATTTCATCCAGGAAAAAATATATCTGGAGCAAAACAAAAAAACAGAGGTCATAAAACTCCTTCTACTTTAATACAATACTGCAAGATCACTGCATGGGTAATTTAGGCACTTAAAATATATGAAATACTGACAAGGCAATACTGTATTTTAATTACTTAAGAATTCAATTAACACTTTATGTCAACTATCCATCCAGCCACTGATCCCCAGATATTATTTAACGAGTCACAAATAAGTAAATCAGTTACACATATCTGTCAGCCAGGCAAACAATAAGTCAAGAAAGTCGAGCAATTCAGTTAGTCAGTCAACCATAACAATAATAATCCTCATAAAAATCCATTGAACTACCAGTATTCCAAACAAAAATTAAATAATTTTAAGGCACAAATTAACTCAATAATGCAAGTACAATGGCATTGTCTTAATTATCGTAACAATTAAACCAATCGATATCTTATCAATTAGATAAATCAATCATGTCAAACTTAACTTTAATTTCTGAAGAAATAAAGCACTGAGTTTAAAAAGTTAGTCAAACTAAACGTAAAACAATCTGCTAGGGCACAAAGGTTTATTCGACGTCACCATTAATTTTAAATTTGTAAATAGGTATTAAAGTTTTGCTTTGGCATCAAACTTTGTAGGCTATAGGTGTCAAAATGTCTTTCTTTGGCATCAAAATTGTATAACAAATACCGTCCACATTTCTTGCATTACATTATGTCACACTTTCCATTATAATTCAACTCTTCTAGAACGTCTTTTCCTGCACGACCCACATTGGCCGGGAGCCAAATTTAAAATTGCCATGACCTGGCGCCGAACATTTCGCAGAATACTCCATCAAAGCTCCAAGACTCAGCGGCTGGTATGACACGGCTGGCGGTGAAGACTTTTTCTCTTCTGCAACCGTTTTTGATTGTGCAATTGTTCTCTGACTGTTGTCTACCATTCGTCTTGCTAAAGTCACAAAATGTAGTTTAATATGAATACAGGCAACATAATTATGCAGTTCACAGTTTTATTAAAGGGTAAACTTAATACTTCAGTTGTTATAAAATATTGGAAAAACAATTAAAAACAGTAATATAATTAATAACACAACATAGATACATAATTGTCAAGTGGATTCAAACCTATTGTACCGATGTGCTTTTGTTGCCAGACCCATCTACACTACAATTCCTTGCTCAGGTAATTGACATATTACATTATAATAACAATGTATGCATTACCTGCTTAACTATTTAATAATACACCACTACACTGTAAACTCTGAATGCGATATTTACATGCACTTGGCAATCCAATCACGCATCGCTGCACACACAGACTGGAGGCACCAATGATCTTTCTGCTAAAGTTCACGGTCCACTAAGCAAACAGCTCATTAAAAATCTTTAAAACGTTTCTTAAGGTTTCTTATGCTTTACAGCACAAGGTAATGATAATCTTCAACTTCCATTCAACATGTAGAATGTAGAATTGCAGATCTTAACTGCTAACCACAAAAGGATCATCTTACAAAAGAATACCTAGTATACCAGAAGACTTGCTGACTGCTGACATTAGCAATTCATCTAACTTATCAGACATTGGCTGACGGCAAAATATTAGTGAAGATTTTTGGAACTGGACATGAAGCATTAGTAACATACGTGCTGAATCCTGTCTGCAGCTCCCGTTCTTCGTGAACTGGGTGTCGATTGCTTTTGCGTCCATCAGTTCCTTTCGTTTTCGCGAGAATTGTCCAACCGAGGTCGCATCCGCTTCTGTCAAGAAGACGCATCTGATTGGTTTGCGTTTGCCATCTTCATCGAGGCTTCTGTAGACACATTCATCCTCAATTCCTTTAAGCCAACCACTTTCAGTTGTTAAGGTAGAATCATCATCGTCTTCGTCATTTTGACCTTGAGACAATTCGTCAGACGTATCACTTCTGTTGTCTGCTGACAACATGTTATCCTGACAATTGAGTTTAAAAAAACATGATATATTGTTAAATTTATCGTGTGATCCAGATTTCTAGTTATAAAATTTATACCATAGTATTTTTTATCGTGTCTGCTGAGAATAATGGTGGAATGCTCACTTTCACAAATGTGTCAGAAGTATTACAGAACTTAATGCTATAACATCTGATATAGTTCTAAGAAGGCACGGCATCGATAAACAGATCCCCTAACTTTCTGATGCCAAGTTAATTCAGGTAATTTACTTTCAGCATTTGTGCTCCTGCATTGCAGGTTGACTGGCTACAGATTTTGGTAAATCCTACCTCCATGAATTTTGAGTATCGGTACTAATTTACTTCCACGCATTTCAACCGATAGTCAACAGATTAGGGCACAGAAGCAATTAGCGAGCAATGCTAATGTTCATGGTCCATTGTAAAAAAAAACTCCAGAGGCTATGAGGCTATGAGCTCATAAACATTGCAATTGACTACTGGACTTTGACAGAGCGGTGAGTCAGCTCCCAAACTAGAAGGTTTCACACTCAAAAACTTTATAATCTCATCAGCATAGCAAAAAAAACCCCACAAAATTATAACAAGAATAATAACAACATACACGATGTAACAATGATTCAGTTGGCGGCGATGGCAGCAGAAATCGCATGATGCCATCAGCGCCGGAGTCATTGTTTATGTCTGGCAGAGGATTGTTGTACAGGAGGATCTTCGTACGATCTTCATTTCTCAGCGACGATCGAAACATTATCTGCACCTTTCGACGTCTTTCCATTATTTTCCGCAGGCACGAGTCGTCCAGGAGTTCTTCGATATCCGGAACCTAAGTCGGGAAAATAGTCGGATAGAAAGAACGTGGAATAAATTATTCAGCGGACACCTGAACCGTGACAGCGGCAGCAGTTTCCTTCCTTTCTGAGATTTATTCTCAGGTTCACAAGTTCAAGAGCAGTCTCAAATTATTCTTTCGTTCGTTTACAAGTCTTCCTGTTTGCCTCGCAAAACAAATCTTCATAAATTGTAACTGCACCTTCGTTTTTTACTATTCCGTATTGATCAGCAACGATATAAAATGCACATAACCTCTATCATGCAAGACAGGCCTGCTATTGATGCAATGCGGCACAATTGTAAAGACATGTAAAAGCTTGTAGGGTAGTTATCGACAAAATCAAATTACTTGTCATGTACAGTGTTGACGAAAAACAAGTCAAATGAAGTGAATATTAATTATTGCAGCTGTGTAAAAGCTGTCAGGTAGGCAAATGGTCAGCCACAGATTACTTAGGCTCAGGTTTTTCAATTATTCCAGAATACCAGGTCCGTTTTTAAGGAATATTTAGAACTGCACAACTCCTTCTTTCCTTTCCCATCATCCATGAAAAATTACTTAAAATAGGAGGACAATTACCTTTTTTGCTAGTTTTAACTGTACAGAAGTGCTTAGAACTACAACTGCACATTTTGTGTATAACTGCTCGTTAAAGAAAGCCCTGCAGTATACATTGTGCAACTGTGCATGTATGGTTATAATGTTGTTGTCATGGGAGCAAATTAAGCTACGTAACAACAGTTAACTGCATAACTACATGTACACAAAAGTTTACAGATCAACTAGTTCAACAAAATAGGTAAAGACATGATCACACAAAAACTCTGCATCAGAAGAAGTGGGCAAACAGAAGCTCAGAGTAAACACACAGCCAATGCAAATGTCCCACCCTGCAGCTAAAAAACCCCAAGGGCAGCATTCGAATCCCATCAGACATAGAACAGACCTGTGTACTTCCCCACACAAGCTGCTCCTCCTTATCTTCTGTGTCACGGCCTTTCATGTACTCTCGGATATATGCCCGGTATGTGGCCTACAACAAAGACAATAATATTTCATTATTGGTCCTTAAAGCGATCAGCCAACATCAAACCAGATTAAAATGTATGCAAGGGCCAACCCACAGACATCATTCAAACGTCAAACTCCAATGATAGATTCGATGCCCCTTGAGTTGAGGGAAAAGAAAGCAAGGCGCTTTTGTGCTCACATCGTGCTCTGTGTTTCCTCAGCAGTATTGATTCAAAGCTCAGAATGCTTCAATTCAGACAAAGGTTTGGCATCACATCCTCACTTTTTTGCAAAATAACTTCAACGTTAATGAAGACAATGAATTATGTACAGCAACAACTACAGTGTTCCCCCCACACTTTTTGGCTTAAATTCCATGTTGTAACTAACCATTACAGTTCATCTATTTAAAAGTTGACACGATGAAATTTTCCAACAAATTGAACTACGGGTATATTTAGAGGTTGCACAAGTTGAGAAAAGATTCTGGGTATATGGCAAGCCGGCGAGAATCAGCACACTAACATAATGTGTGTATGTGCACTTGCTATAGCGCCCCTTCAATATGTCTAACAGAATTGTGCCCGACTACAGCACGGACACTGAATCGGAGTTTCACGTCAAAGTGCATGAGTGAAGGACTTGCTCAAGGTTCTACGAGGCAGCCTGAGTAGGATTCAAACCTGCAACACTCAGGTTACAAGGCAACGAACAAACCCATTACATGCGCTTCTCTAATGAAGCATGTATAATTAATAGTAAATATAAATAAGCTGATTACTGTCTCATCAATTGTGAACAAAATGTTAAGTGCTGCTCTTAACTCGTCAACCTTGAGCTGCGACATACAATGCCCTTGTCCAATGTCCATCTTCAATGCAGTGACACTGTGACAGCCTAGATTGCTATTCTGCATTTGTTGCCAGTAGAACCAGCAGAGCAGCAGAGTAATCTCTTTGGAGTGAGGAGGAAACTTGTGCCTATCCTTGTAAATGGCCGACAGTAAATATTGTTTCTGCTCTTCACCATCAATTGTTCGAATGGAGTGGCTTCACCCCTCTCCCATCCCCCCATCCCCCATCCCCCAGCCCCCATGCCATGTCACTGACAAGCATATCATCACAACGGCTTTTGAGTGAAACAAAAATAGTCCTTGTTTTCATTTTCGTCTGTCGATAGCAGGAAATTAATGAATGCTTCAGATCCAGGATCCGAAAAACATTCCTGTCATGTTTTAACTACAGAACCTATTTAGCGGCTATGATTAACAGATGCTGACTCAATGCTCGGAAGCGCATTCTCTAATCCAACGTGGTGAAATAGATGGCTGGCCATTCTCTTTTTCTTTCTGAACTCGGTTTTGTTGGATTTAAGAAACACCAACCCCAATGGTGACTTCACGTAATCGCCATATGTAGCACGAAACGATGTAATAATAGTGTTCTGATGAATATCTAAGTCCAACGAATGAAATAAGTGCAAGACTAATGGAATAAAGTGTAAAGTCATATAAACTTACCCCCACCCTCAAAGCTCACTATATTTTCATAAACACCAGGACCTAGCCGAACAGAGTTAGGATGCAGATCCCCTTAACCTTAACCCCACCCCTGCCCCGTCATGACATGATCATAGGCAAGAAACTGAAATAACAAGAAACCTTCCATGCAGACCTCGAGAGCAGAATTTCAACATCACAGCCATACTCACTAGAGTCGTTTAAGTTATGCAACTAGACGTTTGCCCGCGTAAGTCAGTGCATCATTGATTATGGCAATAAAATCTGCTGCAATTTCCATCGGTGATTTATGCACACTTGGGATGGTAGTGGTGGAGATATCAGACCTGAAAGTTGGCAAGCTGTCTCGCTTTACGACCACATTAAATACAGCGACGATGTTGAACGAAGATGACACTTTGGTGTGTGATTCTTCGTAATTCAGCGGCATAAAGAGTTAAATTAAAGGACGTCGTGCATTCATGGTTAGTGGGACCAACAGCTCTATGATCAAAATTCATACTAACGATTCATAAAACCTTTCAAGAGATGGTGAAAGTGACACTAGAAGTTATGACAAGCAACGTTTTTGCATTTCGCTAAAAGATGTTGAAAAATTTCATTAAAAGCGATGATGATCCGCTCGCTGATACGACCGACTCATCAGCAGCCTTTATAATTTTATCATTTTATAATGATCACAGCTTAGTGGGGAACGGTGGTGTAGTGGGTATGTTCGTTGCCTTTCAGCCGAAGGGTTGCAGGTTCAAATCGACCTCAAGTCGCCGGGTAAGGACCCTGGACAAGTCCTTCACTCGCAATTGCTCAGTGCTTCGGTATGAAACTCCGATTCGGTGTCCGCGCTGTAGTCGGGAGCGCTTCTGAGTAGAAATCTTAAATGGGCGCTACAGCAAGTGCACTTTCATACATGCATAGTTGCATACAGTTCACTGGCACTAGTGGGGGATGACTGCACTTGAGCTCCACAGGTCATTGCCCCATAATTTTAACCTGACTTGTGAGAACAAAGTACCTGTGCAATTCCCCCCCCCCCCCCCCCCCGTTACTAAGAACGGTGTTTACTAAACATGATGCAAGAGCAATTGCCGAGCGACTAACGAGAAGGAAAGCGGCATTTCGATGGCAGCAATCGATGGAAGGAAGCAACAGAAAGTGTTCGCTAATGACGCCCAGAGTCGTCGTCGTATCATGGAGTGCTTTCAGGTCACAAGTGTCAATTTACATGGATCAGGTCAGAGGACGGACGAGGGAGGAACCGGTGGAAAACAGATGACGCTGCTCTGGTGATAGATGAGATGGCCTCATGCCAGTCGATGTCAAGCATTCCAGGGAGAAGGCCGAGAGCTCCATGCAGGAGGCCAGTGCAGCACTGCTCCAGCAGTAATTGCAGACAATCAATCAAGTGCAGTGTTTGCCGGGAAGGATTCGAAATACCAGCTCAGCTTGAAAAGATTCAAGAGTGAACAAAAAGAGTGCAGTTGGTAATGGCTTCGAAAATAAGCACACCCATGCAATCTAAATTAAATAACATTGAACTTCAAACGTATTTCTATTATCTTTCTTTGATAGGGCTGCAGACCTGCAAATGTACCATGATACAAGAACAAAGAAACACTACAAGACAACGAAAATCTAAGAACAGAGAAACACTACAAAAGCTTGAAGAAGAACAGATGGGAGACAACGAAAATTTAAGAACAGAGAAACACTACAAAAGCTTGAAGAAGAACAGATGGAAGACAATGGAAATCTAAGAACAGACAGAGAAACACTATAAAAGCTTGAAGAAGAACAGATGGAAGACAACGAAAATCTAAGAACAGAGAAACACTACAAAAGCTTGAAGAAGAACAGATGGAAGACAACGAATATCTAAGAATAGAGAAACACTACAAAAGCTTGAAGAAGAAGAGATATGGAAGACAATGGAAATCTAAGAACAGAGAAACACTACAAAAGCTTGAAGAAGAAGAGATATGGAAGACAATGGAAATCTAAGAACAGAGAAACACTACAAAAGCTTGAAGAAGAAGAGATATGGAAGACAATGGAAATCTAAGAACAGAGAAACACTACAAAAGCTTGAAGAAGAAGAGATATGGAAGACAATGGAAATCTAAGAACAGAGAAACACTACAAAAGCTTGAAGAAGAAGAGATATGGAAGACAATGGAAATCTAAGAACAGAGAAACACTACAAAAGCTTGAAGAAGAAGAGATATGGAAGACAATGGAAATCTAAGAACAGAGAAACACTACAAAAGCTTGAAGAAGAAAAGATATGGAAGACAATGGAAATCTAAGAACAGAGAAACACTACAAAAGCTTTTCAAAGAAGAACAGATAGAAGACAACGAAAATCAAAGTCTATTCTTCAAAAATGTCATAACAAGCGTGTGGCCACCAGACAGCATTGCACGTGACGCACACCAATTATACAACGCAAAGAAGAATCAATAACAAATATCATCCGCAGACCCTGAAAAAGCAATTAAACACACGACAAAACATGCAGTGCTCAAAATTAAAGACTGCGTAGAAGGCAGAAGAAAAAAAGAGAAAGAGAAATATCTTATATGTTTCATCCTTTCATCCAATTTATAAGCATATTAATTTCTACCTTCAGCTCCGGATGAATGTTGTCATCTATTCGAGCGCAGAGTCTCTTGCTCGAGTCTTGTCGCAGAGCCGTCCACAGCGCATCAACGCTGCTGTACGCCGCTGTACAAACAGAACCAGACGAGCAAACAGATGTATCATAACATGCACCAATCAATCACGCAGACGAATGACCCAATGTTTAGTCTATCTATCACGCAGCGATGTTAGCAACAACAGCATGCGCATTGCGAACCGCATCTCGCCTGCAAGACAATTCACCGTCAACGACACATTTCGAGGTCTGCGTCAGTCGTCCTGCTGCACGACGAACTGATGGATTGTTTTCCGATGAGATTAGAAATGAATTATTTTTTTCTCTGAAGCAACGTGAAACTCGTCTGTTTCTCTCACTCTGTCTGTTTGTCTGCCTGTGTCTGTCTGTCTGTATGAGTGTGTGCCTCTGTCAGTCTTCTTCAATAATCTCCTGACATCCTTGACAAGACCAAACATTGTGACTTTAAATAGGACGGTTGGATGTGTGCACGACTCAATTAACACCGTTTTAATTAATTAGTCGTCATGGCAACTGGTCACATTTCAATGTCGTTTTAACAACAACAAGAATTTACCAAAAGTGACTATTGCACACAACATACAGCTTCACATTAACTAATTAGCCTAGATTTAATTCATTATGTTTTGACATCTATCAGTAACAGTAGCAGTGACACTGTGGCAAGAATTCTCATTCAAATTGCAACCCATGCAGATATCCTAATACGAAGCCTAGGAAAGACTGTACTTTAGAATTGCAGCACTGAAGAATAGTTGAAAGGCATGCGGATGAAACTCTTGGGGCAACAGAAGCAAGAAACGAAGTCTTTAAATCTTCATTAAACCTCGTAATGAAAGGTATAATGTGATGAGACATTTATTTAGTCATTAGATTTCAGTGGAACATCTGGCAACATACATGTATAACATAACGCAATCATTAAGAAGATGGCTTACAACAGCATCTATAACGAGTCATTTATAGGGTCTCTTTCTGTCAGGCTGTGTAGGAAGTCCATTCATCAGAGAAAGCATCACCTTAATTTAACTCATCCAAATACAGTCAAGGTAATTGGTGACTATGTAAAAATGCACATGCACAGGGCCGGATTAAGCAATGTGGGGGCCCTGTTCTGGAATTTTTTGTGGGGGCCCTGTCCGAGAAATTTTTGTGAAAATTTTTTTTTTGTCGGGGAAAAATAATTTTTTTAAAAATCCTACCATTTCATCCGCCCAAAAAGTTGATGACCTTTTTTTTTTAAGTCATCTTACCAAATTTTTTCCCGGAAATAGTCGTTTCGTCGAAATTTAAAGAAAAAATTTTTTCCCCCATTTTGTGGGGGCCCCCTAAAGTGTCGAAAGTGTGGAAGCCCCTGTTCGGCCGAACATGTTGAACATGCCTAAATCCGGCCCTGCACATGCATGCTGTATGTTTGTGCTGCATGCATCCATGTACGTATTGTATGAAACTATGCATGCATATCCAAAATGACTGTCAGTGATAATTGTGGCCAAATGAAAAGACAACAATACCTGTTAATTTTACTGCAAATGTCATAGGGTCAATTGGAAGGTGAAGTCAAACGGCACATGGAGATCATAAAAGGCAAAGCAAGTTCTTATAAAACAAAGGTTCACAATACAACCAGATCACGGCACTAACACCGTGTCTCTAAAAGAATATGGAAATTTAAGCAATACAAGTAATTTTCAAGTCTTCCAATAAATGAAAAGGTTGCATGTATACATTTTTTTGTGCCTGGGAAAACACAGTATGACAAAAATCAAATGACATGCTGTAAAATATTTCATTACAAACCCTCTCTCACTCGACCAGCTGTTGTAAACAAAATATTTGATTTGACAAAATATCCAGTAAATATCCATAAGTCATAAGTGAATAAAAACTGATGACACAGCCAGAAATGACCGCTTTGGAGCAAAACAGCGCACATAAGCACACATCGCAAACAAGCCAGTTGATTGGTTTCTCTAACCCTTTAATGCCGAGATGGTAGTAAATGGTATGGGAAATCCTATACCCTCTGGCATTAAAGGGTTAAGGCTAAAAGATTATTATAAAGAAGTCACGACCACACAAACACATCATTAAAGTAACGACGGTTGGCTCAAGAAAAGAAAATGATGCAGCAAACGTCAAAACATCGAAAAACATCGGGTAATAACCGCAGGAAAGAAAAAACTATTCCGAGCCACAGTAATTGAAAGTTAATGCAAACTGTCAAATCATTAACAATTTTCAGCTGTGCAGGAATATCAAAACATAGAAACATGCATGTGCTCTTCTACTAGCTTGAGGTCAATGTACCGCACAGTTACATAAGAATACAAAAATAAAACCTACGCCGAATATTAACAGCAACAAAAAGCATAAATAAAATAAGTAATAAAAGCATAATCTGGTGCTACAGTAATAGTCTGTTAAGCATTAAAATTACATCAGGTTACCTGTAGTGAAAAAATGCAGGGTATTTTCACAGTAACAATAAATCAGAAAATATATCTCTTTATAAACTGAGGACAATAAGCAAATAACAGCAAAATGAAAGTAATACATAATTTTGAATATTTAAATTACAGCAACAAGAGCTTTTCAATACATCACGTTCTAAAAATAAACTGATAAGAAACACATCTGACACATTAAACTGATGCTAGGAAATGAATAAAAAAACATTATTCCCATAAAAGTTGAGCATATTAATTTTAGCTAATAATAAACTGAGGTGATAAAATAGATGAAAATAACAGCTCTACGAGAACAAAAACAGTAGCAGTCGACCAACCGGTTTTATTTCTGAGAGGCGTCATGAGAGGCTTCGCGACGCGCTTATTATCGACGTCGAGCTTCGGGTAGAGAAAATAGTCGGCTTTCTTTCCCATGAAATTGTACAGCTGGAGATGATGCCATGGCAACGCTGCCTCCTCCGTCTCTTCCTCAGAGTCATCGGACAATTTCTGACCTTCCACCCCGGTACTTTCTCTTCGACTTGGCGCTTGCTCGGACAGCGGTGATGTCTTGTGGGAAGAACCGTCCACACCATTTCCCTTCTGCTCCAGAAAGTCCTGCCCTGTGTTTTCGCCGCTAAAGGTGCTGTCGTTGGCAAGCAAAACTGGTCTTTGCAATGCTTGACCTGCAAAACAATCAACTTCTAAAATCATAATTTGAAACTGATTCAAACTGTATTTAGAGTCAATATATTTATAAACTGTAGGTTGGTGTCCTGAAAGGCAGCTATGGGTAAGAACTATAAGAAGTGCTGTATTTCCTTAACCTCAACAGATGACAGCACTCAGGAAGCCTATCCTCTTCTTTACCGGCTGGTCTACACACTGACAGCACTGTAAAGTCAATGTACTCATACAGGCATAGTTGACTACAGGGACAAGTGAAACAGAAACCTCAAACAAATTAATATATATCGTCGAGAGGATTTGAATCCCTAACCCTGTGATCGACAGTCCACTATGTTAATCACTAGACTATTATGCATCTTAATCTAATCGAATCTTCTGACTTCTACAGCGCGGCTATTGTAATACGACCCAAGACATAAAACGATAAATCGATGGTCACTTCAATAGAGCAATAATATTTTATATCATATAGCCTCTTTGAAATCGAGTTCATTAAGAAACGAGGGAATCAGGTTAAAGTGGCTACAAGTCAGTTGGAAAATTTAAGTCTTCAGCATGAACCAAAAGGCAATGTTCAAAGAACTGACATACTGCCCAGAATAATAATATAATCAATACGTACTTCAGACTAAAATCACTAACTGCTATAGTATTATATCTAAATGACAAACAGAAAATAATGTAAACTAGACAAATGCATAGCTAGGTCTATACAATGTAATTAGTATGCAAATGGATCATGACTTGATATAGTCATGCAGAAACATATATGCGAGTGCGTCTGTGCGATTGTGAGCATGTGTGTGTGTGAGAGTGTGTGTCAGTATGTGTGAATGTGCCTGTGTGGGTATGTGTGTGTGTGTGTGTACCAGTGTGTGCACGTGCATGCATGTGTGGCAGTGTGTGTGTGCATGTGTGTCTGCGCATGTGTGTGTGTGTGTGCGTGGGTGTGTGTTTGTGCAAATTCTCGAAACAGATGTCTCGGATGAGATGTGTGTGTGTCGCGGTATCAACGAAACGATCAATTCTTTTACACTCAAGTTTGAACCGATACGAAACAATATTATCCCAACGGCCACGTCACATTTTCCCTGTCATTTCATATGCATCATTTTCCTCTTCGCGTATGACATTTCTGCTGTTGCTCTTCCAGAATAGTTTTCTCTCCAGGCAGAGAGACATGACAGACAGACAGACAGACGGACGGACGGACGGACGGACGGACGGACGGACGGACGGACAGACAGACAGACAGACAGACAGACAGACAGACAGACAGACAGACAGACAGACAGACAGACCAGAAGTAGATAGAGTAATAGGAATAGACAGACAGTCACAGAGACACACGAAGACTAAAGAAGACAGACAGGCATACAGACAGAGGCAATGAAATCGAGAACCAACAACTGTCCGTGCGTCTGCTTTCTCATAACTCGGAAAATGCCCGACGTAATGTAATTCGAAACTTATATAGCACCGATCGCAGTACTGACCATTCAGTATAGCACTTCCAGTGAGAGTAGCCTCAGAGAAGAAATAGATTTGTGACAAAATGCCATTAATGTGATAGAAACGAGATAAGTAACACGTAGAGCGAAGTCGATCCTTGGGAAGCCATAGTGAGCAAGCTAGTAATGGTGACATTAAGAGTTTAAAATTAATTTAATTGATTAGTGATGGAAACGACATAAAGCACAATCTTGAGATGGAAGCGCATACTTAGCTTAGCACGAGCATATTAACAGCAGCAATAATTAAGCTACCACAATAAACTCTGGTTCTGTTCACTTTTTCATTGCAAGTGAGTTAAGTACTGCAATTTGGGGACATTGAAAACCCCAACCTACTCCTAATAAAATCATCTACTATAGTGAAATACATTTTTATAATAGACCTATAATCTCACCCAACTGGCCTCAACTATTTCAGTCTGACATCTTCAACTAAAAGAAATCACTGTAGTTAACTATAGAGTTAGATATTTGAAAAGTTGAACATATGAATTATTAAATTTTTTGAATATTTGAATCACAAGCTAATGATGAGATCAATAGCCTCTGCATCGCTGATTTGCACTGAAGCCTTGCACTTTAAACATCAATAGCGTGAGCTAGTTAAAGCAAGACTACTGCAATCAAGGTGCGACTGTGTGCATAGAACATACGTTGTTTTTTCCATATAACATGCGCACTGCATGTTTCAGAGAAACGTTAGATGAGCTGGAGGAGGGGATAAAACTGGGTGGGAAAATGGTGAAAGCACTAAGATTTGCAGACGGCCAGGCGATGTTGGCTGGCAGTCAGGAAGGCTTACAAAAGATGATGGACCGCTTAAATACGATATCGTTGAACTACGACATGAAAATAAACATGAAGAAAACAAAGGTGATGAAGATAAGTAAGAGAGGAGAGGAAACGGTAAATATCACGTTAAATGGGGAGGAAATAGAACAGGTGAAGAAGTTCTGCTATCTGGGAAGTGTGGTTACAGAGGATGCAAGGTGTCATGTAGAAATAAAAAGAAGAATAGCTATGGGAAAAGATGCATTCTACAAAAGGGGGGAGCTACTCAGAGGAAGTCTAAACATGCATCTGAAGAAGAGAATGGTGAAGACATTGGTATGGAGTGTTGTCCTGTACGGCTCGGAAACGTGGACAATGCGACAAGAGGACATAAAGCGACTGGAGGCCTTCGAGATGTGGATATGGCGAAGAATGGAGAGAATCAGCTGGGTTGAGCAAAAAACGAACGAGGAAATCTTACAATTGGTGGAAGAAAAGAGAACACTGATGGACGGACACTATACGTGGGCGACAGAAGAAATGGATAGGACACATCTTAAGGAGCGACACCCTACTAAAAGACATTATTGAGGGAAGAATGGAGGGGAAAAGGATGCGAGGCAGACCAAGAACAATGCTGCTGGACTGGATGCTGTCAGAAGAGGGATACAGTGGACTGAAAAGAGAAGCTCAGGACAGAGAAAAATGGCGTCGTTGGACATACGAACCTGCCTGAGGGCAGAGAACATAAAGAAGAAGAATGCGCACTGTGCGCTTACGTTATATTGCTGTACATTGGCGTACATTGACATCAGTTGAAGATGGAAATAATTTCATAATATTGCGTACACCAAAAGTCTGCAAAGTCAAAGTATTGGCACACATGCTTTTGTTCTCAGCTCTAGTGGCCATCAAAACTGTATCACTCTGTTCATCCATCACCATTGTCACTTTAACAGTGTCTTAGACAATCACATTAATACAAAATAGCCTCTATGAAATCATAATGCAATTAGTATAAGAAGTTAAGTACTACTTAATATTCTGCGTAAGGTATAAAGTGAAAAAATTAAGATTTCATAGCATACTTTAGACTTAGAGGATGGTCAGTGCCATCCTATTTGATAGTTATTTCAATGATAGGCCTAATAGGTCTACTAAACTTCAGTATCATTTGCAAATAATATAACTAATGCCCTAGAGCAAAACTCATCACATGTACCTAATAGTTTGGCAACAACAATAATGATCAATGCTAGATTAAGATTAGTGACGGCGACCAACAGAATTAAAAATTAAAGCCCAACGGTCATCATGCACAATTTTTTCATCGTATTCATAAGAACGACCAAAAATAACTGAGATGTATACAATAACAATGTCAGGCTGCAGTGCAAGTGCCTCCACATCGGAGTTCCTAGATGTCTTTCAACCTTCTAGCCACACTAAGATTCATGTAAATCATGCACCACTGAATTTCAGCACGGTCCTCTGGATCCATTAACTGTGCCTCCTGCTGATGACCAAGCATAAACGAATCTGCACTGTGTGAACTCCATATTATTTAACTTTGCCTCGCGTCAACACAAGGTTTATTACAGAAACACAGCATTCGTGCAAATTAGACTGATTATTCAAAGTAGTGCAGCAGAAATTTCAGGAGACCTTGCCTACCAAAAGTCACCCTACCCTAATCTAACTATATATACCCTAGATTAATTCTGTCTCATGTGCTGCAATACTTTTCTAAATTGATAAACAATTAAACATTTGATGACACCACAGTCATAACAATAACTTCCAATTTAGAAGTAAATTATCCTAAAAAGTTGGCAAAATATATATAATAAGGTTTTAAATTTATTCCAAAAATAATTTCAATTACTGCAGTCTATTAACCTTTACCCGTTTGCCCCAAGAATATCCGCTGAAAGCACGGGCTTAACAGGAAAAATGAACGGGTAAAGGGTTAAACCTTGATCAGATCCTCCCACTGTCTCATCCTGAATGCATCCATGATAAGGAGAGTGTTGTCCAAGAGCAATCCTTCTTCTGCGGCCAGTTCAAGGTTTCGAACTATCCTCATGAATTTGTTCACTCGGCAGTCTAATTAATCTGTGTTTTATAGACTGAGTATTCACTGTTTATACAATCACGTTGTCCGATGAACATTTTTTTCATGTGTACCATTTTCCTTTGCTGTCTGCCTTGGTTTAAATTATTTGTTTGTTGTTCCTTCTCAGAATAAACAGATTTTGTTTGATTGATTTGATTTGATTGATAGAGATTTCCATGTTTAATTTATGTTATAGGCTGCTTCCATGGACGACCATTCGAATCTAGACCACAGTAGATAAATTTCTGAAATAAATAAATAAATAAATAAAATAAATAAAATACATAGTAGACTACCATCATGAGAGAACTGCAGAGTCCTCACCTTCAACTGTTGCCCTTCGTACATGGACCAAGGATTCTCGCTTCGCACTTCTCGGAACTGCATTTCCATCCAAGTTCTGCACAAAGAAAAGAAGAAACGAAATAACAAAATCTGATAATAATATCAGTTACTTCTGCCACATGGAACCCATAATTATGGGTCAACATGTACAAATTGTACATCTACATTGACTTCACTCAAGTTGCATGTAACTCAATTTGCTCTCATCGGTCTGTCTATGTTGTCGCCTTGATTTCATATAATTTACCATCACTCAATGACAGGGAAGAGAGAAGAAACACACGGAAGAAAGGAAGGAGGGTATAGGGAAAGAAATAGCGAGAAAATAGACATCAACTGTACTTCTAGAGTATATCCTGCAGGTGATCAAGTCAATCATTGAGTCAATCATAATTCCGCCAAGTCGATTCAATCGAAAAATCGTCAATTCAATCAAAATGCAAGTAAAATAAATTATTGTTTTGACAAATTGAGCTGATCATTGTTTCCTTGACTGGATTGTGCAATATTTTACTTACTATTTTTGCAGCAATGTCACAAAATGACCTACATGTTACAATGGTGTAATTCCTTGCCAACACACAACTGCAAATAACAAACCTCTTGCCTACTGGAGCTTTCATATATTATTAGTGGAACTGCATAAGACTATCTACCGTACTTATTTCACACTTTTATGGTGAAAATGAAGAGACTGAACCTGGGTATACTATAGCGTCACTGTCAATTATAATGCAGAAGGCATCACTAGTGACTACAGCATGTGAGAAAGAGATCACAACACATAAAGCAAAAGGAAAGAAAGACAACTATTAAATTCATTCGGATGTGGCCTGGTTTCCATCAGTGTCTATTCGTCTTGCATCATGCGCAATCATTGATTGAAGAGCGGTCTCAATCTGGACAAGTCTGACTATCATATTACACTACAGCACTGTGTCTGTCTTTCCCCACCCACGCTAACCAAACCATGTCCTTCCAATCTCATCTGCATATTTCTTTCCTAAATTCCATTTTTCCACAAAGTAATCCAGTCTGAAATTCATCGGTTATAACAAATATCACATTATAAAACAGACACAAACTCTACACATTCTCAGAAATGACTCTGCAAAAGTCACTTCATCTTTCTCGACACCATAGACCTGGACGACCCGAGTCTTCTTGCCCAAGATGTCAGATTAAACTGCAATCTCCAACGGCGACAGTGGCGGCTTGCCATAAGTCAGCACACACAGACATCTGAAAGAATTTAGTGTCTGCAGAGGCAGGCAGGCCATAATGGGCAAGATGGGACTGAACCTATATTTGACTAGATCTGCAGAATAACTAAGCGATAGTAGCTCATTAAATAATGTGTAAACTGATTTCCTAAACAAAAAACAATTGATCCAAGACATAAATTTATATAAAAAATATACTTAAACTTTACAACGATTAATCGTCGATTATACAAATATACCATTTTGTGTCATTTGTTGAATCTAAATTGCTTAGTAGTAGTTTTTCTAATAGATGTTACTTTGTTATATTAAGTTGTGCATGTGCGACTTTATAATCTGCTCCTGCTATAGTTTATTTCAAAATGTACGTCGTTGTTATATACAATGCAATGCACATAATCTAATCTAGTCAGACGAAAAATATGGCTACCTACTCACCGGTACTTAATTGCATAAACATTGCATAACATTGATACTAATAATAAAGCATTGTGACACACATATGCAATGCATCATATGTTCACATATTATCTACGTGTATGTCATTCATGCCAATTTTTGTGCCACTACATAGAGGTGGTAGACCCTCATTACTGAATGCATAACTTTCCTGCTAGACAAAAATACAATATACAACAATGATCTTAGATGCTTTCCATCCTATTTAAATCACTGAGTGGGAGGAAATAGATCGTCTGGCATCCTAGATCTGTTGAGATACTTGATTCGCTTCGATATCCAATTATTCAATAGCATTTTTAGCACAGCAATCAAAACAAAGACGGTTGAATTGGTAACTTTGGACGATGATCGTGATCTCTCGCCCAGCAGTGCTCCTCACTGACAATCAGTTGTTCAAAAAATGACCAAAGCCTGTCACATGACCAAAGCCTGTCACATGACCAAAGCCTGTCACATGACCAAAGCCTGTCACATGACCAAAGCCTGTCACATGACCAAAGGATCTTTTCCCTCAACAGCAAAGAATAGAGCTCTCGAAATAGAGCTCTGAATTGCTGTACGAAATAATAATTATCAACTCCTTAAAAAATGAAGACGACAATGTTATTGCTTCAAGGCCAAAATTTACAGCACTGACAGATTGGTTATAATTATCCAGTGAAAGTTCCCCATGTATCACAACAAGATCTTCATCTGCTTGCAGGCGGCTAAGCTGTCCAAGACAATTATTCATCTCATTCTGTTCAAGGATGAATTAATTTTAAATTGGATTATTTTAGGTTTAGATTTAATCAACATCAAGTCTGGCAGCTGAGTTTTTTGTTCAGTCACTTTCTTTCTGCGCTACTTTCCTTGAAGTAAACAACAGGAGATATTATATACAATGCTATATGCATTTAATTGGAGCTTACGTAACTACTGGTAAGTGGTCTCTTGCACCTCTGTTTGCACAAAGGTCATACGATGTGATCTCAGAGGGCAGTTTTATGCCCAGGATTAAATTAGTTGATTCTGCAATTTGGTGATGGTTTCAATTTAGTAAAAAGTCAATTTTCAGAACATGGCAACATGTTCTGAAAATATGACTAATTTATAAGAGTTTCAGAATGAAGCAATTACAAATCAGACACAGTTCAAATCAAGACATCCAAGCTGTGGTCTTTATTATTGACAAGAAGCAAAGCATGAACAATATGCAACGCAAATGAGAAAGAACCAATGAGATGAGGAGGCAATTATATAATCGATGAACATTCAAAACTGAAATCATGAGAACATCGGATACAGCAAGAAAAGGTCATGACCTAGATAAGAAAAGAAAGCTCTTCAACTCTTGAATTGGCAACTTATGAAAATGCAGATAATCAACTAAGACAGAAACAGTCAACTGCAAAACATGACTAGTTTCGATACATGCTCTGTACAACAAGGACACATAAAATGTAGGTCAATCAATGCATATGCATGTTTAATCTTATGTAGGTCAGTCAATGCATATGCATGTTTAATGCCTCTGTTGTTTGACTCTCATGAGCGATTATGTCCACAGAACGACAATTAATGCCAGTTCAACTACCGTACTTATTTTTAACCTCCATATGCATATTCTATTCCATATTCCATGATAGGTCACCCATACAACTACAACTGAACTCAAGTTACTCTGAAGCTTCACTGCACCTGCAAGCACAGCAGAAACGGTGATCATGAATCATATGGGTCACCCACAACATCATCCAAGGCTTTTGACAAAGATGGAACAACTTGGCGCATTTCTGAAAATACATCACTCCCATAAAATTTCACGATATAATAATTCATTTCTACAACATCTCCCTAACTCGCACCACTCGGCAAATTCCTTAGATGAAGCTGCATAAAAATGTTGCAATTACATTACATTACATTACATTGCGAATCTAAAGTACCACTCCATATATGCAACTCACCTGGAAGGCATTTTCTCCATCTGTGTACATCTGTGTACGCCGCATCGTCCGGTTGGCAACAGTTCTCGTCCTCCTTCCGCTCGCCTTGCCGTCGTATTTATTGGCAATCTAGGAGTTGGCACTCATATGAGGAGGTGTCCATAACATCTGAGTCTCTCGCCTTTAACGATGTTCTTTATAGTCTATATTTCCTTTATGTCATCATCTCTCATCTTCTCAGTTTTCAAACTCCCACACAAGCCATATTTTCTTCTCATCTTCTTCTCCCGCTTCTTCAACGCAGTAACAACATCCACATTTCCGATCAATACAACTTCTTCGCAGACGTAAAACCTGCCCAGAGTTTTTATGCTAATAAGTTTCGTACGCCGCCGAACGCTTATTGATCTGCATTTTAAATTCACATATGATATATGTGAAAATTAAGTTTGTGTGCCGTATACAGTCTTTAAAGATTTATCACAATTGCTATTATTTTCGCATTGCACAGACCAGTTAACACACTTCTCCATTCTGTTTCTCTCCTAGCAGAATGTTTCTGCCAAGTGTTGAAGAATTTCCTTTCCAAAGATGATACGTTTAAATACTAAACTAAAATTACAAAAGCTTCAAACAGGACACAAAAAATAGACGTTTTCAGTGATTTATACATCTAGAATAGAAATTTTAACTCAGAAGAAGTTAATGGTAATTCATCTTCCCATTTAGTCAGTGAGTTATTATGTGGGCTGCGGGGTGAACCCGGTGTAGTGGGTATGTTCGTTGAATTGCAGTCAGAGGGTTGCAGGTTCGAATCCACCTCAAGCCACCACGCAGGGACCTTGAGCAAGTCCTTTACTCGCAATTGCTCATGCGCTTCAGCGTGAACTCCGATTCAGTGTCTGCGCTGTAGTCGGGAGCGCTCCTGAGTAGTAAACTTGAAGGAGCGCTATAACAAGTGCTCATAAATACATATTACATCTAGAATAAGAATTTTACCTCCATGACAGAAGAAGAAAATGGTATTTCATGTTCCCGTTTAAAATTTATCCCTTGAATCAGTTCCAGAAGCAGTTTATGGTCGAACAGAAGATGGTAGATATTTTGTCTAACATTGTAAAGTTATTATTATTATCAGATAACAGAGATATCAAAGTGGCAACATGTTTACTTATTTAGAACAGACATCATCCATAACACACATCACATGGAGACATAATTACTGGCAATTAATACCTCGTTAAAACTTACAGTCTTTGTCCACCTGAGAAACCCTAATTTATCAAAGTGCTAGTCGGTCAGTAATAACGTAGAGGTGCAGAGTGCAGACACTGATTCAGTGCAAGACATCTTTGCATGTAGAGAGAGAGAGAGACGCGCCTCTGAAGAGGAAGAAGAAGACGTCCTAATCAGCAGTTGAAGGCAGCCATATTTCGCCCGCATTGCAATGGCATTACTTCAGCAGAGACCCTTCTTTAATCAGACGCAAGACATACGCAATGGTCAACCAACCAACCAACCGGACGCATAGATGCATTGGAATAATTCAGATACAATGCGTGCGTGTGTGCGTGCGTCCATGTGTGTGTGTGTGTGTGCGTGCATGTGTGTGTGTGTGTGTGTGCGTGCATGTGTGTGTGTGTGTGCGTGTGTGCGTGCATGTGTGTGTGTGTGCGTGTGTGTGAGCGCGCATGTGTGTGTGTGCATATGTGTGTGTGTGCATGTGTGTGCATGTGTGTGTGTGTGCATGTGTGTGTGAGCGAGCGAATGCACAGAGGCGGGGCCGAAGCATCTACGCCCGAAACATAAACCGTCTATCGGGGATTGGGAACATATATCAAGTGGCCAGCCTGTGTCAGGATGTGACCGGAATACAAATAATGCACATCCAAATGGAGATCGGAATTAAGGAAACTGTACGAAAGAAGACGGGCAGCATTTCCACGAGCGTCGTTGGAAACTGGAGAACAGACATATTATCGCTGGTGGCACATCGTCATTGTCGGACACTACTGATGAGAAGACACCAGGAAACAACGTCACAGGAACGACGACGACAACGTTCAAAGAGAGATTTTGACAAGTGTAGATCTTCCGCCCCTTCCCCCACCCGTACTCTTTCTGTTTCTCCATCTCTGTCGTTTTTCTCCCATTGTCATTCTCTGCCCGTTCCCTCATTCTGTCCAATCTCCTTTTCTTTTCTCTGTCTATAATGCGACCATCAGTCTATTTTTTCTAGTTCTCTGTTCATCTGGATTTATTTTCTGTATCCAATTATTGCTGTTCTTTGTCTCTCACTTCCTTCCCTCCTAGTATTAAGGGGGGCCTCGTAGAGCATTGGATAACACACTGGCATGGAGATCAGCGGACCCGAGTTCGAGCCCCGTAGGATAGACGTGCTTTGTAGGCTGCTGTTAGTGCTGCCTGCTCTGTTAGTTGCATTAAGATTTATGTCTTGTGTGATTTGTGTTCTTGTGATTTGTTTCAATTGCATAACTGTACACTGCAACCGGTTGCGGTCTGTGGTCTGTCAACCGGATTGTTCAATAAAGGAATATTATTACTATTATTATTACTTTTATTATCTGCTTTTCATACTCTCTGTCTGTCTCTCTCTGTCTGTCTCTGTCTGTCTGTCTGTCTGTCTCTCTTTGTGTGTCTGCCTTTCTTTCATGCCATGTCATCAATTCACTTCTCTCCTTCCTCATTTTCCTCTCTACCCTCATCTTCTGCATCACTGCAATGGTAAAGTTACCGTAATAATAAAGAGATTTAATGTAAGTACACAAGTAAGTAACTACAGAATATCCTTGAACAAACCAATTGCTAGCAACATCGTCTCATAGACAGCTAAGCGCTCCATGTGTCAATCAAATTACCCATCACATATGCAACAGAATCATCCTATACATACGTTTGAAGTACTGATCATTTAATTGTTTTTCTCAGATGCTGCAGAAATGCATTAACAAAAGCAGGTTCATGTCTGTCAACTGAGACACCAGTCGACTGAAACGACCTGACCGTAAAGTTCCAAAAAAAGAATAATTGTCTGATTAGACTTCATCAACGTATAATCCAATTCACATTTCACATTGCTTCAACGTATAATGCAATTCACATTTCACGTTGCCTCTCATCTAACATCAAACTCTGCCGACAAATGCAATAACTTCTTCGTTCGTTCGTTCGTTCGTTCGTTCGTTCATTTAAGATATCACATGATGCTCCGATGAACATCGAATGACATTAAACTGCTCTCAGTGCTGACAGTGATCCGAAGCTGAATGCAATAACACTGTAGGCACTTCCAGTTGAGAACATGCATGCTGCCACAGTGTACATCTGATATCTATAAGGACGGACGGACGGACGGACGGACGGTGGGTGGGCGGACGGACGCAGGAGCAGCCTTGGCGCACCTCATTCAGAAGCCATCTTGAATAGATTGTCCACTCACCAACTGTCATTCACAACAATGCAATGCTAAAATAAAGGCATGAAAAGAGACCATCACCCTTCATTAAACTGATATATATATATATATATATTCAGCATATACATAGGCCTATATATATATATATATATACATGCGTGTGGGTGTGTGCGTGCATTTCAAATCAGCAGGTAACAGAACATCTGATGGATGACACTTTCTAAAATTACATAAATTATTGTGACCCCAGCCAGCAAAGGATTGTTCACCTTATTGTTTATTGAATCGCAATTCACATGTAAACGAATTTCAGGAATATATGCAAAATCAGATGACAGCCACAATGTTGTCACCAATGTATGAACAGAACAACCAAGTAATCACATAGTCAGAAGAGTTAAATGCATTTCATATGATTTTCGAAAAGCAAAAATCACAAATTCTGCCAAAATTTGTTTCTGCTAATGTCTTCTAACGTTGCCGCTGATCCACAATATCTTTCACCAAGCCAGCCATCCGTCCAGTACAGTCACATGATGGCAGTTCTTGGAATGCCACCAATCCAAGACATGTGTTACATTTCATTACAAAAGCAGTTCAATGCCACGACTGGCTGGTTGTTCTCTTTCCAGTAATTATCAATCACATGGTGAGTTTGCTATTCAGTGTAAAATTGACAAACTATTTAACAGCAGTTCTGAAATCACTCATTCACACTCACTGTTCTTAAACTCCATTGCTATTCAGTATTAATCACATTAACTACAACTGATCCTGCTACGAAGTAAAGCATATATTTTTTTCTTTCAACCAACATTTGAATCTAACTCTGTTCAGCCAGTATTTACAACCACACTCTTCAGCAAATATTTAAATCCATTATTTTCAGGCTGTATCGGCTGACATCCAAATCCTTTAGCTCTACAGCAAATAGTGGAATCCAAGTAGCTAAAAAAACTTTCCTATTGCTTAGCACTTATGCCAAATGCGGTATACACCCACGAAAGACCAGATCCAATGTTGTAGAAACGTTTATATTTGGAAAACTGATTTCATATGGTGCTTGAATATTAATTACAATCAAGGAACCACAGGAAACCAGTCATCCAGATAAAGTATCAGTTTCAAAGCATTAACTGCAGCATTGCATTTATTGCCAATGCACGATGGACAATAGATGATAGACAATAAATAGTCTCCTCTAAGAATTATATTTGAAGTCTACTTCCACCACAACTTTCAAGACGCTAATTCGGAAGAGAGAAAGTGAACGTTTTATAAACGTATTCGTGTGATTATTTTTACCAGTGTTGTTCAATATGGTCTGTGTAGAATAAGACAAATTCAATCATCATTGCAATCAAACAATTACAGAAACACTGCTTGAAGGTCAAAACAAATCAGAAGTGTGCACTAATCAATGCGTTGCTACAATGCCATTGAACCTATACCATTATGCCTGTTTAAGCAAAACAATGCACAGTAAAACAGAAGAGACACCATAGGTGGCTCCGTGCACACATGTGGAACCAACCTTCTGGGCTGAACTTGAAATTATAATCTGACATTTAAAACGTGCTACTTCAAGAATAGGCTCATCCCAACACCAACCAGTGTTATTACGTCAAAGAACACAAGCTTCAGGCGCTACCAAAAACTGTGGAAGGGGTCTGTTCTGTACTACCTACAGCTTGAACCTGAGTCTTGAATCTGCACTCTCGCATTATAAAGCAATCACGTCACCGATTAGCTGAAAAGTCATGCAGGTGATAAAAACAAGCAGTTGGATTGAAACAGCAAAAGATTAAATCTGAGAAAATGTTGAGACAAGTTACATTAGCAGACAATGGCAGCTGAAGAAGGCAAGAGAGACAGAAGCAAGACGATAAGTGCAACTAGTTCAGCAAGATAGCTGTGCTGGTCTCTCTTGCATGCAAATACAACAGGCTCAAGGTCTCAATGATCAATTAAAATTCAATTATTTCTTATTTTCAAGCACATCATAATCATAATCGAGTATTTATATAGCGCCATTCAAGATTAGAGGTGCTCCCAACCGAGACCAGAGCCTTTACTGGAAAAAAAGAGAGATCATCAAACATCTACGGAACTGATGAAAAAAGAAAGAGAAAAAAGGTCGGCCCTGATGCATTTAGGCAGTTAAATTTACTGAAAATCCTAGAGACAGCTATAATAGAAGAACATACTGCAGGATAACCAAGTAGACCAAAGTGAGGGATGACTGGATGGCAGAAAAGATACTGCAATACAAAAAGACAATAATAAGACAGCATGGAGAAGAAGCAAGAAAGACAGTTTCGCATGATGGGAGCTCAGGGGACAGACCATGAACTTTATGCACTGGTGGATGGAGAGAGAGCTGAGCCAGTGAAAGGAGTCACCAGAGAGAAAGAACACATCCTTCGACTTTACAATGCTCTCCTCTACGATGTGTACAGCAACATTTAGGATGGCTTGAAGCTTAGATGTATTTGTAGAGCAGAAGACCACTGTAGACTGCATTCGCTTCTAGTCAATTCGAGCACAGATCAAAGCATGGACCAAAGATGTTACAGCATGCAGTGGGAGAAAGTGGCGGAAGACATGGAGCTAACATAAGTACCAGGTAATTAGTAGAAACAGGAATGTGAGACACGCTGTTGGTGTGATCATGAAGAGAGAGGATGGGATTGAGAATGAATCCAAGATCAACATGAACAGACAAAAAGAAGAAGTGTACATTAGGAGACCTAACACGAAGTGAGCCAGCATCAAAATCCTGGTAAGCTGAGCAGGCTCTACTAAATTAGACAACACCTTCATCTTCACACTATCTCAGAGTGGACCATTGCAAGGCTATTCTAAATGGATGGCAACCATAGGCACGCTGGTTCTCTGACCCACAACCAAAATGAAGGCAATGTTCAGCTACAGAATAAAGACGGACAAATCTCTGCAAGTGGCAATGTTGGAAGTCAAGGCTGAAGACTAATTAGTTTCTGGCTTAATTATTTGTGAGCTTCTCTAATTAAAAGTTTTGTTGATTTACTTTCAACAGTGATGCACATTGCTACCGGATTTCTATTCCGTGTTGCTATTGCTTCAACAATAATAAACTGGTCCAACAAATCTAAATTTATATATAGCATCCAAAGATCCTTTCACCAGTCAACTCAATATCTGAATTAGTAGATAAAATAAGACTGCTATCAAACTAGATAAAATATGTCCATTGTCATGACGGAATGTAGAAAAAAACATGTGCACTCTAATCTAATGCCAACATTGCCTAGACTTTAAAAACATTGCTGTAACTGACAGGATGATTGAATCTATATTTCCTTTCAGATTTAACGAGAATACACTAAACATACTTTTTGTCACGACCCAAGTTAGATGTGCACAGAAAAACCAAATGCATCGAATAATTGCATCCAATGCAATGCTAATCACACATTCTTTTTAGCATTGAATGCCAGAGGTTTAAACAGAATGCACTGCTGTAGCATATGAAATGTCACACCTACCGAGAAAATTTTGGAAAAATTCGCTTACCATAACAATCCCCAGTTAGCTTAAGGAGAATGCAGAGAAAATAAAATGCACAATTTATCAGATCAGACGTTTTAAGATGTGGGTTATCAATTGTCAACTATTTTTTGTGTGGTGAGTGTGGAATAAAAAAATTCTATGTTTTTTCGAATTGCTCCAAATGCAGCGTTGTGACTATTAGAAGAAGGCTACATCAAATGTCACTAGTTAACATCTACAAAGTGGGTCTAAAGTAGGGTAATGTCAGAAATCATGTTTGTTAAGGGGTCACTCCTATAGGCCCTACCACAGTAAAATGCACAAAGCACCAACAGTTAAATGCATGCAATTTGTGCGCAGAGCTGCACTTATCCTAATTAATTAAATGAAGCAGCAAAAAAGTAGCATAAAGTAGCAAAAGTCACAAGATGGAAACTTAAGAAACAAAGCCTGCATTTAAGCAAGAGCAGCTTATAAAAATTTGCAAGGTCAAGGTGTCTTGGCAGGTTTAAGAGCAATCATGTAAAAATCTTAAACAAGTCCGAGACAAATTGTTCTAATTAGACAAAATGGCTCGGAAAAGCAGGATGAATGTTGTGGATAAGGTGCATTTACAGGATCCTCTAGAGCAAAGAATGCTAAATCTTACGATGAAAATTTTTATTTAAAAAAATTAAATGAAGAAACCACAGTGAATCGGTGGATATATGCAAATAACAATAATCACAAAGCAAAGCATCAGAATGACTTTGAATGAATTAATTAATATATCCTTTAATTGTCAATAATTGAAGCCAATTTTGATATGAATACAGCACAAGCAAAGAATTTAAATAAGTCTAATCTATTCAATTGCAATTGCTTCTCCTAAGAAACCCGACTTTCACAACTCATCTTCAACTGCCTTGAAGGGACTAAAATAAACATTTAGTACTGATATCAATCATATTACCCTAATGGAAACATGATATCATAACTTTAGTCTTGTTACTATTGTTTGGTATGTCAGACGGAATCCAAGTAACTCTGTAAAACTTATCATTATTTAAATAGCAACACTGCTACAAAGTAACTCTCATGATTTGGCTAGGAATGATGTTATTTCGATGACAGAATCACTGATTTCAAATGGTGCTAGATATTCTGCTCTTTGATTCTCTATTCACCATGCGAGACCAGTATCCCATCATGCATTTCACCAGTATCCCATCATGCATGTCACCAGTATCCCATCATGCATGTCACCAGTATCCCATCATGCATGTCACCAGTATCCCATCATGCATTTCACCAGTATACCATCATGCATGTCACCAGTATCCCATCATGCATGTCACCAGTATCCCATCATGCATGTCACCTCTTTCCTCTGACTACCACCAATGACAAAAACCACCAACTGGGATAATTGCCCCAATCGAGAAAGTGAATGAGAACAAAATGGCTGAGAGAGCAAGCCCACTTTGCCTCACCCCAAATATGGCCGACGATTCACTGCTTCAGCCCAACATCAGCATAATCACCTCAGCACACACAGACACACAGACACCCCTCTCTATACTATAATTATGTGGATTAGTCCTTGGAGGACAGCACCAGAGAATATCTCAACGGCAATGTTGGCGCAAACAACCAAACAACGGTGTCTATCAGGGTGCGATAACAATTCCGGACGGCAGTCACACATGAACTGTATCACAAAGCCCACCCCCATGTCACCCGCTGGTTGCCCCACACAATGGCTCAACTTCAATGCCCCAAGGCATGCAATCTGCTCCCTGAAAGAAATCCGGATAGACTAGAGCTCCTCCAATGACCTTCACCAATGACTTTCACCAACGAACAATGACAAAAACTGTTCTTCAAAGTCATGTAGGACACACCAACGACCGTTGAAGCAATTCCAATTTATTTCAACAATGAATGCTTCCAACTCAACCAGGTCGATGTTCCATACCCTTTGGTAATTAATTATTACATTGGATTGGATTACAAAAACATATGTATACACAGTATAAACACATGCATAGTAACGCATATGCAAAAGATACGACAAAATCTCCACCACTCATATGCACAGAAAATGTACCGGTATGCATGCATGTATGTATGCATGCATGTATGTATGCATGTATGATTGTATGTATATACATATATATGTTGAGCCCTATCTATAGCACTTTAAGAAATACAACATGTCTTCCTAATTAATGGAACTTAACTCACCTATCCTGCCAGATATTCTGTTTCACTGTTTGCTAAGATTTTCTTGTTTACATCACGTTTCTTGGAATGCAGTTGATAATTTATTCAGTACGATATAAATGTGATAATGTTAATGTTACTATTCAAGACTCATTGCTGTGCTGTCAGTCAACATTCTGGCTGTGCTATCACACTTCAGACTCACATGAAATGCTGATCTAGATGTCCCTAGTTAGAGGCATCTTGATCCCTTCTGGGATTTCTCTGGTTGCCAATCTTGAATAAAGAACTTTCTATTGATTGCCATATATAATATATATATATATATATATATATACATATAATATATATATACATATAATTCTATGATATTATACATAATATATAGAATTGTATTGCACATGACAATTTATAAAGTGCTTCTCTCAGAAAAGCCTTTCAGAAACCCTCCCAGTGCAATCTACCCCAAGAGAAAAGACAGGATTTGAAGTAAGAGAACGCGATGAGGAAAGACTATCAGAGAGTAGGTTGAAAAAAGAAAGAGAAAAATGAGAGAAAAAGAAAAGAGAGAGAGGAAAATAATAATAATATATAATATAACTCATATAATCCAATATTATATATAATATTATAGATATATATTATATTATATATAATTATATATTAAGAAATCCATGATTGCATGCACTGATGACAAAAGTTAAAATGGAAAGGAATAAGCAAGTAAGTGAGCAGTTGAGCAAGTATGAATGAATGTGAAAGAAGAATGGTGCACCATAGGACAGACAGACAGACAGACAGACAGACAGGCAGACAGACACACAGACAGATAGACAGACAAAAGTGAGTGTGTAAGTAAGTAGCCTAGAAACAAAACAATGGTAAAAGATTTACGCCGGGAGCGCCTCTGAGTAGGTACCTTGAAGGGGCGCTATATTTGATTGATTGATTGATTGATTGATTGATTGATTGATTGATTGATTGATTGATTGATTGACACGTGTCATACTCACTCTCCTTCAAATCAACAGACGACCTTCTCATCTCTTCATCTGCATGTAACAGTAAAGACATCTAATCTTTATAGACATTGATGGTACACAGCCACACTAAGAAAATCGATCACTGGCAGAGTGCTCTCTGCATGGCAGATTGAACAATTGTCTGATACTTCGTTTGTCACAGTTGTTTATGTTTAGAAGTTTTCAGATTCGATTAGAATCATAATCGTAAACTCTAAACTTCTAAAGCACCACTAGAAAAAGTGCAGGGCACCAGCTTACTCACAAGTGCTACACTGAGTTAGAGGGGTCATTCAGAGACTAGTCAGAAGTCAGAAGGAGGTCCGTCCGCCTCAGGTCCAAATCCAGTGGTCAAAATATTCATCATACCCTATCAGCAGTACACTTAATCATCACCAGCGTCAACGTAAATCCATCTACTCAGCAGGGATGAATCTTCAGGTCATAACAATGAATCTACGAATACGAATCACAATTAATTCGATTCTCATATGCATCACTCTCAATTAAACTTTCTATTATTCGCTATTTTTTTAAAAATGGCTCAGTGCAGAAGAGGCAAGATTATTTAATTATCAAGCAATAAAATGTTCAAAATGTTCAACCAAGCACCTTAAATCTTTATCATTTTATGGCTGTGGAGTTTTAGAAAGTCTACAAGTCTAACAGATTTTATCAAGCTCTCCTCTTTTCAACTAGAGTCAGTAGTAACCTGTAGAACTGAAAGTTTACTTCAACCCTTTGCCACAATTCTACCTAACAACATCGTCGATGAGAAAAACGACAAATTCATTTGCAGAGTTTTGAATGGCTTCTGGCTCAGAGCCACTGATGCCCAATACCTTCTCTCACACTGGTCCATGCTGTTCGAATATGACATAGTCCCGTGCAAAAGAGAGCACGAAGCAATCACACACACAATCCACGATTCATATTCAATACGATTCTGATTTGAAATATTGCACAGCATAAATTCAGCTTACTATTCAAATTACTTGCTAAGCAGAACACGACTAACCGAATGCCACAAAACAAATGCTTCACGATACCGATCTCTTTAGAGCTCTGTAAGATTAAGTTACCATCGGTCTGCACACGTCTCCGAAGTCGTGGTAAAGCCACCACCTGGTGTACCAGCATGACTCCATTGATGTAAATCCAAGCGCTCCTCCTCGCTCCTCGTGTTGTTGTTGTTGCAGAAGAGACTGCCCTGCTGCACATCGTCGTCATAATTCACAACACGCCTGGCGCCGCAACCTGACAAACTCCTCCGAAGAGCAGTCAAAGAATGCCGCGTTCAAAGCTCAGCAAAGAAGACATGCCACTGATTCCCTGTCACTGATTCCCTGCCACTGATTCCCTGCCAATGATTCCCTGCCACTGATTCGCTGCCTGACAACGGAGCAGACGACGAGATCCTTCCAGATTCCATCACTACCGGCGAACGACGAGCATTCCATAATTCTGCTGTGTGCCTGCCTGGACGGACGAACGGACGGAAGATGACACAGCAACGTAGTCGATGTCGTTGTCAGGCACGAGTGCACTATTTATCTAGACGCTATTTTTTGCCCCGTCCTCCTTTGCGCGGTATGCTGCTGCTGCTGCTGCTGCTGCCGCCCTGCCAGAGACTGAATATTACTCTGCTTGCTGCTGCCGCTGCTGCGCCTCCTCTTCTCCAGCAGTAGCATCAGTTGCAGAAGCAGCAGCATCAGCAGCAGCAGTGGTTGGTTGACTGTTTGCGCGGGTACAACGTTCAGAAGAATTGATCGGCAATTGCTATACGCACACTGAACGACGACAACGACGACGGTAGCCACTACGACGACGACGACGATGACGTCAGAAGCCATGGCGTCCAATCAGGCTCATCGACCTCTAGCAGAGCAACTCTCTGCACCACCCCACCACACCCCACCCCCTCCCCCCACCCCACGGCCGTCCGTGCGTTCCGTCGGGCGAATCAATAACTCGATAATCAGCTGGAAACCAGCAAGTGTTAAATGTACCTGAGTCCCGTATAAAAGCATGTGTGAAATGAACTTCCGCTCAGCAGTCAGAAATGAACGCGGGCGACTACGGCGGTGGAGTAGGAGGACGAGGAGGAGGAGGAGGGAGGAGGAGGATGAGGAAGTGGAGGATGAGCCGGAAACACATGCAGACAGACAGACAGACAGACAGGCAAAAGAAGAAGTGCTCTCTCTCAGTGCCACCACGTCCCAGAATCGAACAGGTAGGCATGGAATCGAGCCACTTGGTCCTCATACAATGGCCTAGGCTGCACACAATGGTAACAGAGTGCCATATACATGTGTATATATATGTGTATATATATATATATATGTATGTGTGTGTGTGTATATATATATATATATACATGTATATTATCGGCATCTGCTGTTCCTTTCCCCAACTAGGTGCATCAATATATTCTCTTAAATAAGGTGCAGACAACAACTTCACATGTAAAGAACTGGTTCTCAAAAGAGGCATCACCTGGGAAAAGGCACATTCGCCTGAAAACTATACATGGTTCAATTGCCTGCAACAAGTCTGATATGTAAATTCCACAATAATTAGCACCTAAATATATATACGTTTGACCACTTCAATTCTGATCTCCCTCCTTCATGATTCTACCGCTGAACACATTCACTAAAACTCACCGCAACATAGAAAACAAATAAACGTCCAGTTGCATTACAGTATACCAACAAGGTCCAACATAGTAATTAAAGTTAACTCTGTCACATCGTAAAATACTTGCGTATGTAAGAAAGACAATCTCAGGTTCCTTCCTACATACCTCTCTCTATCATGGATAGCCTTCAAAATAATTGTGTTTCTTGGAGGATTTTCCCCTTCAAGCACAGATGCAACAACATACAGCCAACAACTGGATGGTTAAGCTTTCTTCATGCAAGGAAGTTATGGATAAGTTAACACAAGGTTGTCAAGAGACATGCCTCATAAAGCAGGATGGCACCTAAACCTGAAGCATGAAAACGAGTTCATGCACTCACTGTATGTACTGTTAGTGTGCATGTACCATGCATGGTTTTGGTATAAAACCAATTAATCTACATGTAAAATATAATGACTTCTGTAGGATAGCTATCATCTATATCTATAAGAGAGGATGTTTATATATTTATTTATATGTATGTATGTATGTATGTATATATATATATTTGTCCAGAATGCACGCCCACAGTTTCACAGCTATTGATCTGAAATTTTGCACCTAGACAGGGGTCCATCAAACTTAGCAAGTGCACGGGTTGGCAAATTTCTAAAACCATGGGGGCCAGGATGGGGGGAATTTTTCGGGGGGCCAAAAATATTTTTTTGCATCTATTGATTCCAAATTTTGCATTTAGACAGAGGAACGCCAGGTCCTCCCAAAAATCGAGTTGGCGAATCTGTACCACCAGAAGAAAAATGGGGAGGGGCCAAAAACTCCATTTTCCCTGTTTTTACACCATCGCCATAGTTTCAGAGCTATTCACTTGAAACGTTGTAGCTAGATAGGATGCCACCGGGACCACCTTGCCCTCCTCAACAACACACATCTCGCCCCGCAGGGGCCGGGTGGGGCAGGGCGTTGTTTAGGGGGGGGAAATTGGGGGGGGGGCGAAATTTTTTCAGCTATTGATGTGAAATTTTGCATTTAGAAAGAGGACCCTCATGTCCACCCAGTGGAGGATTTGGCGAATCTTTACCACCAGAGGGAGAACGGGGGGGGGGGGGGGCGAAAACCCCATTTTTTTACAAACACCATCACCATAGTTTCAGAGCTATTCACCTGAAACGTTGCAGCTAGATAGGATGCCACCGGGACCACCTTGCCCCCAACAACACACACCTTGCCCCGCAAGGGCCGGGTGGGCAGGGCGTTGTTTAGGGGGGGCCAAATTTTCGGGAGGCCAAATTTTTTTGCAGCTATTGATGTCAAATTTTGCATTTAGACAGAGGACCCTCAGGTCCATCCAGTGGAGGAGTGGCCGAATCTTTACTTCGAGGGGGAGAATGGAGAGGTGGCGAAAACTCCATTTTCCATATATTTTTGCCATCGCCATAGTTTCACAGCTATTCACCTGAAAAGTTGCAGCTATATAGGGTGTCACCGGGACCACCTCGCCACCAACCAACGCACACTTCGCCCCGCAGGGACCGGGAGGGGCAGGGCGTTTATGGGGGCGAAAAATGTTTGGGGGGCAAATTTTTTTGCAGTTTTCCAGCTATTGATCTGAAACTTTGCATCTAGACAGAGGACCGTCAGGTCCAGCCAGTGGAAGGTTTGGTGAATTTCTCCCACCAGGGGTCCACGGTGGGGTGCGAAAACCCAAACTTTGCTATTTCTATTCCATCACCATAGTTTCACAGCTATTCACTGGAAAAGTTGCAGCTCGATAGGGTGTCACCGGGACCACCTCGCCCCAAACCAACACACACCTCGCCCAGGATAGGCCTGGTGGGAGCAGGGTGCTGTACGGGGTGGACACAATTTTGGGGGCGAAATTTTTTGCAGCTTTGCAGCTATTGGTATGAAATTTTGCATGTAGACAGAAGACCGTCAAGTCCAGCCAGTGGAGGGAGCCATGGTGGGGCCCGAAAAGCCAAACGTTTGCTACTTCCGTTCCGTCGCCATAGCTTCACGGCTATTTACATAAAATTCCCGGGCATCGCCGGGTACCCCAGCTAGTAATTCATAAAGGAAAAAACAGCCGTTGTTTCAATTTCAAAGGATTCACAATAATGTGCATTTTATTCAGCATTTAGATCAATGCTAACAAATGATAGAACTTTCATCTAAGAACTACATTCGCAGCTGTTCGCATTCACCTGGCTACACGTCCAAAGTGGGTCAACAAAGTCTGACTAGATCTGGCAATTCTACAGATCGGAAACAAGTTGGAAGACATCAGTTGAAAAGAGAATTCTAAGGGCTTGGCACAACTGTGCAAGCAACTATACCAGCATTGCACAACACGGCAGTGATGAATAAGATAATGAAGAATAAGACAATGAACAATAAGACAATGAACGATATCAAGTGCACAAATGTATGGTGGCAACTGGCAAGACAGCACAAATCATCAAGTGCACAAATGTACGTTGGCAAGACAGCACAAATTATCAAGTGCACAAACGTACGTTGGCAAGACAGCACAAATCATCAAGTGCACAAATGTACGTTGGCAAGACAGCACAGATCATCAAGTGCACAAATGTACGTTGGCAAGACAGCACAGATCATCAAGTGCACAAACGTATGTTGGCAAGACAGCACAAATCATCAAGTGCACAAATGTACGTTGGCAAGACAGCACAAATCATCAAGTGCACAAATGTACGTTGGCAAGACAGCACAAATCATCAAGTGCACAAATGTACGTTGGCAAGACAGCACAAATCATCAAGTGCACAAAACGTACGTTGGCAAGACAGCACAAATCATCAAGTGCACAAATGTACAGTGGCAAGAGAGCACAGATCATCAAGTGCACAAACGTACGGTGGCGAGACAGACAAATCATCAAGTGCACAAATGTACGTTGGCAAGACAGCACAGATCATCAACGGTGACATGATGAATCAGAATTCCATAAGCGCTAATCAGGAGAATATTGAAAATGCGAAATTTTCTAAAGCAGTGATGGGCACTAGATGAAATGGGATTAGGACGCTTGCAGGAATAATTCCCGGGTGCCGGCTAACTGACAATGACGAAAATTGATTCGCTTAGCACGAGACGCAGAGTCCCAGCACATTACAGGAACGTTGTGTCTACTGTCCACATGCAAAATTGGTGGACGAGGAAAAAAGCAAAACCAACACACAATGCACTGCTACATAACGTTCCATAAAAATTACAAACTCTTTTGTCGCATAGTAACCATACAAACCACAATAATACTGTATTCATAAAAAAAAACAATTCAAACACAGTCTTCATCAACAATAATGAAACAACTATAGCTCCAAAGTGATCTATTCTGACAAACTCAAAAACTCCAAATTATCCCATGTTAACATATATTTACTTAATAAAACAATATTTATTGCTGATACGAATTTTGCAGGTGTGATAGTAACATATTACTGCGTCTAAATGCAGAATTTGCTCAGTGTTTTCAAACATGTCGGAGATTACTGGCACCACAATTCGGGACTGGTATATATATTATATATATATAAATTATATATATATATTATATCAATAACAATATATATATAATATAATATTATATATAATTATATTCATCGTTTTTGCTAAAGATTTTGTAGGTTTAGAAGACATTTTTGTCTGCACGTTGTTTTCCTCATCATCATGTTCATTATTGAGGTTCACAGAACCAAAGCGATGTGCAGTCATAATTATACCGGTGCCAGTGCAGCAAATTGTGTCACAACTCCAATTATGTGCTATTAAGCGACTGCGAAAAACAAAAATGTTTTCCATGCTATAATTAAGTCAACTATTATAATTATGCCTTATAAATATGTCAGTAAACAGAATTTATAATAGAACAGAATTTAGCAAGAAAAGCCAAATTATAAAAGAGGCCAAAGATATATACAGTATATTGAAAGCTGCAAGTCAGAATCAGAGCAAAACAGCATGCTGCATGAAAGAACATTCGGCATTGCCATTACTCATAACACAGTGCTCTTACACATTGAATACACAAACTGAATATACATTGAACACACACACTGAATATACATTGAACACACACAATGAATACACAAGAATGGCACAGAATCATGTAAAAGCTACACTCAAGATAGTAATGTCTCTGCAGAAACGTTTCCATGGAAACTGGATATCATAATGAATGACCGCATAAAAACTGCCTCGTCCGTGCAGAGAGCAGATCAAGAAATACAACTTCCTTTCTTGGCACAAATTCCAACCAAAGCAGCAGATTAGGTTCCCTCCCCCACGGTACCAGACACCACCGTACCAGAAACCACCGTTACAATGCTGGATTCATAATGCACCATCACAACATGACCCTTACAACATGACCATCACAACATGACCATTAGGCCTAAAAAAAATGTTGTGTTTCCGGTCACCCGACAGACCCTCTTTTATTGCCGCGACTCAAATAATTTTGTAAAAAACTTTATTAAAAAAATTTAATAATAAAAATTTATAAAAAAAATTTTTCTTTTTTTTACAATTTTTTTTACATTTGCATTGACATAACAGAAAAGACGTCAACAAAATTAAATTAATAGGACTTTTTCTAGAGCAGTTTTAGGTGCAGACAGTCGGGAAATAGGCAGTTTATACTTGCTTAGAAAACGTACTTTGTTGCAGCGTGTACCTTTGTGCAAAAAAGACTAGTGGGGTATACTTTTTCGGATAGTCACTGCATAAAAATAGTTTACCAAAATAAAAATATTTTTTGACCTACCTACCCAATTTTTTGTAGCTCTGTTACCGGAAACACAACATATGTTTTTAGGCCTTACAACATGACCATTACAACATGACCATCACAACATTACCATTAGCGAAAAACGAGTTTCCGCCCACTTGTCCATCTCGCCCAGTGGAGAGCGTCGTCCCTCAGCAAACGTTAAAATTGGCGATTAACCTTTGTACATCATCTCTCTCTCTCCGATATCTGCCTTACCCTGAAGACAGAGCAATCAGAGCAAGCAGTAAATCGTGGCCGCTAATCATCAACGCTAATCATCGACGCTAATCATCGACGCTAATCATCGACGCTAATCATCGACGCTAATCATCAACGCTGGAAGCAAGCTACAGAATCTTTACACCACAATTTTACTGAGCTGTCTTTCTTTGCACACAAAGCAGAAAGTGACGTGTATATATACGAGAAGCAGACACAGCGGCTGATCCAAGCAACTACACCATACCAAATGAATAAATGCATTTTGCACCTGCATACCTCAAGCCTACATATACATGTATCAAGCAAAGATACATGCATCCAAGCACTCAGTAAACACTAATAAAGCCTTGGAAATATTCCATAATCACTTTTTATAGATTATTATTAATCCACCCAGTGTGATTGTTAAATTGATATTTTAATTAGATCTACATTGCAGGTGATTTAATAAAAGCCATTTCTATTGCCAAAAGAGCTCATATCATAAAAAATCATTTCCCTAATATTAAGAAATAATTATTGCACAACATAATTATTCAGTAGCTCTGCTGCTGCATCTCTTCGACGTGAGACGCAGACAGAGACTGACGGGGGGGGGGGGGGGTGGGGTTCTGCACCTAACCAACACTTAAAATAGGATTCCCTGCAAAGGTATTAATTGACTGGAAATCTCCCGAATTACCAAATTAACAATCATCATCATCATTCGCCATGAGCCGTATGCTCGTAGGTGAAATTAACAATGCCATGCACCAAATTAATAGATGACTTTCACACAGGTCTGCACACATCAAGCATACATGCATGAGTGCTAAATTAATATAAGTAATAAGTTAAATAAGAGCACTATGGCAAATGTAAAGAACCTTCACCAGCGACCATCACCTTGTAAAGTTCTGACAAAGATTAAATTGGCTGTGGACACAGACACTCCAAACTTTACATTGGAGCATTCAATGACTCATTTCTCACAGTGAACAGATAGAAAATAAAGCAGGGTTTCAAGCACACCTTGCAAGAGCTCTGTCATCCATGACAAAACATCTTGAGAAATGGTACCCATAGTTATCTCGTGAACACATGAAGTACAATTCAAACGATGAAGAGACATCAAAGCATCCACTAAAAGATGATATCCTACTGAGCAACTGAATGAATTCATACAAAGGTAATATCCTATTTAGCAAGCATTTATGCCAGCCCCATAGTATGCTGTAGAATTGAGAAAAACACCCAAAACACTTCAATAGGGGATAACAAAAGGAAAAAAGATTAAGGAGCACAGGATCTTTAAGTGCATCCCTTTAACCCTTTAATGCCGGAGGGTATAGGATTTTCCATACCATTCACTACCATCTAGGCATTAAAGGGTTAACCTGAATTTGATTTTTTTTTAAATCAGCAGAAGAACGCTAATTAAATAAGTTTGAATTTAGGCACTTCTGTAAATGGGGAGCATGAGCAATGCTTACAGTTAAGAACCAAAATGTTTAAGGGATCCATGAGATGTGAAAAACGAACGCTGTCTCATTCAAAGGATTAATAAAAAAATAATTATAGGTCTTACTTTGAAGAAAATTGTGAATAGTATATGTACCGTATGTGATTCAAGGGGTATGTTCGGTGCCTTGGAGCCGTAAGCTTACGGGTTCGAATCCACCTCAAGCCACCGCATAGGGACCCTGAGCAAGTCCTTCAATCGCAACTGCTCATGCGCTTCAGGCGTGAAACTTCGATTCAGTGTCCGCGCTGTAGTCGGGAGTGTCTCTGAGTAGAAATCTTGAAGGGGCACTATAGAAAGGGCTCAATGCTCATACATGTATACAATTAACAATAGCTAAAATAAATATAAATAATAAATCAAATGTGATAAAATGTGGTGAAAATTTAATATATGATTACCGGTATAAACGAATTTAATAAAACTTATAGCCTGTTAGACCATTTTCATCGAATAAAAAAGTAGTATACAAGCCTTAATTATTAATCTACATAGGGAACTCCCAAAGTAATTTCTCAATGTACTGCTATTTTCCCCCCATCATGTACCAACGACAGAATGAAGCAATCCATATCCAAGTATTTGTGTACCACCACATGAAGAAATGTACCAAGTCACAGGAAGGCCATCATGGCTAACCACTGAACAGCCCTCTCACAACATTAGGGCCGTCCATAAATGATGTCACGCAATTAAGACGATTTTTAGCCCCTCTCTTCATCACGTGTCAACATAAAATTCACAAGATATCTGGTAAGGGACTGTCACATATCGTCACAAATGTGTGACCCTCCCCAGGTGCGTGACGTCATTTACGAACGCTCTTTAATCAGCCTTGTCGTTGTTCTCCATTTTTGGAATTTCGTCAGAATTTACAGAGCGTTACATGCAGGAAATGCTACGATACACGCACTCAGAATTTCACAAAACACATAAAATCACATGAAAACACACAGTGCTGTGTACATGTATACAGCACTGGTAAATACAGACAAATAAAATTACACCAAACCTTACAATAATCGCCAGCATACAGACAAACGAATACATTACACAATAATAAAACACTTTGTACTCACAGCATGCATTTCTCCAAACATGACATATAGATATATAAGAAACTGTTTGTTGCAAACATCGAGAAATATGTAAAACCATGAAGATGCATACAAGCAGGTTTACATATTTCATGTAGTTCTATACGCAGATCTATGACATTGTGTGGAATAGAAGCCGGCACAAAGAAAATAAATCCATCAGCATTTAGCAGTGAACAAGTAGTGAAGCAGTAACGGAAGAAGTGCATATGGTGATTGAGAGAAAGAGCAAGGAAGAAGAAGCTCACCAAAGACAAGTTGACTACATCATCATTAGCCGGCACTAGATGGAGACTGATACGGCCAGTCTTCTAAGCAGTCCGTTTCCCAGGTTCCTTCGTCTTCAGGGATTCTTCTCATTGCTCCTCGAAAAATGCCCAACATTGGGCGCAGAAATCAGTTGCACTGTCCCAGTGCTGGGCAAGAATATCGTCCAACACAGCAGAAAAACCATTAACACCTTCAGCACATCATTAACTAAGCAGAGAAATGAATCATACTTCCTTCCCTTAGAGTCTTGCAGCACATTATCACATGGTCCAGCACAATGTAGTACATGTAGAGCATCAATGTAGTAGAATGTATATTTACACACATTATATATATATAATCGCTTTATATATATATATAAATAATTTTATATATATATATATAATTTTATATATATACATATATATATGTATAAAGAAAAGCCTATCCCTGAGCAAACAGCAAAAAATAAGCATCCTTACAAGCTGGGCACACATAATACAGGTAAAAGCTGCATGCATGACTGAATCAATATAAATTCAGGTGTATTCACAACGAACGAAGAAAAGTGCACTTGTTGCCCTGCCTTTGGTCAACAAAGTCCTGAATGCAATCGCCCAGACAACAGAATCACAGAATCGATGATCCCAGCCCAGCCACCACATCAAACACAGAAACGAGCCATGCTGCCTGCACAGGGTCGGCGGTCTCAGACAACGACAGCCTGCTGAGTAGTCGGCCAATATCTTATTAACAAAGGCATGGCATCAAAACTCCACCAGCCACCACTCTGCCACTCTGCCACAGAGCAAAGCTTTTGTGATGATATAGAACAAGCTCTGCCTTCGTTCGTTCGTTTCATTAGCAGCACGTTCACCCGATTTTCAATTCTCTTGTAGACTACATATTACCGTACGCTGAAATGCATCATTATAAATGCGTTGGCTCTTTGAAATTATACATCGTCTTTCCCTCGTCATCAAAACCAGTTGGTGGAAAGTGCTTTTACCTCAAAATCTAGCAACATGCATGCCGTCTGCTTCTTTAAAAATCTTCTTCTTTATGTTCTCTGCCGTCAGGCAGGTTCGTATGTCCAACGACGCCATTTTTCTCTGTCCTGAGCTTCTCTTTTCAGTCCACTGTATCCGTCTTCTGACAGCATCCAGTCCAGCAGCATTGTTCTTGGTCTACCTCGCATCCTTTTCCCCTCCATTCTTCCCTCAATGATGTCTTTTAGTAGGGTGTCGCTCCTTAAGATGTGTCCTATTCATTTCTTCTGTCGCCCACGTATAGTGTCCATCAGTGATCTCTTTTCTTCCACCAATTGTAAGATTTCCTCGTTCGTTTTTCGCTCAACCCAGCTAATTAAAAATCTATCTCCAGCTAATTGCAGAACAACTTAAAACTGGTTGAAAGCCAATAGCTACATGAAAGGCAATGTTAAAATGCTAGCAATATCCTTCACTAAGCAACTTGGCAACTGAAAAAGGATAGATGTATCACGATCATTCAGCCTCAACCATTACCATTTTCAATTAAATTTTCAGGTAAGAACCTTCACCAATGCATGCATACACACATATCCATCTAATGAAATGCTACCATAAGTCTACACACAACTCAAGTCTACATTTGTGGAACATGTTGCTCTCAAAGTATGGATCATGCTAGTCAGTAGTCATCAAGGGGATTATGCTGGTCTCCAAGCACATAACATGCTTGCCCTTCAGTAGGGACTGCAAAACATCCCTCTACCAGCAGGAACTGCTTATTTAGAACTTTCCAGACCATCTGAATCTGAATCTGGATTATTTCTCTGGATACATTTATTTCTCTGGATACAAACACTCTTTAGTTACATCAGCACACCAGATGAGTACAAAATGATGCACTCTTGAAGCTCTAGACCTCCTGATACCTACTACATAAATGACCGTACAGAGCAAACCTACTACATAAATGACTGTACAATTCAATACAATCACATTTGATACGGCGCTCCTTCCAAAGTTCAGACGTGCACGACTGCAGAAGTGCACGACTGCATGTACGACCATAGGACAGAACATCAACAGAAATGACCAACTGTGAGTGAAGAACTTGCTCAAGATCGTACCAGAGTGTGGCGGCTCAAACAGCATAGAGTCGCAAATATGCACACAGTATGCATGCCGCTGTATCCAGTATATAACTAGTAATAGACTGGGTGCAGTGAGTTGTATAAGCTGTAGGAGTGTAGGGCGTCTGGTTATCTTGCCAGGAAATCTTAACCTAGAGGGCCTGTTCTTCATTTAAAGTTAGACTGGAGTTTGGTGTTTGACTATGCATGGCCTTTTGTTTTTGCCAGATAGCTCTCGACTAGTCGGGTTTTTGCTGTTTCCTTTTGAGCCCTCAGCAAAATCTACATTCATGCATTTCTGTGTTTTCTGGTTCTTGTTACCAGAACTTCGTTGTTTTGCATTATAAATAAGTGATATAATTTGCTTGCAACTACCACAGACGCTTCAAGTAATTAGATCTCAAACACAAGTTATTAAGTACTTAGTTCTCTTACATACAAGAACAAGTACAAGTATTTTGGTCTCACATATGAGTATAGAAGTTCTTAGGTTTTAATACAAATGCACATCACTACTGCAAGAACATGGAGATATTCTTCTTTAACAATTAAAGCAAAAATTAATTTTTTTAAAGATCTATATATTTTCATGATCAAGTTGCATGATACATGAACTTATTTAGAGTCACTGATGAATGAGAAATAACAGATTCAGTCATGTGAGGATCATCCTGACACTCATGAATATTCAATCAGAGGCTCAGCCACGAACTTTTGGGAGTTTCCATTGGGAATGGTCGCATAGTACAGGTACAGGGTTAGTTTTGAAAGTTAAGTTTGTTTTGTTGAACTAGTATTTGATCGATAAAGTTTTAATATTAAACGACCACGTGAAGAACACTACATCTCTGTAGGCTTTTAAATCAGAGACCTATAGATCAGATTAAACAATCACATAAATTTCATTAACTTTTTGAAATTTGTGTACAGCATCCTTTCCTTCAACCTCAACTGAGCTATGGCACTATACAAATCGTCTTCTTCTTCTTTTCATTATTATTATTATTATTGTTGTTGTTATTATTATGAAGGCAGTATGGCAAGCGGTTAATGGATCTCCAGAATTAAATGACTTCACAGCTCAGAAAATGGTGGCAATGTTCCGGAGAGACAGATGGCATTCCCTCGTTGAAGAGCCACCGAAAGCCTCTATTATTATTATTATATTATTATTATATTATTATTATTATATTTTTTTTCCTGAACTAAAATTTTATTAATAATCTGGTTATTATTAATATTTTTTGTTTTGTTTTCATTTTGTCATTATTATTTTTCTTATTTGATTATTATTGTTTTTTAAGATTTAAAAAAACCTCCCCAAAGTAGAAATAATTCCTCAGGTTCCTAGAAGAGCTCTATCTGAGCAAAACTAGAGTTAGTAGTACTTATTATTATTATTATAACTAACCATGCTTTTGACAAGTGCATTAGACGCAGGCAAACTGAATGTTCTAAGTGTTGAATCGTACAGTCTATATAATAATAGCAATAACAACATGAACTTAGGTTAATCAGGAAAAATGAAATACATCATTTCAGTGCTATCACAATCAATAACACAGAAGAGAAAAGGACTGGAGTGTACCAAGAATATTCTAGGAGAATAACATCCTGTAGAAACAGGATTTGCACCACGCAGGCCCTGGAACACCATCTTCAAATAAACCTTAAATAAAAATGTTAGTCACTAGAACAGGAGCAGCTGAAACCCCAGGGACCAGATCAGTTTTCAAGCACTTAGGTTCTGAGTTTCAAGGGTTTCTCCTTTATCAGCGATACCTGAAACATGCAAGAGTGCCGCCAGCGTTACTTCGTCCTACTATGAAACTGAAAGCATGAAGAGCAAAGCTGAAATCTGAGGCTCACTCGAGATAGAAACACACAGCACTCAGCAAAACATTTGGCATTTAGTTTTCATCAAATTAAAAATAATATCTAACAGCTCAATTAATTATCAGTTAAACATTGCAAAATACAGTTGGTTAGGGCAGGGTGAGAGGGAAAGGGAAGGTAGGGTAGAGGATGGACTAACTGTGGTTTAGCTTTGAAGGCAACTACCAACCAATGCCTATTTACATGTATTATAACATCATAATTCTTTTCAGTTAAATTTGCTCAACAGTCCATTGTTTTAAATCGCTGAAATTCTCCAGTTTAAATTGAAATTACACAGAAGATATAGAACAGAAACTCACCTCATTTGCATGATTCATGTTTACATTCAAAAGTTCTTCATGGTCCCTTGTGGAATGGCTCGTGTTTGCCTTCTTCATGATGCCGAAGTTCAGTTATATACCATCACAATCACACGAGTAGCATCCCGTCAAAATCCTTCGTCTTTCAGCTTAAAATCACACATCAAGAATTTTAACTCTCAAATTTTAGAATACTTGGCAATTCAAATTCAAAACATGCAAATCCACAAACAATAATAATTATCCCAACCAAACTTAATTCCACCGTACTAAATTTCTATGGTATTAAATTTAACTCACACAGATAGCAACCATTGAAACTACATTATTAGTTTTGGCAAGATGATAAGCAAAGAGATCAGTTCTAAAAGTCTCTTACAGCTGATGTTCAGCACAATTTTATTTGGATGACCTTGACTTGGTCAGGGAATTGATCACCTTCACATGCCAACCGCAAAACAACTTTTGGTAATGCTTGTTAGAGATCCATTTTATTGGCACTAATTCTGTGCAAGAGACGATTTCAGATTTTTTTATTTTACCATATAAGATTACTGAAATTACAGCAAAATAAAAAATGATGTTTGGAGTTATGGATGGGAAGGGGCGGAGGAAAAGATCTAACCAAGAATGGATCAATGACATTAGGGACTGATCAATGTAAACATGATCTTCAAAGTTTGAGAATTGCAGCACAAGAGCGAGGACTCAAGGTTAAAATTTAATAACTAAAAGCATATAAATTTATTATAATTGAATCAAAAGCGAATGTTTGATATTATTTATAGACGTCAAAATAAAATAATTTGTAATAGAAAATAATTATTTGTTATATCTTTTCTAAATTGTCAATTTTTTCATATATTTATATATATTTTTTAATTCTTTGAGAGATGAGGGCCATTTTTAGGCCCATAGGCCACTTTCGCCCACGGGTTGGCAACCACTGGCCTAAACAATGGATTCCCATCTTCAGCTTACAGAGAGCATCACATACAAGGTGTCTGGATCAGCTTTTCTTGAGAGCGTGAAGTGACGACAGGTGGTAGAGTTCATGGCACACTATAGCACCACTGTCCAAAGTCATCGTCAATTGGTCAACTTAGATGACGTGTACACTTCAAACTCTCCACTGACTAAATTAGATATATTCTCAAACGATCGCAAAACACATTTGCTTACACCAACCAGACAGTCATGTCTGCAGTGCCTTTGTGAGGTACTTAATATACACGATTATTGGCACATACATGTACATAGCACATGCACGGTTGCACACATACATACACACAAACGCTGAGACACCAAGAGCATGTACGGAAGGCATCCATCACCTGCCAAAGAGCAAAGAACCTAGCGACTGACAGCAGAAATCACCATTCAGATAGATCTCCATCACTCTTCCTTAATTGAGACCTACGAAGAGCAGCTGCCGCCGACGTCACGTGGGGTAACTAGACTCAGACAGACCATGCATCATGAAATGCATTCAACCACATGCAGCCAGGTAGGTCAACACGTGGGCGGATCCAGGGGGGCCAATCCGGCCATGACCCCCATTTAAAACTGCCATGGGACGTGGCGCCCCCATTCGGTTTGAAATTAGCAATACGAACAGGGGTGTCATGGCATATTGGGCCCCCACATTAAAAAATTGCATTGGACGTGCCCCCCCCCCCCCCCATTCGGTTTTCGGCTGGAGGACTATAAAAAAGGTCATCAACTTTTTAGCGGATGAAAACATACTTTTTCCCTCAGCCAAAGACTAAAAAAAGTCATCAACTTTTTTGGCGACCAACTACGAATTTATTTCCCTGTCCCAAGATCAATTTGGCCCCCCCCCCTTGGAACAGTTCTGGATCCCCCACTGTGTCAACACAAAACACGACAGTCTAAACGCTCAAAAGCTCAGCAGAAAGAAGAAATAAGTCCAACACACAAACAATGAGAAGCATGAAAGTTCAAATCTTGCCTACTCTGCTGCCCTATTCCATACATCCTTTACACCGACAACGTTTTACCAAGCACTTGGCTACGTGTCACTCATATGAGGATAACGCCCAGGCCTTTGGTTATACTCCTCCATCAGAACATCTCGTTTAATTACTATTGTTCGATGTACTGCGATGACCTCAGACTCTGAATGTCATCTAACAGACGGCTGCAGCACCTCTCAACGCGTGATTTTCCTGCTACTATCATCTGATCATCTGATGCAGCGCATAGCCATCAGAAGATAAGCCTCCTCATCTGTTTTCAACACGGTTGTTTATGTAATTGCAGGTTGTCTGTTCAGTTAGTATAGTTTTAACGTGCAGTTGTACACAAAATGTGCAGTTCTAAATGCACTTCTGTGCAGTTGTAGAAGCACTTCTGTGCAGTTAAAACTAGTTGGAAAAGGCCATTTTCCTTCGATTGGAAGTAATTTGCCATGGAGGATGGGAAGGAAAAGAAGAAGTTAGTGCAGTTCTAAAAATTCTTTAAAAACCGCCCTGTAGTTAAGATTTGTGTATTCTGTGATCTGCAATCTTGTGAATTGTTTAAACTGCATAATTGTAAAGTGTAATCGGTTGCGTTCTGTCAATCGGATTGTTGAATAAAGGAAATTATTATATTTTCATCTGCATATTACTGCAAGGCCTTTGGACTTGCCAAAGCATGTCTGTCAACCTCCATCGATTTTAAATTCTGATGCCAGCAGTTAGAATTGACATGGGGTTGAAGAGGTTCAACCCCCCCCATCCAGCCTTTCTTAGGGCCTCCCACAGTAAAATCCTCATTGCATACCCCAGCTCCACATTAATTAAAGTCTGACCCATCAGTTCTTTTTCTACAATTCTCATACTGGCTGCCAGACTGATCCCACACTTCTTTCGTTCTGTCATATTTAAACCTATGCAGCGAATGAACTGCATTGACTTCCAACTAATGCTCGAAACCAGTTTAAGACGTACTCCTCTTAGACGCCAAAGCCCACCATGGTCTGACTGCAAGGTACCAATGTGATTTCCTTTATAAACAGAACCTCTGCTCTCCTTACCCCTGTCCCTTTCGCTATACGGATCCATTTGAACTCTTAATTCCCTGGGACTGGACTGCCATCACCACACACCAAGCTTTTGCAATAATTGTGAATCCATTCTTGTGCCTCCACAAATTCGGGCTGAGATACTGGCTGGTCACTTCAGTCTGCTGCCCGAAGACTTTTTTGCTCAGGTACTCATGCTGGGAGGACCTCCCAATAGTTACAACTGCCACAGATGATTTATAAGTAAAAAAAAACAATAATACAATACAAATACCCTTTCAACTGCAACTGGAGACATAGGGAGTACTTACAAGGCTATATGTATTCCTGTTCTTATGGTAAAAGCGTATTTCAGCTTATTCAATTATTCGTCATTTCATAAGCTTCAACGATAATCGAATATTATAGTTGGATTGACAATAAGAATTCTTAATTAAATAGAAAATGTCTTAAATTAAAAATAATTCCTGCTTAAATGGAAGCTGAAATGATTTCGAGAATTTTTGCTTAGATGGAAGTGGGCTTAATGAGAATAAGAATAAGAATTCTTGCTTAACAATAAGTTGGATTGATGAAAAATAATAATGCTACAATGGCGATTAATCAAATACTTAAAAATGCACATTACCATCCTTAGCCTAAGTCAGATGTTCTCAACCGGTGCGTTGCGACCAGTGGCGGCGCCAGGATTTCAGATTTTGAGAAGCTGAACAAATTCCGGAAGAAAATTTTCCATTTTTCATCCATCAAAATTTCTGACGACCTTTTTTACTCATCAGGTCGAAATCTCATGGGTATGTCATGCTTTTTAAAAGGGGGAGGGGTCTAAATGTGGAAATATTTCATTTTTACATGTAAAAAACTCGATGCCCTTATTTGGAGGGGGCCTAGCCCCCCTAGCACCGCTACTGGCCGTGACATGCGAAGCTACCGGCGGTGTGTCGCATAAAAATAGTGTGTCGTTGGTGTGTCGCGAAGAATTAGTGTGTCGCGAATTCTCACAGTGCTTGCTCATGCAACCATCATTCTTGCTAACTTCAGCAGTTTGGCAGGCATAGGCTGTGAGAATATAGGCTATTCGAAGGACTTCATTTAGCTTATCTATTCCGTTTTGATCTCAATCGGGAGCAGCCACAATGTTTTCCTTATAAGGCCACATGCACTCTCTATGTAGTCCAACGTGACACAGACTACAGTGGGCCTATAAGAAACAGGGCTGTTTTTAAGGAATTTTTAGAACTGCACAATTCCGGCCCGGTAAAGTAATGGTTAACACGCTGGCCAAGAGTGCGAGAGGTAGCAGGTTCGAGCCCCCATTGGGCAGATTTGATTTGTAGGTTGCTATTAGCACCATGTAATTGCAAAGCTGTCTGCTCAGTTGGTAGTTAAGTTTCATTAAGATTACTGTATAACTTGTAAATGTAAAGCGCAGTGCGTCTTGCAGGCGTTTCATTAAAGAAAAGATTATTATTATTATTAGTCTTTCCTTTCCCATCCTCCATGGTAAATTAGTTCTAATTGGAGGACAGCAGTTTTTGCTAGTTATAACTGTGCACACAGAAGTGCTTCTACAAGACTACAACAGCACAAATTCAATTTAGAACTGCACATTTTGTGTGCAACCGCACGTTAAAAAAAGCCCTGATAAGAAGTTAGCGAGCGCACCGATCAAAATTTTACCCAACGGTTCGAAAATAATGGGACAAATTATCATAGGCCTATAGAAACCGAAATTTTGCGATGATAAAATTGATGACGCGGAATGGTTGGTTGTTTGCGTATTCAGAGCATGACGATTTACCATTTAAGGAAGGTGGACAAAGTCCAGGGACCCAGAAGTCCCAATGGGCCAAGTTTTTTTAACTAAAAATTACCTGTAGGCCCTAGGTCTATGCTTTCCAGTTTTCCGTTACAATTATTCAACGTTTTGAAGGGCGTTTAGTTTCAATAGTGTTCAACTATACCCTTTTCCCATGTTTATCTTTTCTTGCCTTGAGCTATTAGAGTGGCTTGGACTATGGATAATTTATAATATTTCATGCTCTTTAAATCTAAAACTCATATAACTCATATTTGGCTATTTTGATTCGTTAGTCTCGTTAATTTTGCTAATTGATGAAATTTTCTTGCTGTTATGACATTTAACATCACATCGGCTAGTTAGCGCTGAGAGTAGATTTCTTGAAGAGGCGCTATATAAATACTCTAAATAAATAAATAACTGGTAAGAGCCCAAACTCAAAGTCTTCAGGCTCACGTGGCTGAGTTGCTGCGCAGTTGTATATGCTACGTGTTGCACTCACAATTAAAGCCTATGGATCCTCATCTTACTATGATCCAAAGAAAATCCAGGAGCAAAAATCTCATTAGGCCTAACTGCTAGGACAAACAATTAATGAAGAGTCATAAAACGACTTAGAATCGTAAATAAGATTAGTAGAATTTGGAATTTTGGAATAACTAGAAACTAGAAAGCATTCAGCGTCAACATTTCATTCATTAAAATTTGTAACAATTTCAGACATATAGGGGGCCTAGGCAAAGCTGGCTTAGGCCTAATTTAACTTTTTAGCGTTATTCACATGACGATTGCATAGTGTGTCGCGAAATTTGGTTGCAAGTTTAGGTGTGTCGCGCGCGAAAAAAGGTTGTGAACTTCTGGTCTGAATCACACAAACATACGCTGCAACCCTGCACCGAAAAGCACTCCCAGTCAGCGGAATCGTGAAATGAATAGTCACACAAACCATCATAGTCTTTATAAAACCTACCTCGCCCAAAAGCACAGCTATTTTAAAATTATTTACTATTGATGTATGGCTATTTTACTTACATGCTTGTTCCAATATGTAATTAATCACGAAGAAACCGTTTATTTACAAGCATGCCCTCCATTAAACACGTGACTAGTCAAACCATGCATTACCATGACAGCATTGACCAAAGATTTTTTAGATATTTTGGTACACGTTCCACTTCTGCTCAGAACATGGTTCAGACTCAACTCGGAGTGTCTTTCGCATGTAAGTAAGTATATTCTTTAATGCACAAGCTGCAAAACGCCCTCTGGTTTATAAGCAGGAAAAACCACCACACACTCACAAAACAAATACAGGACAAATGTGGCAGCCATCAACGGCGCTCACTCATACAGTTCAAGCATATATATTTGATGGTAACGTCACAACGACAGAGTCAATTTCTGTTAGCTGCCATTGGCGCTTTGCTGTTGCATTGCTTGACTCGGGTTCTGCTGAAAATAAGATAGCTCCTCCCACTTCTGGCTTGGCCGAACCAGGAGTGATCCAGTACTTAGGCCAATTGTGTTAAGCCGAACCCACTACTGTAAAGCCGACCTGCGTGTCGTGCTTTATAGTGGGCCGTATTTCGTATAACCTGAACCTGTAATCATTCTGCGCTTTGTCAGATTGAATGAATAAACAAATATTATTATTATTATTAATCTTTATAATCTTTTTTGTATACATCATCACCCACATCCAGAAAAGGAAAGTGATGAAGTAGGCCTACAACAAGAAAAAATATTAGGCTAATGGAATCACTTCTGTTTGGTATAGTCTCTCCACTGCTTTGCCTCCTCTCAAAACCAGCTTCTTCTCGCGGAGCCTTGCGCACTGCAAGGGAGCGCCTCTGATCGTTTTACCCTATAGAGGCGCTTAATAAATGTCTAAATACAATACAATTATAGGCCTATGTGCAGTTGAGACATTTCACACGAAAGCATAGGGGCCTATATCATTCGAATGCAAATCTTACTAGGCCGGCCTATAGGCCTAACAGAACAGACAGCATAGCAACTTTTCCGACGGGAAAATGTATGAAATTTCCCGAAGATTTTGGCCGGACGACTAAAAAAAGTCGTCAGAAATTTCGGGCCCAAGAAAAGTGAACTTTTCTCACGGTCAGCGTGTAGGCCTACTCACCGCAAAATTTACCAGTAGGCCTATACAGCCCTAGGCTGGCAGTCTCTCATGCGATCGTGCATCTGCGCTTTATAGGCCTATTATATCCTAGAGCTACGCGTATAGGCCTACGTAGCTACGGTATCTTCTCAAAACCTGCGTGGACCTGCACATGCATTGGGAACGCTTCTGGACGGTTCACTCTAGGTCTAGGCCTACTATAGAGGCGCTTTATAAATGTTTAGATACCAGCTAGAGTTTAAAAAAAGAGATTTGTAGAACTGCACAACCATGCATGCAGCAATTTTTCTATATAGGCCTAGGCCTAGTGTGGGTTTTTTTCTGTTGGCGAAAATTTCTCACGACCTTTATTTAGTCGTTTCTGAAAAAATGTTCCCAAAACTTGTCGCAAGTCGCCGTCGAAAAATTCCGATGAAATTTGTGATTTTCTCCTTTCCTGCATAATTTTTCACTGCACGTACCTTAATTCGTTCCATTTTGCGCTGGATCCGGGGTAAACCGGCTGCAGTTTACCTTTTTCTATTGATTAATTAGGCCTATCACTGCACAAGATTGCTTTTGCAACTGCACAAATTCGTTTACAACTGCATATTTTATGTAGAACTGCACGTTAAAAAGCCTTGATATATTCAACACAATGCAATAATATTGGCAACAACTTTCTTCGCCAATGAAGCTGTCTGCATTTTGCTCGATTGATCGTAAGACATCGCTGTTAAGTAAATGACGTCATTCATTGGCAACAGTTTTCACTAAAACTGTAGTCTATGGTGATGGTGCGTGTAATAATGTGTGTGTGTTGACTGTTTAGACTCGTTACTGAGATTTTCTCAATGATTATGATCTTTTAATCCAAAACAAAAAGTTCGGGATATGGAGGATCCAAGCGACGAAGAACAGATACAGAAAGAGGTGAGCCGAGGTTCTGATGGAATGGGGATCTAGAAGTAGTGCTCTAAGACGAGATGTGGAGTTTGATATTGACGCCAGCTTAGGCTATATTCCGTATACTTGGTAGGCCACTTGGAGCAGCCAGGTTACAGGAAGTGCTACGACATAATGTACAGCTAGAGTACAGTGCGCTACCCATGTGTACATGTGCGTGCTGCTTTAGCCTGGACATTGTTCACTTTAAATAAGTTTATTATGTGGAATCCTTCACCTATATTTCAATGGGCAACAAGCTGTTTTCGGTCACTGTACGGACCGTGCGTACCCAATTATATAAATCTTACAGATATTATTATGATCGGTATGCGCACTCATGTGCAGAGGTGCGTTCACACACTTACCGAAAAGGGCAATGAGGCTAACACGGACTGAAACTTTTAAAGTAATTGAGAAATAGGAGACATTCTGTTTTCTAAAAGTCATCCATGGATCTTCTTTAAAGCAAATCAGATGCAATTATGAATATAATGATTGTGCGAAGTGCTAGTTATACTTATAAATGCTTTCATACACCAAACTGAACTGGTCTGTTCCAATAACTTGTTCTTTCACTATTTCATTGTTGCGTTATTGTCATTATAGCAGATTAATTTTAATTAAGTAGAACATGTGTCATACACTTGCTAATTAACATCAGCGTATCGTTTGCATGATGAAAGCAAACTCTATGTACCCAGATATACTGTTACTGTATATCCTTGTGTATAAGTTGTTACATTTTAGACAGAACACCTTTGAAGTTGAAGTGTAGTATACCAGTGATCTCTGAGGCAAATTTATGTTATTTCCTACAACACAAGAAATCTTGGCATGTCCTGTTGTCCTTCCTTGTGAAGAAATTTGTCCAGCTTTCGAGAGAAGACTGAAGTGAAGGAAGTGAAGGTTTCATAGAATTAGAGCATCAGTTTCTTCATTTTGTGTTTTATTTCCAGCAATAGAAATCGTGGAAGTGCAAAAAACACATCCATTTTGTTTTTAGTCGCAAACAGAGATAGTAAAGTAGATATGATAGGGAAAGTCCATTTATGAAACCGAGGTTAAAAATGCACTTTTGTCCTCCTACATAACTCTGGGCAATAGCATTTGCACTGACGTGCAGTTTTGTAAAGCATACTAGGAAGTAGTTTGCCACTGTCTTCTCACGAATGCTGTATAATATGATTGTCACAATTACAAAATTTGCAAGTATAATATAATTGTCACAATTATAATAATTGCAAGTAATGGCAGACAGATTGAGGAGAGAACTGAGAAGGCAGCACCGCAAACAATGCTTGTGTGAGCATCAGAGACTGTGGAGAGGTAGGAAGGACGATCGTCATGTGTTAATTTTTCTCTATTATATTGTAAAGAGGAAGATTTTGATTCACTCTAGTCTATAGTTGTTCAAGTTATATACATGTGCAAGTGTCTGGCTGAGGGTGCATATTGCATAATTTTTAAAACAATGTTAGTCCCAATATTTTAGTGAAACATCTGTTTGCTGTGTATGCAGTTATTTCTGATTCAGCTGGAGACTATATAGTGTTTCAAATAATGTCTGATGTCAGGTTTGGACAGTGTTTGTAAGAAACGGCATCCCAAATCATAATATAATATATTATGATTAAATTGCAATGTTCAGGTTCTAGTTTGATGTTGAACACGTTGTTAAATATATGTTTTACTTATTTTGATCTTCGAACTTATTTTGTTGTTTTCTGGTCTCCTACGTTCCATTTTTCTTAATTATCCAGAGGTACTTACCCTTTCAGTGTATGTCTGTCACCAAACCTATTTTCATAGTTATTCATCAAGTACCTGTTATGGTTATTCAAGTGTATGATAAATGCCCGCTGAAGTGCATGTATATCTATTGAACTGTGAGCACTGTAACAGTATAAAACCCATTGTCAATAGCAAACTTAATTAATTATACGGTATTTACTGCCTGATGAGCATGCTTTACATCGAACTATTTTAAAGAGCTTTCTAAATGCTGTGAGAGTAAAAATACTTCTTGAAATTCTTGGCATTCTCAGAATGACAAGGTGATCTGTTGTGAATCAGAGCTTGAGCATGCTGAATCTCATGACTTTGATTGCTGATGGAAGGCACTGTGTTAAGATTTATTGGTCCATGGTGCACTGAGGTCGACACTACATGCGTGATTTACCAGCACTGCTCATCTATGGTCCTTAGCCTATCACAGTAAGGATCTACTAGGCTTGTGCAAGACAGAAACATTTGTGTGATATTCAAACTATCACAGATTGGTGGTTTCATTTTGTGTTCAGCATTTCCCATTTGCCTCCTGATGGTGGTCGACTTCAGCGATTTTAATCCGTGCATGGGAATCTGAAATCTGGTGTGAAGCCTATTCAGACGGGCAGTGATGTTCTCACTGAATTAATTCATTTAGATATCATCACGTTTGAGGCCACATGGCCACTGTATAAAGATTTTAGATTTGAGTCGAAGATAAGATTGAGTTGGTGTAGTAATATGAGAGAATACTATGCCTGGCATCTTCTGAGCACTTTATGATTTATTGGTTTGGGTGAGTAAGTAGGATTGTGAGCATAAAAGTTGTATATGCCTCATTTAGATAATTCTTCAAAATGAGGACCATGTTTGCAAGACTTTTCTGTAGGGACATGCATGCAGGAGTAAATATCATTGCTTTAATACATAAAAAAGATGCATACATTTATGCATGCATAAATATACACACACACACATAATTACATCGAGGGATGATTATGGTCACTTTCCTTTTCAGCTGTTTCTAGGCATCATACCTATACACATTGATGGGGTGCGGTGGTGTAGTGGTGGCGGCGTTGCCTTGGAGCTGGAAGGTTCAAGGTTCGAATCCATCTCATGTCGACACGTACGAACCTTGAGCAAGTCCATCACTCGCAATTGCTTGGGTGCTTCGGCGTGAAACTCCAATGCAGTGTTCACGTTGTAGTCGGGAGCGCCTCTGAGTAGAGAGCTTGAAAGGGGTGCTATAGAAATGGAGAAATAAAATTTAAAAAAATACATGTTTAAAATCTAGAGATCTAAAATTGTAGGGATTGTTAGCCAGTGCCTGTGTTTAGTCTGAACTCATCAGGACATGTGTTTAGTCATTAGCTTAGTGAAGTAGGTTATAAAAACCAAATGAAAGCACAATGCTAGATGTAATAATAAACAGCAATAGTGATATATTAAGAATTTATGAAGCAATTCCATTTCCTGATGGGTGCTGCGTATGTACGTCGGCTGAATTGAGAACTGTCTACGACAGCGTAATGTGAGAAAGGTCATTATCTAACAGACAATGCAAGGTGCTTATATTCTATTAAATAACACTTATGTTTATTTTTTTTTGTTTTTTTATCGATGAAAGCATGGCCTTGGACCCCCTTGGTGCTTGATTTGTTGTAATGATATTTTGTACAATGTTCCTAGGAAGACTATCTATCCTGTCTGCAAATTAAATTCTATTTGATTATTATTAAATTAAGTAAATTCATAACAACTGTCTTTTATCTTGTACTCTTTCTATTGAAACCTCTATCTATACATACTTCAGTGAGCATGTTGTTGGTACAACCCTAATGTTATTCTTGCAGATGTATAATTTTCAATGAGCACTGCTGATATATACTTGTAATAGAGCAAAATTTATGCTTTTAGCTTATAAGTGCATTTACATACTTGTTTAGTATAGATACTTTGATAAATGACGGCAATATAAGATCTGTCTTTACTGTTCAGATCAACCACTTCCAAGGTTGTGATTTCATGAAACCTGCCGTGCAATAGTCTGGGTCCACAATGCATATTTATTTCTCTTGCACTGCCTTCTGTGCACACAAGTCATCACGTCAGTTCGTTTACAGTACATGTAATGTAAGAAAGTGGTTGATCGTAAAGTCTTCCTGTAATAGCGTAAGGATATTAGCAGATTATCTAAGTGTCAGTGAAGGTCAAGGCGCATTTTTGCTCGTGTGTTTTCTGTTTGCTTTCGCCGCCGTGGTCGACTCTCCGAGCAGAAAAGTAGTAATATTCTGAATATGTCCAGGTTGCTGATATGATGATGGCCCGTGCCTTCACGGTGGCGGTGGCGAGGGTCTGTGTACACTGCGGCGGGGGCTGCAGCGGCGGCGACGGCTGGATCCTTGAACCTGGGCCCATTGGATATTAATGACAAATCATTATGCTGGATCCAGGTTCGCGAATGGCGCATCACACCAACAACCGGCTGCTGCTGCTGCTGTCGGCTACTTGGCTTCTGGGATCCTGCGTTTGCCCTCCAACTTCGTCTTCTTCTTCTTCGTGTCCTCCCTTTACCACCCGTTAAACTAGGGACTGGTAGCAGGAGCAGGAGGAGTGAGGAGGAGCAGGAGCAGGAAGTGAAGGAGGAGTAAGAGGATGCGGGAGAGTGGATGCTTTGGCTGCTGCTGCTGCTGCGTTCTGAAAGATAATTAAATATTTCTCTGCTGCTGGTGTCTGCAGACTGATGCTTTGCCCTGAGCTTAGTTCATGTCGACGACGACCTCAGTGCCTGGACAATGAGACCCGTGCATAGATTCAGTCACATGTTGTTGTTGTTGGCCACAACCTCCCCATATGACTGCATGGGCTTTCCATGTGCCTATGTGTACACACACAATACATTTATGTATGTATATATATATATATATGTATATATATGTATATGTATATATGATGTCATATGTGTATACCTATAGATGTAAATGTATATATAATAATATATTATATACTATATAAGTATTTATATACATGTTATAACAATAATTTCTATGCTTAATATTTTTTATCTGCAAATGGTATATCCTAGTTCTTGCGCATTATAAATGAGCAGTTGGGCTTAAATTGGTGCAGACAACAGGACCTTAACCACTTTCTGTTGTCCTATTTTCTGGCCTCTCCTCTTCCATGTCTTTGTTAATGTAATAGTAATTCTGACAGTGTTTATAGCATCGTGGGTAGCAAGTTACTTATGGGGTGCATTACAAACTATCTGCTGTGAGCGCAAATGCTATTGCAAACACAAATGCTATTGCGAGCACAAATGCTATTGCGAACACAAATTATGCAATTGCATGCACAAATGCCATTGTGAGCAAATAATTATACTATTGCTTGGAGTTATGTAATGCCTCCAGTTTTAATTTTATCTCCTACAGTTTTTAAATTTAAATGAGCTTAGTTTTTGATGGAATGGACTTTAATGGATTGTATATATTTTATTATATTTTAATTATGCTGAAAATTCGTGAAAATTCTATTTATGACCCACCACAACAAATGTCCAGAACATTTAGAAAAGTTATGAAATGCATAATTTCATGAGCGCGTGCAGTTTCACTTTAGAAGTTTAAATAAACGAATTGATGACAGCTGGATAATGGATATGCTAGAGAAACACATTGTCCAAGTCGCATACATGTCCAGCGTTGTATTTTGTCAACTTGAAATCGTTGAAATCTGATGGTGATATCAAAACTCTGTGGTGTCGTATTGTCAACCCATATGCCTTAGTATCAGGTGTGTGATATTCTAAGGACAATAACTCTCTTGAATTAAAATGAATTCGCTTTTTGTGTGATCCATAGTGTCTACACTAGTCACTATTATAGTTGTTGGTGTCAAGCTTGACTGCAAATTGCCATCTTAATATATATATATAATTATATATTATATATATATATTATCTAATTATATATATATATATAACTGTGTTTTTAAATTTTAATGTAAAGTGTACTCATGGTTATATATATATATATATATATATATATATTTTATAAAGCAGGTTTGTTTGATAGTTCCCAGCCGTTTCGTTTTGGTCTTCTTGTTACGGTTATGTATATATGTATATATTGCACATGGAGAAACGATGTACACATGATCTGATCAGCTGATCTGCCACGGCTTACAGTCAATCATCTGTTGTTGAAGCGGTGGCGGCCTATACATGTAGATGGGCAACAGTGGATTTCATTTGGAATTCAGTGTGCCAGACCGAAGCTTCATAACCATTCTACAGATACTTTTGCAATTAATTTAAGTGCTTCGGCATAATTATGGCCATGCTGGTCTCAGTGTTTCAATGTATGTCCAATTGTCCATGCATGGCTGATGATGCTCTCAATGTTGGGACACTGCTGGCTGTGTCACGTATGGAAATTGGACAGTGATGATGGTGTCCATTCGTGGACTGTGCTGGCGTGAAATTTAATAATGCGTGTGGAATATTGTCTTCCCTAGTATATATATATTCAAAAGAAAGTGAAACATCCCATGATTTTTTGTCAGCATTTGACTGACTGGCGTATCAAGAGACCATCTATGTTACTTTGAAATCATTACAGTGGCCTTTAACTGCCAGGGCGTGTATAGGTTGCTGCTTTAGGAGTGCTTTTGCAACTGCAGTGTATAGGCCTACAGTTGCGATCTGCTTGCCAGCCGCCATCTCATCTTGTTTAGTGATGAGATATCTGGGTTGTTGAGTTTCAATTCATAATTAATTCAGTTGCAAGCGCTGTATTTTAGTCACATTACGAGGCAATTTAGTAACAGTTCTAACAACTAGGAAGTAACTGGAAGACTCTATAGAGTATATTAAATTATAAAGTTATAGCATGTAAGTAAGGCCTAAAAAAATCTTGTGTTTCCAGTAACAGAGCTAAAAAAATTGGGTAGGTAGGTCGGAAAATATTTTTATTTTGGTAAAATATTTTTATGCAGTGAATATCCGAAAAAGTATACCCCACTAGTCTTTTTTGCACGCTGAAACAAAGTACGTGTTCTAAGCAAGTATAAACTGCCTATTTCCCGACTGTCTGCACCTAAAACTGCTCTGGAAACAGTCCTATTAATTTCATTTTGTTGACGTCTCTTATTTTATGTCAATACAAATGTTAAAAAAATATTTTTTTAAAAAATATAAATTATTTTTTGAAATTTAAAAAAAAATAAAATACTTTACAAAAATATTTGAGTCACGGCCGTAAAAATGGGTCGGTCGGGTTACCGGAAACACAACAATTTTTTTTACGCCTAAGTAAAGTAAAGTCGTCCCTGGACCGAAGGCCCATTGGTGAGGCGCTCATCTCCTTTTATAGGCCCTTGAGCCAGCAATGGATGAATCCCAAGGTCCTGGACATATGATCAGTGTTTCACAGGACTTGCCGTTTACTTCTCAGCTTATTCGGGTCCCAAATCATACTGCTTGGTGACAGAGGCACGTGTGCGTAAAAACTTGCCCAGGGTCATTACCTGGAGTCGAACCTGCAACTGCCCGCTCCGTGATCAAGCACATTGCCGATTATATTAAATATAGATTTACGAAGTGCATTAGAAGATGCAAGTATTTTTTTGTATTACAGATGGATTGACAGTGGGCACCTGGTCAGAATGGGTCCATGTTCTTGAGCCATATTTGCCTAATTTTTCCCCTTTAGTAGTGAATATATTTATTGATAGACTATTGCAGATTCAGTAGTAGATAACTAACTAAATATTTAATCGTTTTCATGAAAGTATTTTTGTATGTCAGATGAGTAATGAGTAATTGGATAAACGCTCATAAGGGCTTATGTGCCTGGTGCGTATTTTTTTTAAATAAATTTTTGATACCTATAGTTATCAACTACATCCAGTAAGTTTAAAATAATTGACGAAATCCATCCTGTGTAAAATCACATGACCTATGCACATGACTAAATTGCCCTATGGCATAAGACTGCTGTGTGGTATGAATTTATCACAGACAGACAGAATAGATCAGAGCACTTGTACCAGGCAGTACTCCTGTGGTTCGATCAAGTCATATAACCATTCGCAGCTGCCGATAGTTGGATATTTTTTAATATGCACCAGTATCTACATGTATATACTAAATTTCTAATGTATGATGTGTTTTGCAAATGGCAACACTTTGAAAAGAGCAGTGTGTGTCATTGATGATAAGAATGTGCTGTACCCTTGCTGTTTCTCGGCATTTAGAATCCATTTCAAGTACTTCATTTTTGCAAGGAATGCATTAAGCTGAAATGGCTTTTTTATGGCCATGTACATGGATGTCTGTGTAGGCATGCATAATTGCGTATGCTTGTCGCAGTAGGCTATTAATGACAGCACTAGAAATTGTTGTAGTCATGAAAAATGAGTAAGCAAGCATGGTTAAACTTGCTAAGTATCCCTTCAAATTCTTTCTAATTAGAAATTGCACAAGTTTTTTAAAATTTCCAGCACATTTTTCAGTAAATTCGGTTCTTTACTTTGATATTTAATCTCACGAACGTCCGGCTATATGTATGGCATTCTGTATATAGATAAATTTATGTGGCACTATAACTTCAGTGTTAATATTATTATAGAAACAGTACAGACAGTGCATTAAGAAATTCTTGCTTTGTTTAAGTATTTAATTTGGTTTTTAAAACATTGTTTAGTTGCATTTTCTTCTTATTGCCATGGTGATTAGCTTCGTAGAATTAATGCAAACGACTATTACAGTTGCACGATTTTTATGGGTTGGACATCTTGCACTTCGTACCTTCAGAGCATTCTCTAAGCTGGTTAGGCTCACAGCTGACCACAGTTCTTTTCCTATACAAGTATACAGTGTAGCATTTTAGGTTCTGCAGTCATAGCCTTGGAGCTGAAAAGTTTTTTGGTGATGCAGCTATGCAAAAAGTGATTCAGGATCGTATACTAGGACTCATACATACCTCATGTATATTATACATGTATAATACATAATTATATATGTATATATATATACAGTGTAAGAATTGTGGAAAAATAACTGGAGGGGGGTTGGACAATGATCCACTTGGAATTTGGGTGTGAAAACCAACTTTAACATGGGGCTCTAAGAAGGACTGGGGGGTTGAAACCCTCAACCCCCTGTCTATTCTCACCATCCATATCTAACATATCTTTGTGTATTATGTGTGTGTATGTATTATATATATATAATGGTCATTTAATTGAATTGATCTGTAGCAAGATATTTTGTACTTGAAATACCAGCACCATGAAAGTGTAGTTTGTGACATCTCTTTACTGTTAAGAGTGGGCGATGAAATCTAATTAATGTTAATAATAGTGATCAAATAGTTGTTATACGTTCAAGCCTTTGTTGAGATGATTGATATCTACTTGAAGTACGAGATAACTTTGTCGTTAGGCTGCGTTGCTAAGTTATTTTCAGATAAATACAACGTGGGGAAACTGAATGTGACGCATATCTTATATTATTTATTATATTATTTATTATATTATTTATTATATTATTTATTATGTTATTTATAAAATCTGATCTCAGCATCAACTCTCCGTTGAACCCTGACACACAGTTTTTGTTTCTCAGAAGAAGAAGAAAACAATCACAATTATGAATTTTGTACCATTTGGCATTTGCAGGTAACTTTTCTTCTATTTCGATGGTGACAATTTATGCGATGCTGTAGCACGGACTTGCCGCTACGAGGGCACCTTAAATGCATTGGTATAAATGTTAATTGTTCTTGTAGTCACTATAATAACCAGTTTTTGTTTGAATTACAGATTAGGAATATTCAGAATGTGATTCAGTTGACAAAGGAACAGCTGGAGGCGTTGAACGCGGAGTTTGGGAATCGCAAGCACCCGCCTTCGATGTACCTCAAGGTCAGCTACCAAGTAGAGTTCATCTCAATATCATCACTGACCTTGACATCTGAATTATCATTGTAGTTATGTTATCAATTCTGATGAGTTTGTCAGTAGTGCATCATACACATGCGCCAAATTGTTTTTATTTAGTTATTCCAGGCTTGTCATTAGATGCAAATGTATGACATATGTACGATGCTGGAAGATTTCTGCGTACACCACGGGTGCAGACTTGTGACATTATCTGTGGAACTTGGTGTCCCACTTCTACACAGTTTGGCCATAAATGCTTGATATCATTGTGATCTTGTATGTCTATATCTCTGGCCAACTTGACCTGGAAATCGATTGATCATATCAGAGCATGTTGTTGGCTGAAGACCCATGCATTTGAGACTGTCTGCAGTGTGCTGAAGTGATGAGAGTATGGAACCGCTTTGTTTTGTTGTCATGGAAAAGAGACAGCGACTAAACACTTGACTAAACACTTGACTAAACATGTGGCTATGTTGGATGCACGATGCCCAGATGACATTGAACTTTGAATCACTCATCATCTCAAAAGTTAAATTGCAAATCTGTGTGGGCTGAATTTTGCTTATTAAGGATGTAAAGCTGTAGTGTGTCAGAATTGTGACGTGTTTCTCCGAGTCATGGTTCTAAGTTTACAGGATATTTCAACAGAAACACACGCGTGACACAACTGTACACCGACATTTTCTGTCAGAAATTCCATGTTATAACAACAAGTTCTGTCCACCTCATATGACATAAGGGATTACGTGATGCGGTGTGCTACCAACAAAAGACTTGGTCGACTCTCGGTACTTTAATACCAACCAACTAAGGGTCTGTAGGAAAACGACTTCAGCTATCAACAGTTATTTGTAATCTGGGAGAACTTTATGTTTGAAGTTGATCTGTCTGTGATATGTGTAACGTTGGACAGATGGTCGTAAGCAGATGTTTCCGCCAGCTTAGATTGATCATGAACTGTGTGCAATCCTTTTCACCCAGGGTCATTATCACCCAGGGTCATTATCACCCAGGGTCATTATCATGCAGGTCGATTGCTTCAAGAGTCTTCTGTCTGGAGCATCAAAACGTCTGCTTGTTAGGCTTCAGTCAATGCTAAAAAATATAATCACATAGCACCACGTCTCCGTTATGTGCTGCACTGGCTTCCTGGATGGTACCACATTGAATTATAAAATGTCGTATGGATTACGAATATTCAGAATGTGATTCAGTTGAATTTGTGTGTGTCATCATCATCATCATTATGGGGATAGATGCTCTGGGTGCTGAGGTGAAACAAAGCATATTAACTATTATTATTATCTGACTTCATCATGGACAGCAGCACGCTTGCATTAGTACTGCATGCTTGCATTAGTACTGCATGCTTGCATTAGTACTGCATGCTTGCATTAGTACTGCATGCTTGCATTAGTACTGCATGCTTGCATTAGTACTGCATGCTTGCATTAGTACTGCATGCTTGCATTAGTACTGCATGCTTGCATTAGTACTGCATGCTTGCATTAGTACTGCATGCTTGCATTAGTACTGCATGCTTGCATTAGTACTGCATGCTTGCATTAGTACTGCATGCTTGCATTAGTACTGCATGACCCAGGAACGAATAAATGAATAGATGAGAAATACTATCAATGTCACTCCACAATGCATTGTGATTCATGATACGTGTATTAACGCTACGATTTGATGCTGAGATTTGCTTTAATATTGTAGGAGTATGAAGGTCTTACGAACAAGATCCATGAGTTGCAGCTGAAGCAGCAGGAATTGCAGGAGTATCTCATGGACGACGACGACATGATGGTGTCTCAGTCCGATGAACAAGACGATTCCTTGACGATGTCATCTTTGCCGAGTGTTCACGGCAGCAGCAGCAGTACCAGCTCAAAAAGTCCGATGAGAAACACCGTCAAGTGCTACCTGCCAAATAAACAGATTTCTTCTGTGAGTTTTGTCTTTGTGGGTGTCTGTCTGTCTGTGTCTGTCTGTCTGTGTGAGTGTCTGTTTGTGTGTCTGTCTGTCTGTGTGTGTGTCTGTCTGTCTGTGTGTATGTCTGTCTGTGTGTGTCTGTGTGTGTATGTCTGTCTGTCTGTCTGTCAGCCTGGATGTATATAGTAGATCATTTGAGACCATATCTATATCTTTCTAATGAAGTACATTAATTTCTGAGGGCATTTTGCTAGTTTATTTTTGGTGAGAACTTTACATAATGGTCAGTACATGTGAAATCATAAAATATTTGAAACACCTTGTAAATCAGTGGTGCACAACCTCCGGCCCGCGGGCCAAATCCGGCCCGCGACGGGTTGTCAAGTGGCCCGCGATGACCAACAGGAAAGGCACTTATCGCTGTGAACAGACACTGTGGTTACTGGAACACTATTATTTTCACTGGAAAACTATTATTTCGTGGCAACATCCCCTTTCTATGTAACTCTTAACATTTACTTTTACTGCACACGTCATCGTAATAAATTTGACGTGCATTCATCTTACAATTATGATATTACAATAATTAGGCCTACATAGTCTGAGTTGCCACACTTGTTTGGCCCCCGAAGGGTTTCAGAAATCGATTAGTGGCCCTTGGCTGAAAAAGGTTGTGCACCACTGTTGTAAATGATCTCTCTCAGGTTTGGCTGTATTTTTACTTTGTATTGTTACTGAAAAGACTGAAGGTGCAATTTAAATAAAATTCCATTCACACATTTTATTTTAATAGTTTATGAATTGATCATTTTGTGTCATGTTAGATTCTGTGTATCTGTTGATTTTCCTTTGTGCCAAGTGTTAATGTGGTCTAAAGCCGGCAACCGCTCCCTAAACCACCCATCGAAAGTGCATTTCCTGAATAAGATAAACTCTGAGAATCTGTTTCCTGAAATGCAAGTGCATTGTAATCCAGAAACAAGATGGTTTTACCATCCCAACTTGTTTTGGCATGGCTGCTTGTTTATTTGCCACAGGCATGAAGTGCCGAGGTAGTTTGTATGGTCTAGGGTCCGTGAATGGTGGCCCATTCCCGATGCCAGTGTATTCATGGTTTATGTAGTCTAGCCACAAAGGCACTTATCCCAATCCATTAGGTCGTGATGGAAACTGTATTGCATGATACAACAACCTCAACTTCTGTATCAGTAATTTCTCTATCTCTTGTTAATTGCTGCATTTTTACATCGAATTTCCTAGCCAATAAACAAAAAATACAAAAGCAATATTTAGTATCTATTACATAAATTTTATGATAATTTATGGATGAGCTTGAGAATTTGTTTTTGTTTGTATCTTGCTCAGATTCAAGTGCGACCTGGCGTGACGCTTAAGGATGCGCTTGCTAAAGGAATGCGGCTGCGCGAGTTGAGCGCCGATAAATGCATCGTGTATCGGCAGCCAAGGTAATTAATTAAACACAACAGAAGAAACAGTTAATTTAATTCAGCTGTCTTTTAAAAGAATTGTTTATGCTTTATAATAGCAGAGCTCTAGAGTTTTGCTTTGATCAATGTGATTATGATAAATGATTGTACTCAATAGCAGATTTATTGATAGATTATATATGCTTAAAGCTACAGAAGTCACACGGCAAATGTCATTTAATTACTCAGCCAAATACAAAAGTAATATTGTAGTTTTATATGATAAATAAATCCTAGAATTGAAATTGTTATTTATTGCAACGGAAGAATTATGTTTCATGTATCATTTTGTCATCAGCACTTATTTAAATTTTCCTCACTTAAAACAAATTGCCACGATTACCTGTCGGTGTTGAGTTTCAATCAATCAATCTTTTTATTGAGTTTGTCGGTCTGGATAGTGGTAAATGCTTATACGGTAATAGTTGTCCTTGTGTACACTGCAGTGCCTGGTGTCTTCCTCTCACTATTCGTTCGAAGGTCAGTACAAGATTTACTTATTACTTGGTGCTGTTAGTTGTAATCGGTGATGTGGAATTGGGGACTGTGGTTTTCTGAGATTTGTCATTGTGTCTGTTAGCAATACAATGGTGACGTGGGATACTGACATAGCACTTCTCGCAGGACAGGAGCTCGTCATTGAACAGAAGGAGAGCATTGCATTTCCACCGACCACCAGCATCCAACACAATTTTGTAAATGGAAATTCATTATACATACAATGTCATACGTGTATATTCATACATGCAATGGACTTTAATTGTGCCCCTTCATCTAGAACCTACTCAGCAGCGGACCCAGTCACACCATGCCTCAGGATCACATTAATTGATGTGTGATATTCATTCATTCTGAGAATTTATATGTTGCCTCTCAAAGAGAGACCTGCTCGGAGGTGCTCCCAGCCTAGCTGCGGCTAAAGAAGTGTGAAAAGAAATGCGTGTAGTGCATATTTAAAAAAATTGTCTCCTGTTTCTGCAACTATTACTTCTGCCAGTATGACTAATAATAATAATAATAATATTAATAATGTTGGTGTGATGAAAATTGGTATTCGTAGAATTATCGAATCAATATATATACTGACTATGCGTGTCTGTTTCTTCTTAACAGATCCGCAAGACGTTCTTCACTCTGGCGTTCTGCGACGTCTGTCGGAAGCTTGTCTTTCAGGGCCTCAAGTGCCAGACTTGCACCGCGCGATACCACCCTCGCTGCGCTGAACGTGCCGACCCACGTTGCCCTCAGCAGGACGATGGTCTCCTCTGCGGCTCAGTCGACGACGATCATCTCCAGAAACGTGAACACACAAAGCAGTAAGCTGCGACCAAATGGAATCGAATTCGCTGACTAAAAAATCTGATTCAATGGTTAGGAGTAGAGGCTGCATTGAACGTTTGCTTCGTATTCGCTTTGAGGCCGAATAGCGGACCAAATAGCGATTTGGTATTTGCCGAATAGTAGCGGTCGGATTGAATACAAATAGTGTCACCTCTGAGTAGAGATCGTGAAGAGGCGCTATATAAATTTATGTGATTGATTGGTCGCATGATATGTTTCTGCATATGCGGCTGCTATGGCGAGTGAACTGAAGTAACTTTCTTGTTAGCATTATATAATGACTAACTTTCTCGTTAGCATAATATGATGGTGATATCGCAGCACTGTCGTTGGTCTCATTCTTTGTGTACACTGACTGAATGTTGTCAGCAGACCTATGTTGTACACTATTCGTATTGTATTCGGCTGAATAGTTGGTCCAATTATTTGTATTCGGTCGAATAGTGATGAACACCTATTCGGAGTCTAATCTAGACAGGTCTAATTCTTTGACAACTGACAGCTTCAGTGAATATGTGTCTAGGTCATTTATGTGTACTTTTGACAACATGTTTTCTTTCAGCTACATAGGTGTATAGTCTCAGGTGTAGCTCTTGATCTAAGGACTGACCGTAGTTTGGTCAATATAAGTACACTGTGCTTCTGGTTAAGACAGATATTTTTGAAGACTGCGTATTTTGTGCTTTAGATTCTTCTTATCTGAGTTTTCATTTTTTTGGTGTTTAAAATTGATGTGTGTCATTATTGTCATGTATTAACTTGAATATGTTGGTGTTTGGAGTTTGTTATCTCAAGGTTTCGGCTATAATTCTAATCAGCCGACTCCGCCATCGTCCGCGATGCAGACTTCAAATCGACGAGCGTACGCTGAACAACGGTCGACCTCTGTGCCAAACGTCAATCGTCTCGCCAATCTTGATGGCAGTCTGCTTCAGGTGTGTCTATTTTATCAGTCACCACTGTGCTGTATTTAGTAGTAGTAGTAGTGTCTTCATTTATTGACTATTCTAGTTGCAGCACCATGTCTAGGTGCAGCTTTACATGAAAAATGTGATTGTTTGTTAATATCATTGTTCTCTTATTTGAACTTTTCTGAATAAAATTCTTGTTAGATATAGTTTCTATCATTGTTGATTGGGAGCTTAAAATTATGCGACTAAAGTTATAATGTTGCAATAATTATTTATACCATTGTCGTGTTATACTCTGATAAGGCCGACCATCTTTTGCAGTGATATTGCCATATAAGTTAAATCAGAATCCTAAATTCGGCTGACATGTTCACTGAGAATCGCAAGTGAGCTTGCAGTTGTTGGACCGACTGTTTCTGTCTTTTGTAGGAGTTATGTCGAGAGGAACGTAATTTAGCGCCGGTGCCAGGTATTCCGATGGTTGAAGACGGTGCCATTACGTTCCCTGGATCCGGCAAGACTGACGACCAGAGCAGTGACACGTCACCGACGAATCAAGTCAAGATGCGACACAGTCGTGACAGGGCTGGCGGTGATTTTGTGAGCACATGACATCATCTCGGTTTATTAATTCTGTAGCAACAGTTTAATAATTTGTTGTGGAATAATTTTGTGGCAGTTCCTTATGGTGAAAGATGGACATTGGATGGGCAAAGGTCAATGTTGCTGAGCCGACATTTACAATATAACGTGTGTGCGTGTTTGCATGCGTGTGTGTATTTATAATGGTTATTTCCAAGTTCATTTTGATTCTTTACAAGTATGATGATTTTAAGTGATCTCAATATACCATTGAAATTGTCACTAATGGGACAGACTTTTCAGTGTAAATGATTAGTTTTGGTTAGTTAATTACCGTTGAAATACTGTGTTGTAGTTATAGAGTTGCCAAGCCTACAGTTTAATCTTAGAATAGTCGCTCTTTCAAAACTTATTACAGCACAATCTAAGTTTATTGGCAAAAACATTCATACGAAACAAAGAATGTGCGAGAAGAAACTCTGAAATAATAATTGATGTGCTGGATATTTTTAGATGGATTCCTTCTATTTTGCAGAGATCTCGCCGAGATTCCAATGAGGAATGGGAAATTCCGTTCGAGGAGATCTTCGTTGGGCCTCGAATTGGGTCGGGTTCTTTTGGGACGGTGTACCGGGGTCAGTGGCACGGTCCAGTAGCGATAAAACGCCTCAACGTCAAGGAACCGACGCCTGCTCAACTGGAAGCCTTCAAAAATGAAGTTGCCGTTCTTAAGTTAGTCTGCTCACCATTTTCTCATCTGCTGATTGGTCAGAAGTGTTGTGGTAGCGTAGCGCCATCTCTCACCTGCTTTTCTAAGTTGAATTTGTGCATTTAGTGAATAATAATAACAATGGTAATAATAATAATTAATAATAATGACAATTTATATGGCGCCGTAACGCAGCCATACCGCTACAAGGGCGCCTCACAAACAGCTCACTGCGGGATAAGCCTTAAGTTTTAAGCTTTGATTTAAAAGAGTGAATGTTGGGTTATTTGTCATTCTAGCGACCAGAGTGTACTGAAAGTGACTGTGAAATAGATGTAATTATCATTGTTAAAGCGTTACTTGACTCTCACAAGAATGGGACGGAACCCGTGGGATTACTGACGCAAATTTGTAAGAAGATCAGAGTTGCTATAAATGGAAGAATTGGGGGTTGGGTCATCAAAGAAATAATTTTGTCTGACATCTAATCATTTAATGCAATGGATTTACTGAAGTTGATGACTGATTAAGAATGTTTATTGATGAAAGTGTTCTTAAGTAGCGATGCTTAATACCTGAAGAATGTAGTTGCTTCAACATAACAGCTGGGATAGCACTTGGTATGGTCAATATCATCTCCCACCTGAACAGACAGACTTCAACACAAAATAACGATGTGTCAATGGCAATACAAAATGGTTTTCAACATCCGGTAGATGTCAAGTAAATAGCTCTACAAAAGCTTTATCTAGGCCTTGATAGACGAACAGAAGACTGTTCTTCAGCAGCCCTGTCATGGTCAAGGTAATTTTAGAGTAACGAGGCAGTTATCCAGCATCTGCAACACCCTGGAAGTCCCAAGAACAACTGTACTTGTAAAGCCGTGGGAACCGGACTATTCACGAAATTTATAGTCAGGTAGGGTAAAAAAATCGGTTTCCAGTCAATATCCGGCAGACAGAAGTCATCGACTGTATTATAATAGACTGTATGTTGCAACAGATATAATTATGTGTACAATTATATGTTGTAGTCGTATATATTGTGTCTTGTGATCAATATATATGTGTATATACACCCAGTATGTGCATTTGAGGTTATAGTTGTGCCAGATGTTTGGCATATGCATGAATACCAATCAGCTGGTTCTTGGCCATAGCCATCTGGCAAATGCCCACTGTGCCATCCATCCTTCTGCAAGTAACTATAAGTAACTATCAATGCATGTTTGGAAAGTGCAAAGGCATTTCTGCTGATTGTTGTGGTCGAGTTTGTTCCTCAGTCAACTGTCATTGTGTTCTTCTCTCAACTGTTCTTAATCACGTGTTTCCCAAAGACGCTTTTATAAAAGTGTTTCGATGTTACCTTTTACTGTCCGCATTAAATGAATTCTTAATTTTTCTGTAGGAGAACGCGACATGCGAACGTGCTGCTGTTCATGGGTTGTACGTCGGCGCCGTACCTTGCGATCATAACGCAATGGTGCGAAGGCTCGAGCCTCTACAAACATCTGCACGTCAGTGAAGTCAAATTTGAAATGTCGCTGATCATAGACATTGCTCGGCAGACGGCTCAGGGCATTGAGTAAGCTGAAGTCTTCTTCTCAAGTAATTCCTCTGACTGGTTGCAGATAGATACATTGATGTTTCGATCCAGTGTCTTTATCCTTAACCCTTTAATGCCGAGATGGTAGTAAATGGTATTGGAAATCCTATAGTCTCCGGCGTTAAAGGGTTAATTCTTCATCAAGTGACAAAGACAAATGGCCATATTGTCATCTTTACACTTCAACTCAAAATCCATCAGCATGAACACAATGCCTCTCCAGTGTATTGTTATAGAATTATGTAATGTATGTTTAATAACTTACCTCAGCAATTGACGGCTAAAGATAAATGTCCTAAAAAGCCTTAGCTGTTTGCTGCAGTGCCTTGCATTTTCTTTCCTGTAGTGCTGCAGGAGCATCTGATAAATGCTTTAACCCTTTAATGCCAGAGGGTATAGGATTTCCCATGCCATTTACTACAATCTCGGCATTAAAGGGTTAAAGGCGACTGTGAAACCAGTGCAGCTTATCGTTGAAGTGTTAAATTGCTGACGTTATTCATGACTGGAGAGAAAAATTTGAAAGCGTGAATAAATTTGATATATGAAGCAGTTGAGCTATTTGATATGATGATTATATTCTCTATAGTCATTCTTGAGAGCTGACAGTACTTAACATTATCCAATTTGTGAAGGACGAGCATATCTTCTAATTAAGATATCTCGGATATAACTATTAGCAAAGAGAAGAACTTAATATAACTAGTTAGTGTTGCAGAACGTCAGACCACAGGTTCAAATCTCTGCTAGTACCATAGGATGGTCTAAGGCAGTGTTTCTTAACCAGTGTTTGGCCGAACCTCTGGGGTTCGATGACCCAGTGCCAGGGGTTCGGCAGAGGTCCTCTGAAATATATACATAATAAAGGTCAGTGAGTGTGAGTGAAAAATTATTTGCTATTTTATTTTTATTTCTCGACTTTTATTTAATAACAAAGGACACATTAAGATGCAATTAGTAGTGTTGGTACGGTTAGTTAACTGTTAGTAGTTCATGTAGGCCTACTGAATGTATTAATTTTGTATGCACATTTTGGTAAATTTTTTTCCCCTTTTGTTCCCATTAGTTAAAAAAATTATTGTTCAAATGTTAGGGGTTCGGTGAGTGGTCATGGATTTCTCTTGGGGTTCGGCTCCTTTGAAAAGGTTAAGAACCACTGGTCTAAGGTTACCATAATATACTCTTAGTGGGAGAACAGATAGCAATGGATAGTTCTGCAGGAGATGACATGTGTGTAAACTCAAGAAATAAATTCTATCACTTCCAGATCCTGTTGATTTAAGTTGCTGATCTTTTTCAGCTAATATTGTTATCTGTGATTGATTTGCTTGTAGCTACTTACATGCAAAGAACATCATTCATCGTGATCTTAAATCAAACAGTATCCTTTCTGTAGAAAAGAATAGCTATACGGAAAAACTAAAAATTACTAACATTTATTTGTTAATTAATTAATTTTTTATTAGCATGTAACTATGTCAGTGCTGCATGCTGATTGATGATATGCAGAGCAACAATATGATCAGTGATTAGCAGTGATAGTGATGTGATCAGTGATTAGCAGTGATAGTGATGTGATCAGTGATTAGCAGTGATATGATCAGTGATTAGCAGTGATATGATCAATGATTAGCAGTTATATGATCAGTGATTAGCAGTGATATGATCAGTGATTGGCAGTGATATGATCAGTGATTAGCAATGATAGTGATATAATCAGTGATTAGCAGTGATATGATCATTGATTAGCAGGGATATGATCAGTGATTAGCAGTGATATGATCAGTGATTAGCAGTGTTATGATCAATGATTCCAAGGCATTTTTCAATGCTTCTGAGTTTTAAAATGCAGTTTTTCCTGTCAATCAATAATTCTGTCTGATTTAACCGCCTGCAACGTTTTCTCGGTGATCAGATGATACCAGATGACAGTGGCTATAAATGTATTTGTGACTTTTCTAAGCAAAACGCTGAGAAAAATGTGTATTTTCACCAGTTTCCCAGCATTATGAAGATTGCAAAATGATAACACAATCGTCCCAATGAATAGATCTGAAATATTCTGTGACTTCAGATATTCAGCAACTCTTTGATTCAGAAGTCAGGCTGATAGTATGTGAGGAGTTCTCTTTTTCAGACCACATTTGCTCCTTGGACTATTTCTCTTTAACCCTTTACCCGTTCATTTTTAAATTTTAAGCTCGTTTTCAGCGGATATTCTCACGGCAAACGGGTAAAAGATTAAGTGTTGTTTGAAAAATTACATTTCCTTAATTGCTATGTACTTAGATATATTTCTAGCAGACAACTACTGTATAAAAATTGGTGACTTTGGTTTGGCAACTGTGAAGACGCGGTGGAGCGGTTCCGATCAATTCCAGCAGCCAACCGGATCCATTCTGTGGATGGTAAGCGTAAAACAATCTAACAGTCTTCGTCGTATTTGCCACTTAGGAACACTTGAGTGGAAGTGTTAAAGTCTGCAATTATTGTCTTGGCCTGAAAGCATTCTCATCTTATGATGCACAATCATAATTTCCAGAGTTGCTAAAGCTGCTACGGTCATGTCTGGGGCGCAGGGGTTATGCTTCTATAATAGTTGTGGTTTCAACTATTAGAATGTCAAGGGTTTTTCAACCTTTGAATTGCTTCGGTGTCTCTGTGACTGCCTTAACTAGCTAACTTCTTGCCACTGCAGTCAGTCTCATCAAGTCGGTATTGGTTCTTCTCAATTGGATTCTTCGCTTTATTTACACTGCTGTATTTGAATTAGATTCGATTAATTACTTAATTGTGTTCCTTATATTTTCAGTCTCCTGAGATTATTCGAATGAAGGATGAGAATCCGTATTCGTTTAAGTCGGATGTGTACGCCTTCGGAGTCGTCTTGTTTGAGCTGATGAGTGGACAGCTGCCGTATTCAAACATCAATAACAAAGACCAGGTCAGGAAATTTCTGTTTCAGAACACAATATCTACCATGAACGATAATAATAAAGGTTACCTTTTTTAATGGCGGCCAGTGGCGATATTTCAGCAAGTAGTGAGCCAGGGTGCCAGAAGCACCCTGAGTAGAATGGAGGTAGTGATCTGGGATGCCCTTGCTTGGCAAGCCTATCCCCAAAATTTAACAAAAATCTAAATAAATGTTTTAATTTTATGCTTTGTTTTTGCTGTTACTGAAGTCTTACCTTATGGACTATAGGGAAAATAGTACTTGAATGACTGCCTTTAACTTAATTTAAGTTTCCTAAGGTTAGCAGTGATGCATTTTAAAGTTTCACAGGAGCAGACTTAAAGTACGCCTAGCTATTTAATGATTTATATTAGCATTTCTGTCACATACAACTACAAATATTTTTAACCTAGAGGATTGACTGTTTGGTTGATTGTTCTTGCTTCATTGTCTTGTTTTCTTTATATTTAGATTCTCTTCATGGTTGGCAAAGGGTACCTTAAGCCTGACATCTCTCTTGCGAGGTCTGATACGCCGAGAGCCTTCAAACGACTCATGCAGGACTGCATAAAGTTCGATGCCACTGAACGACCGCTGTTTCCACAGGTGAGTGAATCAGCATCGTCGTCGTTAGATTTTGTTAGTTACCTGAATTTGCATGTTTAACATCATCGCCTTCTTAAGTCTTCTTAGAAGCTATCATTCTCAGCCTTAATCTGTTTTTTCATTTTTGTTTTGTTTATTACATCATCACATTTGAAAACAAAAAACACATTTGCCGAACGCAATGCGTCACACAAGACACGTCTACCTGTATACAAAGTGCTTTCCAGATCAAGTAAACTATTGTTAAGTATTTTCAAATGAGCTGTTAAGTATTTATGTAATGATTATCGCTCATTGCAGAGCATGGCTTAGGACACAAGCGTAGGAATGTAGCAGAAATACTGAGACAACTTAGGTGCACATATTAGACAGAAATACTGAGACAACTTAGGTTCACATATTGGACAGAAATACTGAGACAACTTAGGTTCACATATTGAACAAAGGTACTGAGACAACTTAGGTGCACATATTGGACAGAGGTACTGAGACAAGTTATGTGCACATATTGGACAAAATTATTGAGACAACATAGGTGGACAAAAAGTTAAACATTTAAAACAGGTGACTGACTGTTCGTGTACTTTTCGTTAGTTTGACTTTCTTTCAAGTTTGGACTAAATTTAAATTTCTGTTAAAAACTTCAGATTCTTGCTTCTTTGGAGAACCTCGTCCGTTCATTGCCAAAAGTCCACCGGAGTGTCTCGGAACCCACGCTCAACCGCACCTTCCTAGCGAACGATGAAAGTGATTACCTTACGTCGCCAAGAACGCCTATGAACACACAGCTTTGGGCTTTTAACTTTCTGTCGGTGGCTGTGAAGTAAAAGGTTTCTAGTGGTGCTGGTGCGTTCCACTGTGTGGTTCTTGAAGACTAGTGCTTTCATGACTATAGTTACTCAGCCTCCGTGGCTGGTGCAATGTTGGAGCGGATCGTGCTTTTCAGGTCAGTGCAGACTGTTTAATTGTGATGAATTTTGACTGTCGTGTCAACCGAAGATTACGATTAATTCAAAGCGCGGAATGTTGTGAATTGTTTTAGCGGATAGCTCCGAAGACGTTGAAGTGCAGGATTGATATGTCTCGTGCAGTTTTACGAAGGTTTGTTGAGAATTTCAGCTAGAATTTGCTGACTCGCTGTTTGCATTGGTGCTTGCTGAGTTGTCAATGACTTGAGCAATGGAGTATGTCTACTTTCTTTTTGTACCTGAGCTGCTTTTTAACTCTTTGAACCCAGAGCCCTCGTAACTCTATGGATAACGGCCGTCTGGTTCAAAGGGTTAAGGTCTGGATCTAAGGACACTGTATGTTGTTGAATGTGTCAAGTTGTTTTAATGTTGTTTAACACTTCAATGATGAATTGCATTGGTTTCCCAATCAACTTTAAAAGTACTTGCTCTTCATTAAAGTGTTAAGCAGTTGCAAGCCAGTTTCTCTTGTTTTAATTTGAGTTACACTTCTGATAAAAAAAGTAAACGAATGCAGTTCAGATGTCTTTGGTCCATGAATTGACGGACGACAATGTGGAGCGAGCGATCTGTTGGAAAAAATCATTTTCAGACGTTGTTATGTGCAGCTTCGTTGATTCAGCGTTGTAGCGTTGTCACGTTTGCATACTGCCAGGCAGTGCTAAAAGTGTTTTAAAAAAAGTGCCTGGACGCTCCTTACATTTTCAGGTGTGCTGGTCAAATAAGTGGCAGGACGGCATAGAGATTTGAAAATAAGTGCCAGGACGCCGTCCATGACCGTCCTGTCACACTTTAAGCCCTGCTGCCAGGGATTTGTCTGCTTGCTTCTTAGTGTGTAGCACCTTCTCAGGATGCTGGTGTTCTTTATGATGTGACAGTTTTCATAGGTTAAAGAAAATAGTTACGTCAACAGAATTATCAATGCGACTGGTAGAATTCAGATTGCCTTCAGGACTGAGAATAGGAATATTGGTTGCTCTTGAAAAAAATGTGATGACATGTTGGCATTGTACCAGATATGCAGACGTGGGCAGCATCTTTTCTATTCAGTGTGCAAACAGAGATAAGCACAGCTCAAGAAGATGAATATTGCGCTGAACTTGCAAGAGCAGTTGTTGAGGTTTATGGACGAGATGATTGCATATTTGAGATTCTTTACAGTGCTTTGTTGTAAGCGTGTAACCAGTATAAATCGCAATTCGTGTGCCGATTAACTGTTATAACTAATTTATCCCGTTTTGCTGTGTAGTATTAGCACTGAATTTGCAAACAAACTGCGGTGTGGCACATATTTTCCAGTTTCTTGGTTGGTATCAGTCGTGTCGTACATTCAGTCTATCATGTGCCTTTTGTTGTCATCTTGAGGGTATACTCTCAGAATCTTTGCCATGCATGTTTTAGCCTCAAGCATCTTTGACTGGATCAGGTTTGGTAAATTGTATGCACCATCAACCTGTTATAGTGCTGAACTACCTTGTGGTGTACAACTGTACCTGTCTCATAATATCAAATGCCATGTTACAACATTGTTTTATACAGAATGAGTTATCTTGTTTTACAGTGTACTCTATAAATAGGTTTGGGGGATGTTGTCAGCTGATTTTGCAGTGAAAGCACTGTGGCTGTACCAAATAGCTGATTATCACTATTTGGCTGAATAACTGAACCAACTATTCGGCCGAATATGAATACAAATAGTTGTCAAAATAGGTCTACCAGCAACATTGAAAATTTCAAATGTAAGCACATGTTTCAGTTCAGAAAAAAATTTAGTGCATAAACTAAAAGTAAGCAGTTGACTGCAAGTAAGTTTTGCATTTTTCTGCCAGTCTGTACGCTCGCTATTTCAGCCGCATATGCAGAAACAGATGTCACGTGACTACCATTCATATTCTGTTTGACTGCTACTATTCAGCCGAATACCAAATACGGAGTGAATGTTCAATACAGCTGTAGAAAACATGCATGATGGCCAAATTGTAAGGCCAAATGTTGCTGTTGTTGGTCAATAGGAGTCATGGGATGCGTGGCAGATTCATGTTAAAAATGCAATGATTCTTGAACCGTTTGACTAAGCTACAAGTTTACATTGGCGATAAAATTGTGTTCTTCAGTTACGCAAATAAATATTATTTCTACTTAACGTTTTGATGGCACCAGTATTTTAGAACGGCGACTTGATACAATCATTATTGAATTGTTAATATCGTGCTGCACAGCAAAAATTATGTATAATTATAATTGATGATCGTTAGATTTATTTTACAGATTGTTAAAGCTATTTTAAAAGTCGGTTGCTGCCCTGCACCATTTTTTTTTGCTTTTTAATATCTTTGAGATGTTTCTAACTTGAATTATTTTGCGCTAATAGTTAAGCTGTTTAGTGAGATAAATGAATGAGTTGGCTTTACCGCCAGGTATTAACTTTTCTCATGCTGGTAAATCACGGCTAAATGATACTTTAAGGTCCATACTTCGATGGCTGTAGAGTCTAATTTACTCATTATGGAAGAAGAATCTATGCATAAGAAAATTATCGGAGATGCAGCTCTTATTGTAGTGTTCATTTTGTTATGATCTTACTTGTGAAGTAATATTTCATCGCATTCTCAAATGCAGAAATGTATTGCAAATCAGAAGAGCATCAGGGTGTTTCACCAGAATCATTTTCAAATAGCTAATTATATCAGTCCCAATCAAATTTATATGGTGCCCCATTGAAGATCCATATTTCTAGGCACTACCGACCCAGGCCAAGCAGAATGAAGCAGAACAGATGGTGAAATTGTAAGCAGGCCAGGGTGAGAATTGTTGGGGGGGTTTCAACCCCCCAGTCTTTCTTAGAGCCCCATGTTAAAGTATGTTTTTCACACCCAAATTCCAAGTGGATCATTGTCCAACTCCCCAGTTATTTTTCCACAATTCTTACACTGAAGCAGGCACCATTTGGGACGTGGCATTTAGCCAGAGGAAACCTGTTGAATAGATCAGCACCAAATATAAAGTATTATTATAGCAAGAATATATAAACATTAGCAGACAGAAGTTAATGTTTTAGTTGTAAAATTTTGAAGCTAAAACAGTGGCTGGGATCAGTTCATACTGGAACATATTGCAACGAGTTGATGGTGTATCTTCTTTGTTAAGACATAGTACAAAAAATACGAAAGTTATTATTACGCTCTTGTGTATACAGTGCAAAATGTTGCAAAAGCTATTGCGATGTCAATACTAATGTGAAATTAGTACAAAACAACGGTTAAGGTTTTGCGATACTTTTGTGCATGTCATACCTTTGTGGGATGGATGGATGGATCCGATTTGACCAGGGTCTATGACAACAGAGGCCGTTACCCTGGACAGAAATTTGCTTGGCATATTACAGGACTTGTAAACAATTTTTTTTTGAAAAGCATAAATTTTTTCCCACCTTTGTGGGGCGCGGTGGTGTAGTGGGTATGTTCGTTGCCTTGCAGCCAGAGGATTGCAGGTTCGAATCCACCTCAAGTCGCCATGTAGGGACCTTGGGCAAGTCCTTCACTCGCAATTGCTCAGCGCTTCGGCGTGAAATTCCAATCCAGTGTCCGCGCTGCAGTGGGGAGCGCCTCTGAGTAGTGAACTTGAAGGGGCACTATAACAAGTGCACATACATATACCTGTATAGTGTTGCAGTTTTTTGCCGTAATTGTGGTTGGCTTAGCGTCAAAGCACATTGCTGTTCTGTAAATAAGTTTAAACAATTTTTTGTACAACTGAAGTTGCTCTGGCTTGACATCAAAGTGCTGTGTTACATTATTGCTAACGCTAAATGGTTTGTACTCTATACTGTGGTTGGTTGCTATTACTCAGTGTTCAATCACACTGTTGATTGATGCTGCTTTGATTGAGTGTACAGTGATACACTATCAGTATTGTCGTCCAAGCCCACTTCATTTCTATTCTGTTACCCTATTTTTTAAGACCTTCAACATGTTTCTGAGTGTGTCCCTTATTTTCTTCATGCAGACGTAAATGTATTCCATCTTCCTTTTCCCACTTCCAAGGACTATTTTGTGTGCCATGGTATCCGTGCGGTGGGGAAACATGGATGTTAACTGACAGATCGAAAGGATTGCCTCACAAGGTTAACAATGCAATCATGCAAAAACACTTTGGAGTGCAGCATCTGACGTTGTTTGATCTAATAAGTCACAATGTGGTAGCGCTGTTACAGACTGTTTATTGTGCATGGTATAGCATCGAATATATATTTGACAGTGGGAGGGTTACACAAGTCCACTCTACATGGATTCCTCTACTTGACTGATTCCTGCGTTGTTTGTAAATACTAGGAGATTGGGTTTGCATGATGTGGTATCCTCAACTCCTCATGCTGTGATGATGATGATGCAGTGGTCCCTGTTTCTGGTGGAGTTTGTGTTTAAAATATTCTACAGATCGTGCAGTTCTCTGATACTGTTGCGGCCTTTCTCGTTTCGTGTGTCGTGGCAATTGATTCGTGTGCACTCGTATGACAAGAGTGCATTCGGTTGTGAACAGTCGCTTTTGTTAATTATGATTGGACGTCACTTTGAAAATGAGTTCTCGATTCTTTTGTTTTGCATTAGAAAGAAGAAAATCTAAGCTCGTAAAATGATGAGAAGGCTGAAACTATCCTCTTTTATGTCCCACATTTTTATGAAAGACTTTCTACAAAGCTTAAACTGACAGAATGGACACCCTCTGTGTAGGTCAACATCTGTCTACTTGGCAATAAATAGTTTTATGCTGACTGCCAAAATTAAGGAGCTTTATATACTTGAGGCTTATCTTTATATGCTGTAAGAAGTACTCTTGGTATTGTTTATTTAATTTTTAGAATAATACCGGTAGTTTTGCTGTTCCTGACTGTTATTGTTAAAGATTGAAGATTGTGTGAAAAAATTTTTTGCCATTAACTATATTTACCGGACATCAGACTTTAGCAGAGCTCAGAAAATTCTGCATTCCGAGAGATTTGAGGCAGCATCGACAATGGATGAATTTTAAGAATATTTTCATAATTTTGTCAATAGGTGAATTGGAAGCGCTTAAGAACCATTGGGTCTGATGTTTAAGTACTGCAATCTGTAACAATGCTATATTGTTGTGTGCCACCTATTGCTTTCTTTCGATTTCCAGCTCCACTCGTTTAGAACGAACTGCGTTTGATGGCTGCGACAAATCAAACACATCGATTAATTAATAAATCTGCTATTTCCTGTATTATTTGGTGTTAAAGTTCTAAGTATTGTTTTGCTTGTTGAATAGACTTGACATTTTTTCGTGGTGAATAGAATTCTGTTTTTGTGTCTTGGTTTCATATCGAATGGTTTGTTGTTATTTATATATTGAACTGAAGTCAATGCAAACTTGTTTGAGAAATGTTTAATTTCGCGTCTGAGTGATAACTACTGTTCTTATGCTCTCGTACGTTTTAGTTGGTTAGCGATGTCTTATGCATTTGTGGTGGTTGATGGTGTCACGTAACATATCTGTAAAACAGTCATTACTGAAAATCAAGCATGTCCAGCTTATTCTCAGCATAACACTTGTGTTTGTATTGTTAATTTGCTTTTCGTTCAGTTTGTCGTAATTAGTTGTTGGTTAGTTACTGTTGAACTGTATGCTGTGTCATAATAAACATAATCAGCATCACCCCCTCCTTTTGTAAGGCTTGAGCCTGGCTCTATCAGAGTACAGTCAGCGGTCGAGTTAAATTAGTTTAGGTTCGGAAAGGTTTGATGCAGAAATATGGTAGCAATTCGTGTCTTGCTACTACTGCGTTGCTATCATGTTTGTAAGGTAGTGGAAGGATTTTAGCGAGGTTGTATACCAGAATGTGTTAAGAGAGAGCTCTTGGCCAGACTGATGTCAAAGGGTTATTAGAGATTTCTTTGTTGTACTTTAAGGGTTTGAAGATGCTATATTCGTGGCTGGTACTATTCTTTTTATCTTGGTATTTAGTTACGTGCACTATCAACTGGAATTTATTTCCTGAATGTTTTAAAAGCATCTGTATTGTTATCGTGTGATGACAGGAATATTGAATTATTATTACTGTTATTACTACTATTGCTATTACAATCCAACAAATTATTACAATTATTACTATTTTCTTGTTCCTTCGGAGCAAAGTCTTGAAATTTAAGATAGTGAAATGCATATTTATAACCCTGCCTCAATGAAAACTCAGCATCACATCTTCTTATCAAGCCAAAGGTCTCATCCATTGGGAGGAACGGTTATGGCTAGTAAATTCATAGAAGTTCTTTTTAACGCAGTGAAGTATTCCATCACTGTGGAAGTTCAAAGTTGGGGAGAAGAATCAGTTGGACCTAAGAGCAGCATAAATTTATTTTTCAGGGCAGTGTTAGCCAGAAAAGCAGTCTTGCATTATTTGCAGAATTTTTACGTTAGAGAGATGGAGACCGTGCCAATTGTCCTGCGTGACGCCAAGCCTGAAAAATGTGCCAATCAACTGAGCAGCAATATAAACGAGTTTACTAGGAGCTGTACAAAGGTTTATTTTAAATGAGCATTGCACTGGTTGGCTCGGTTGGCAGTCAAATTGGTAACTAGACTGTTCTGGAATGAAGGAAGTGTACCGTATGTGCGTATGCCATAACAATGGCATAAGTTCTGGCATAACCAGGGTTTAAAGTGTGTGGAATGACATTCCCGCTGCTCTCGAAGTTCTTCGCTTGCATGAACCCTGGAAACATGCGAGTTCTAATAAAACTCTTGTTCGACGTTCCCACTGCTCACCCAAACCACTTTAACTACTGCTGATTATAACCAACCTTTTTCCCAATTACAGAATTAGTTCCTGGTCAAGACTCAAGCAGAGTATAAGTGAAGGAATTGGGGTTGAGCGATTGCGAGTTGCAGCCTTGGACGTGAGACGAGATGCTGATGACAGCTGCTTTGCTTCTACGTCTTCTAACGTTTGTTGATTTTTCATCCATGAGTTCATTCTTTACATCTACTTTTTATGGCAGTTGTTTTGTCAGCGTGTCTAACTATTTTCCCAATTTAGTTTATTAGTTTTGTGTGCTTAAATAATATGCTGGAGGTATTGTTTAGAGTGGTTTTAGAGACTGACTGCATCTTAAATGTGGTGTAGAACACTTGCCGCTAAGAACTGTTTATCAGTACTGATATCAAGAACTGATGATGTGCATGTCTAGCAATAAGCTGGGCTGATTTACTTGAGTGTTGTTTGTTTATTTTGTGCTCATTCTACAGACGTTTGACACTCTTTAATTATTTCCAACTGTTTGTGATCAAAACCGACAAGACCTTTCGAATATATTTGTTAAATTTCTGTTATTACGGAAGCAGAGTGATGCTATTATGACAGTGTCTTGTTTTGAATTTCGTTCTTTCCTTAGAACTACCTGCTCTGACTTCATGTGGGGCACAGTGGTGTAGTGGTGGCGTCGTTGTTTTGGAACCGGATGGTTCAAGGTTCGAATCCACCTGGCCACGTAAAAACGTTGGGCAAGTCCTTCACTCACTATTGCTCAGCGCTTCGGCGTAAAACTCCCATGCAGTGTCCGCTCTGCATTCTGGAGCGTCTCTGAGTAGAGCAGAGAGAGCTTGAAGGGGCGCCATAACAAGTGCACATACAAACAAACAAACAAATCGGAGCCTTTCAGTACAGGAGGCGCCGCTGAATAGGCCGCCTATGTAATGTCGATGCTGAGACAGGAACTTGATTAGATTAGAAAGATGAAACCAGACAGAGACCACGTGGAAAAACAGCTGATAAAGGCGCTTAAGGAGCCCGCGATTAAGTGCTGAAGGTGTCCAATCTTTTGGCAGAGCAAGCAGCCCCTATGTGGTGTGCACATGGCAAAACACCACAAAGACAGCCTCGGATGACAGCATCGAGAAACCGCTGTGGGAAATTGCTGCCTAAGCCCTATAATAATAATAGGACTCGATCTTCTCTGCCTCCAGACATATTACGATATGATTACGATATCGAACCTCTCTTTCATCGAAAAATTATGCATTGCAAAGACTAAGAAAGAAATTTGAATGCACGTCCTCACAGACGAAGTGAAGCGGCATAAGGGCTTGACTCACCTTCATTATGCCGCCACTAAGCCTGCTCTGCATACAAAGTAAGTTATTGGAAGACAAAGTTGCTTGAACTTCATTCTTGAAAGCCTCAGCTGCATATAGCATTTCCAGTTTTGATTTTAAATTTCGCCTTTCTGATAGGGTAAGAGTTGGCCTGATAGAATGCAAGTGCGTATATGCCGTTATGCCCTGCGATAGCAGCATCTCTATCAATAAAAAGACGTCTTAGCCACGCTATCTAGCCTACATACCCAGAAAACCATATTGACCCCATTATTATTAGCAGTTTATGGCACATATTAATGACTGATAGCGTCGAGCTCACAAGAGTCACCATGACAACAACGACGTCAACTTATTTCAGAGGCTGCTGCTGAACACGCGTGGTTTTTGTCTACAGTCGAGTATCGATTTGAGTTCAAGTTCAAATACTAATGATTGGGCCACACAAAATAACAACGATAAAATCTAATTTTAAATAACAATAATAAAATCCAATTATGCTCAATTGCTCACAATTTATGCCTAATTATGTTCACAAAGTAAAAAGTAGGTATAGTCTTCTAGAATTATGATGATGTATGGAGACGAAGCACGTTTCAAATGAAGAAGTAGGCTACTAACGATGGTAGAAGAGAAAAGATCTCTGCTGGACACAGTAAAGATAAGACAAAAGAATTGGGTGGGGCATTTGCTAAGAGGTGACTCACTGCAGAAAGAAATAATTGAAGGAAGATTGGAGGGAAAGAGGTGCAGAGGAAGGCCTAGACAAAAACTGCTAGACGGGATGATGGAAGAGGGATACAGAGAACTGAAGGACATGGCACAACAGCGAGAAAAGTGGAGACATTGGACGTTTGGACCTGCCACTTGGCAGAGAACGTAAAGAAAGAAGAAGATGGAGACGCCTCAACCATACATGTAATTATATTTGTAGCCCACATTGTTTTAAATGTTCAAATTTTACATCTATTACACTACACGAAAAAAATGCCCGTGTTCCTAATATCCCGCAGTGCATTTAGATCAATTAGGGCCTATTGATAAAAAATTAAACCGTGACCATTGCGTTTTGTCAGCCACACCCCCCCCCCCGCACCCCACTTCTGCAAGAAATCTGTTGGCGCCCATGCATGCTCGATGACCCTGCAGCGCAACCTGACGTCGGCCTTGCTCTTCAGTCACTCTTCCGTGACTCGTCGCCCACTCCTTCCGTCCTTCTCCATTTCTCCCTTCTCCCTTTCCCTTCCTCCCTTCTCCCCTTCCTCCTACTCCCCTCCGCCATTGATGCTCTGCTGTGATGCCTCGCACAATATTGGCTCTAGACGCGAGCAGGATTCGCATCTTTCGACGGCCTCCTCCTTCGCATTTTAGCCTAGACCAGTGATGCTCTGACCCAAGCCTTGGCACCACCACCAGCAGCAGCAGCAGCAGCAGCAGCAGCCTCCGTGACCGGCACGCAGACTGATCGGCTCGTCAAGCCAAACCGATCGAACGTCAGACAATGGATTACTTGACAAACAGCAAACGTACGCGAAACCATTCACCGCTGTCTCATCACGCTCTTGAAAATGACTTCTTTGACTTGATTGACCGTATAAAGCCTGACACTGCAGGGTTCATATTATCACCATTTAATCTGATAAAGATTTTTATTAAATCAACACAGGACTATATTAGATTAAACAAGATCTAATTACGATAATAAAATTTCGCTTGTCGCAGATTTTACGTGGCACAACGTAAAGGGATACACTCAATGTATAACGGTAGACTGTATACAGGCTACGTGAGGAGGTACAATGGCGCATTATAGGCTACCCTTGGTAATATCGAACCCTCTTACATGTTTGCACTCGAATACGTACAATGTATAGGCCGGTACATAAGTTTAATAGACTACCGCCTGAATTTGTTCATTCATGTAGGCTAATTAAAGATGGCTGAACAATTTGTTATGATTAGTGTGATTATAAACCTGCATAAGCGCATCTAACATTGTCTGGGATAAACTAGTCAAGCAGCTCTTCCAGCATTGAAATGAAGCATCTGCAGAACCTTGCATACATTATACCGTGGTTGGGTCGGGAGCGCTTCTGAGTAGATACTCTTGAAGAGGCGCTATATAAATGTCTGAAATGAGTGAATGAATAGGCCTACATACATTATACATTCATGTGTACATGCACACATACACACACATACTTAAATTGCGAACAACGCCTATAACATTCTTAACTGAAACATGTGTCGTGTGAATTATGTGATCTTAAATGCGCAATAATCGATCAAGCTTTTACTGGATTTATTCAATAAACAATAGTTAATTCTTCACACTTGGGAGCTCCTGATTCAGTATGAGAATTGTGGAAAAATAACTGGGGGGTTGGCCTATGATAAACTTGAAATTGTGGTATGAAAAACATACTTTAACATGGGGCTCTAAGAAAGACTGGGGGGTTGAACCCCCCAACCCCCCCGGCAATTCTCACCCTGTCCTGATTGTAGGCCTACTCTGAAAATGCGCTTAATGCATAGGCTACATTACATACATGCATGCATTTCCTACAATATACAATACCGTATACATACATGTACTCGTTTGAGTACATGCATGGACTGTTATATAAAGCGGTCCGTTCGTTCTACTGGGAACACACGTATATATATATATATATATATATATATAATATACATATAATATATATATAAGTATATATATACATACATGTATATATACTGATCGGGCAGTCGTCAAAGTCGATCCGTGTAGTCGTTCTCCGCCAATCGTCGTTCGGCTCTTCCGGTCGCAATCGCAGCAGCAGCATCAGCAGCAGCAGCAGCAGCAGCAGCAGTGCAAGCAGCAGCAGCAGCAGCAGCATCACAAGCAGCAGCCATCTTATATACGACAGACAATCATCTATCAACCGCTGTATCCGGTCTCCAATGCTTTGCGATTCAGCTGCAGATAGTTGCGCCACCTCATCTGCAGGTAAGTCATCTTCCAATACGCGTTCCTTCTTTTACCTAATGCATGACGTACTTCCGGTGTTTCCTATACGCATGCGTCTGACGACCTCCTTCAGTGCAGGTAGGTTATTCGCCGGAAGAAGACCGAGAACAGAATTAGGTCGGTTCAATGTGGTTCAATGTCAGTTCAAATATCGAAGCGAATAATATAACGCGTGGACCATGTGCCGGGAGTTGGCTGCAGCGTCAATCACGTGTAGAACACACATACACGCACACACATGCGGGGTGCGGTGGTGTAGTTGTGGGTTTGGTGCCTTGGCGCCGGATGGTTCCAGGTTCGAGCCCATCTCAAGCCGCCGCCGCGTAGGGACCTTGAGCAGGTCCTTCACTCGCAATTGATCGTGTGCTTCGGCGTGAAACTCCGATGCCGTGTCCCTGATCCAAGCGGCAGCGCCTCTGAGTAGTAAGCGTGAAGGGGCGATATATAATTATAGCAAATGCGAGAAATAAATAAATAGAAATAAACACGCAAACAAACACGCTCACACGCGCACACACGAACAGGCGTGCGCACACCCACACCCACACACACATACACACGCATAGATATATGCATAGGTCTTAGAGGTATATATGGTGCGCTGACAAAACGGCGCAGGACAAAACGGCGCCGACATAACGGCGCCGACAAAACGGCGCTGCCACAAAACGGCGCTGCCACAAAACGGCGCGGTAGCAAAACGGCGCCGACATAACGGCGCCGTTTCAAAGGAATTTTTTAAAGTACTTTGTTTAATTGGTAGAAACACTCAGATATAAACAATAGTCCATCAAACTAGAATGAACTGATCATCTTCATCAAGTAATATAGTTAACAGACGTTTTTATAGTAGTACATGTTGTATAAAAAATATAAGAAACTAGGAAATAGAATAAACTGATCATCTTCATAAAGTCCTGAAGTTCAAATACGAACGTTATAGTAGTAGAAGTCTAAAAATATAATAAACTACTAAATATAATCAACTGATCATCTTATTGATCTAGTCTATGTTCGAATTGAGCTTGTAACGATGGGCGGCAATCTTTGAAAGCCTATAATTAAGCAAACAATTACTAAACGGGTATCGTAGTCTTTGTACAGCGCCGTTATGTCAAGCGCCGTTTTGTCGGGGTGCTTTGAAATGCGCCGTTCTGTCGGCGCCGTTTTGTCGGCGCCGTTATGTCGGCGCCGTTTTGTCATGCGCCGTTTTGTTACGGCGCCGGTATATATATAGTTATATACATATGTTATAGGCTATTGGGGTGCTAGGACAAAATGTCCCCGGACAAAATATCCCGGACAAAATGTCCCGGACAAAAAGGCCCTGGACAAAAGTCCCCGGACAAAATGTCCCTGGACAAAAGTCCCCGGACAAAATGTCCCTGGACAAAAAGTCCCCGGATAAAATGTCCCCGGACAAAAAGTCCCCGGACAAAATGTTCCTGGACAAAAAGTCCCCGGATAAAATGTCCCCGGATAATATGTCCCGGGACAAAAAGTCCCCGGACAAAAAGTCCCCGGATAAAGATGTCCCCGGACAAAATGTCCCTGAACAAATAGTCCCGTTAAAGAACATAAAATCGCACGTTCTTTCACGAGTCCCTCTGTATTTTGACAACAGTTATTTGTGCCAAAAAGAGTTATTGTCAGTATTATTAGATCTATAAACCTTCTATTTAGGCCCTCTGCTTTTCTAAATGTTTTAATCTAATGAAATTCCGATCAAACAAATGCCATGATTGGAAATTTGCAAAAATAGCGAATACATAATGAAAGAAAATAAATGTTAAAATATATACAATAATAATGATTATAAAACGTAAAAAATAACCACTTTATTACAACCAAGCAAACATTTGTAGGCAACTGAAAAGAAGCTTAGTAAATCTTTGCAAAGTGTCAGGATTCCCAGGGCTGTGATCACGGTAATCCTGGGTGATAATGTGGCTTCCGCGGCCCGGACGCTACTTGTTCACGGGTCGGAATGGACGCCAGCCCACTTTTCCGTCTGAAGCCACCCGAGTCACGGCTCTGTCTACCTTTAGACTTCAGTGCACAACGGTTGTTCACCGTACCCATAATCGCATTCCCTGTCTAGAAAAGTCAGAGGTCAATCGCTTCTGTAAGAGAGAAAACACTAGTGAACTCGTTGTCGGAGTCCGACTCGGTCTCTTTCATGTTGATCGAGTGGGCAGAGCGTGACAACAAATCTATTCTTTCTGGGGATAAGGGGAAGGTGGGACAAAACGCCAAGGCTGGTAGGTCGTGTGTTGAGCAGCGGCAAAGATGCCAGCGACTTGTTGGCAATCCAGCTCCACACATCGGTTTGTGGCAGCAGAACCATATCCCATGTAAGCTCTTGGGTGTCCGATGGGTCTGCACTACTGCGGTCCACATGAGCAGAAAGTCTGCTGTTATTCCAGACTTGATGTCATTGACTGGGTGGCTAATGTCTGGCGTCGTGTGTCTTTGATCGGCGGTCGTGAATTGATGAGGGGTTCTCCAACATGGATCACTTTTACGGGGACATTTTGTCCTGGACATTTTATCCGGGGACTTTTTGTCCGGGGACATTTTATCTGGGGACATTTTGTCCGGGGACATTTTATCCGGGAACATTTTGTCCGGGGACTTTTTGTCCGGGGACATTTTGTCCGGGGACTTTTTGTCCGGGGACATTTTATCCGGGGACATTTTGCCCGGGGACATTTTGTCCGGGGACTTTTTGTCCAGGGACATTTTGTCCGGGACATTTTGTCCGGGACATTTTGTCCGGGGACATTTTGTCCGTCCACGGGCAATTGGTTGCCGACCACTGACTTTAGAAGTAATACCTGTACTGCTGCTGTTCCTGCTACTACGGTACTATATATGCTACTGCTGCTGTTCATATAGGCTATATACAGTGCTGTGCTTGCTACTGCTACTACTACTGCTGCTGCTACAGTGCGGCTGTTGCGACTACTATTACTACTGCTGCTATTGTTGCTGCTACTACTACCACTACTGCTGCTGCTGTGCTACTACTACTTCTACCACTACTATTACTGCTGCTGCTACTACTGCACTACTACTACCACTTCTGCTGTAATTGATGCAGCAGCTACTACTATATAACTACCATTGCTTCTGTTGCTACTATACTATTTTCACCACTAGCCTACTTATTGTATTATTATTATTATTATTATTATTGTTATTATTATTATTATTATTATTATTATTATTATTATTATTATTATTATTATTATTATTATTATTATTATTATTAGGCTTTGAACAGCCATTGAACTGCGCCCTATATACGTATAGGTGCGCAGAAACCATTGTTTAGCGCTTTTGACAAAATAATCAGCGTTCGCCTGTACTGAATTCAAAATCCTGTCAACACAAAGGGTGAACTGACCTCCGTCGTAAGGGTCGTGTGCAGAATGTTTTGGAAGGGACTTTCAAATAATTTTGTTTATCGTCGCGCCTCATGACGAATTGCATCTTGCCTCTCTCGATTACAAAACAATTCAACGGATATGATTCGACTGCATCCTCCTCCTACTCATCTTCCTCGTCCTCTTCCTCCTAACACTACATACATCTCCTTCTCGACCTAACCCTTCTCCTGCTGCTACCGCTGCTCCACCACCTCCTCCTCTTGCTCCTGTTTTCCTCCTCTTCATCCTCCTCCTCGTCCTCCTTCTTCTCCTTCTCCTCCTAGCACTACTCCTCCTCAATAAACTTCTCCGTCCTAACTTTTCTTCTGCTGCTCGTCCTTCTTCTCTTCCTGCTCTTGCTCCTACTCCTCCTCCTTCTATTTCGCCTCCTCTTGACCCTTATACTACTTCTTCTACTCCTCCTCCTTCTCCTCCTCCTTCTCCTCATTCTAACTCTTTTCCTGCTACCAGTCCTCATTGGATTCCCAATTCAGAATTGATTACTACTGTGACACTTGGCTTCTGTAGGCGTGACTAACGTAATGAGAATCGGAATTTAATTGAAATATACAATTGTTCGGAGTTTTTACGGAAGTAGGCCTACTGCGATGTAGAACGAAAATAATATAGGCCTATGATCATAAACAACTTAAAACAATTAGAGGACTGTATAAGGTATATAGGCCAGTGTGTTTTGGTGGTTCTTAAACAGATCTTTAGTCTTCTGAGCCGTTCTAAATCCTGTTATTGTTTGTTTTTTGTTTGTACACGCACTAGATAAAGCGCCCCTTCAAGCTCTCCCTACTCAGAGGCGCTCCCGAATGCAGCCCGGATACTGCTTCGGAGTTTCACACCGAAGCGCTGAGCAATTGCGAGCGAAGCACTTGCCCAATGTCCCTACTCGGCGACTTGAGGTGGATTCGAACCTCGAACCTTCCGGCTTCAAGGCGACGACGCCACCACTACACCACCGTGCCCCATTAATGTTATGTTATGTAATGTAGAATAAGAATGCCAGCCAACGGGTTTGAAGAGATGAGCTTTAAATGAATTGGTAAATGATGAGAGGATAGTACTGTTAAGAAAGCATGAAGGTCTGCTGGCCTATTGATATTAATATAATCCATTCGTAAGCATTGATATACAGCATTGAGATACCGGAACAGGTGTCGGATAAAATCCCCATTCAATAAAATCTGCAACAAGTCCCGAGGTCTACTACGTGGTATACGGCGACTGGCGCAGGACCCAATGCATGGAGCAACCTGCCAGACCAAAGGGAAAATGCACCATGCCTGTAGTGATTTATAAGTCACAGCTCAAGATTTATCTTTAAAACAATGACTGTCATTGATTTGTCAAAACTTTGTGCACATCGCCATTTCCTTTTTACTGCTACTATAACAACAACAGCAACAACAACAATTACTACTTCTACTGCTGCTGCTACTGCAGCAGCAGCTGCTACTTCTACTAGTTCATGGGCGCCAGCACATAGGGGCAAGAGGAGCACTGCCGGGCTCCCCCTGGAAAGTTGAAACCTATTTTTATACCTGTTAGGCCTACTTTTTGGTTGTTTACAAATTTCTTTGCACTAAATAAACTATAATTATTTATAATAAAAATCATAAGAAAGTGAAACTGAGACATTTACATTAGGAAACCTTTATAAAAAATACCCATGCATGTTCTAAATTTCCTGGTTTGCATTGTCAACTTTTTGCTACAAAAATTTAACGTGACCATCAAGTTTTGCCCCCCCCCTGCAAAAATTTCTGCGGGCGCCCAGGTACTAGCTGCTATTGCTGCTACTACTATTACTACTGCTGCTGCTGCTGCTGCTGCTACTAGTACTACTACTACAATACTACTACTACCACTGATACAACAATAACTTCCTGTATCATTATAATTATTATTCTATTGTTCGATTAGCTATAGCTGCAAAGTTTTACACTGAATTTATTTCCTCAGTCCTTATGTGATTACATCATGCATACTGCATGCCTGTGGCGTACGTGTGCCGTTTATATCCACGTGATACAGTTCAATTGTAGGCCCATATATCAGTATGCATGCCCTGAAGCAACAATCACCTAGCTGCTGAATGTTTTCGGCAATCTGCCGATCCTGCTGCACCTAGACTGGCTCTAATTGCGACCACGCAATATTATAATGGCTTTCGAATCAACTGAAATCTGACTCTGTGCAGATAACGTGGCGTGAAATTCGTCCGTTATTTCCAGGCGCCTGTGTAGTGCATAGCCTACTGTATAGTGTATAGTGTAACCAATGATTAATAGACGAATTAATCGGTAAGCTAGGATGGACTACATGGTAGGCTAAACGGTATACCTATAAATTAGAGGGCATCAGCGCAGGTGAGAGAACTGATTGCTTACATGTGTGCGTGTAACTGTGTATAGGTGCACGTAAGAGCATCATCATCATCGTCGTCGTCGTTGCTGTTGTAAAGGAGAAAAGGTTCAACGGCTGCTGCTGTTGTTGTTGCTGTCATCATCATCATCACCATCTCTCGCAGCGAATGAGAAGCGAGTTGTTGCAGTCGATGGTGAAAGCGCAGACGAAAGTGCACCGACCAATCTACGCTGCTGCTGCTGCTGTTGTCGAGCATCCGATGGGAGATTGTGCAGCAGCATTGGTCCAACACTTCAGCCTCCTTCCAGACTATAATTTCCAGTGTCTCCGGTTCGAATCCTGGAGAGCGTGGTTGGGTACGTCGTCGTCTCGGTTCTTCGGAGGTCAGCGGTAGCCGTGGGTTGTGTCTTATGTCCTTCTTGAGAAATCAAGGCGGGAGTCTTACTACACTAAGCGCATCAGATAAAATCGTCGTCAGCGGAGGTTAGTCGTCAACGACAGTCGAGCTGCTGCAGCAGGAGAAGTCAGACTCTGTTTCTGGCGAGTGTTTTTCATGAAGGTGTCCATGGATGGAGGTGAGAGTCCAGAGAAACAGGTGGTGGTGGTCGACGAAGCCAGAGGTCGTTTGGCTCATGACCTTTCACCAAATCCGGGTCGTCAGGTCCAATGGTTGGATCTGGCTCATGAGCAGAGGGATTCTGGAACGAACACCGATGAAGCGTATGACAATGCCGCCTGCAGCGTAGCAGAAGGGGATTCCAGTGAATCGACATCCTTCTCCGATGGTCAACTGGATCAGGACGAGAAGTTCTTCTCAGCCATGGATCTGGACAAAGGAGGCGAGAGAGGAGGAGGAGGAGGAGGAGGAGGAGGAGGAAGAGGAGGAGGAGGAGGAGGAGGAGGAGGGATCGAGAAGAGTCCGACGGGTTCCGACCAGCATCTGATGGATGACGAGAGACAGGAAGTGAGTGCAGACATGCAGCTGGATGTGAGCCCGTCTGGAAGCGACGACAGGAGGAGTCGGGATGTCCTGTTTGCTGAGAAACCCAATGGCATCCATCCAAACTCCCTGATAAGAGACGAAGCAGATAGAACCGAGATATCATCGAAAGATATCCGCGTATCGATGACACGGCAAGGGGTCAACGACCGGAAGTCATTCGAAAATAAATCATTCACGAATGACTGGCAGACCGAGGAGAAGGAGGAGCATGCGGTTCATCAGACCGGAACAAGAAGAGGTCAGAATGGAACGACTAGATTTGATGACGTGAGTGTCGTGGCTGTCGTAGCATCGAGTAATTATAATCTTGATGGTCATTCCAATGTGAAGCATCGATTGGAAGCAAAGGATGCTGGGAAAGGTGGTGGAGCAACAACAATTGGTGGCAGCGGTGGGAGCAGACCAACGGAGACTGGGTTTCATCGAATGTCCCTTCGTCGCATTCTGCGGCATTTCTCCGAGCGAAGAGAAAGATCGGCCGTGCAACGTGAGCGACGACACTACAACGCAGCACCGTGTGCCTCCAACCTTCAGCCTTCTTCGATCGTTCCGCCATCTGCACTGGCTTCCAGGCGCCAGTCGGAAGGCGACGCTCACACGTACCCCGCAGCCTGGCGGCGAACGTCAAGCCTGCACATGGTGAATGGTGTTTCCGGAAAGGACCGAAAGCAATGGAAACTGGACGTCGTGGTAAAGACGAACGGGCATCTAGAAGCAGGGACGATCATCTCTCCACGGCGATCGAGCGTCACGATCACGACCCACTTTGGTGATGTGGAAGATGGATGTGCGAAGACGGACTGCTGGACGAATGGGCAATTGAATGTTATTCCGTCCATCAGTCGTGACATTGGAGCCGACGATGTAGCCACTGGTGGATCAACCACTGTCATCCAGATCGTTGGTGGTGGTGATGGTGGTGGAAACGTTGAAGGAGGAGCTGGTGCTGCTGGTGTGGGTGAAGTCCAGCCAGCGATGATCGAGGACACCGGAGAGTCGTTCTTCCGGATTCTTCTCGAAACAATCTTTCCGTTCATCATGGCCGGATTCGGATGCGCCTTTGCTGGCATTGTTCTGGACATCGTCCAGGTAACAACAGAATCTTAGCTTTTATATTCTGCAGGCCCTGAATTCCATGATGCATATTAAATTATAGTCTGATAAAATATTATCTGAATTGATCTATATGAATCAAAAGTATATTATTGTCTTGTTCAGTCTAAAATGATGTAACATATATTACCGAGTCCAATCTAACAAAATATTAGCAATTTTTAATACTGCTGACCCTGGGGTGTGCAATGAAGACTTTTTACTGTGGGGGTCCAAAGATATTCCTGGGTCTTGAAACCCCCCTTAATTGTCCCCGAAATATATAAACCCGAATTTAAAGGTGAGAAGAATGCAAAATGTTTCACGAACTTTTAACTTGTCATCAGATTTTTTCTCTGCATAATTTTTATGGCGAAAGAATTCATGGTGATTATTTGACTTTAGGCAAAGTTTATTAAGCCATAAGGGTCTATTTGTCCAGATTCTTTTCGGAAATTTGTATTCCCAGACTTGCGCAGGATTTTGATGTGTTAACCAAAACCCGAATTTCCCAACAACAAATTAGATCCTTGTAAAGGTGAAACGGGATAATGAGTCATGATTTCTCTGACCTTTCCCATGCAATCTCTGACCCAACCTGCCCTCATGCATGGTCGCTTCGAAGCAAATCCATGTCCAGCTCGGCTGACCCGTTGGTTTGCAGCGATTGCGTGGATTCAAAAGAGATCTGCGAACATAACGAGGTTTCTAATTGACCAGGCTGCACTAGAATAGAGTAGGCCTATATACATGAAATAAGAAAGCTGACAGATTTAACAGACCTATAATTATACAATATTAGGCTTAAGCCTTTATTTAAAACGCACTATACTGTTAGAACCAAATTTTAATTTTAACAGAACTAAATTTAAGAACAGTGATTAGATTGCGGTTTGTTTTTGTAAATCTGTTTATCAGCACTGGCAGGTTTTTCTTGAAGTCGGGGAAATCTTCATATTGGTTCCATCGTTACTTGGTCTGAAAGGAAATCTGGAGATGACTCAGGCCTCAAGATTATCAACTCAGGTCATCATTCACCTCAACCGTAGACCTTACATCTATATAATAACTATAATTAGCCAAGACGATGATTGTGACGGCGATTATGTTCACGGATGATGATGATTAGACTACTGATCATCATAATCTCTTCCTGGGATTATGATCACCAACTATTATTTCGTCGTATTCGCATTATGTCATGTCAAGTCGTCGCTATATAAATCTAATTATTGCGTGCGATTGCTTCCGTTTTCCTTGCCTCGTCCTATAATGACTTTACATTTTCCCAGATTGACCTTCTTTCTTTATTAAATTTTATTCTAGGCCAACCTCGGCCACATGGAAACGACAACAGAGCAGTTGAAGCTGATTGGAGCGAGCTTGGCGTTGACTCAGGTAAAATTGACTTACCATCTCAAGTGCATGGCTTGCACTTTCTCCGACGAATTAGTCCTGCAGATAGCCTACGTCTATCTCTTAATTATTGGCGCACGACTAAGCTTAGCACTGGCAGGTGCTACAATTTATCAAGCTGTCGATATTATGATATCGTAGAATTTGTGGATGCACCAAATCAGTTTCAATTCTGGAGATTTTTAAATGATGTTTCCTACTGACATGTAGTCAAATGACCATGGCAGGGATTCTGAAAGGGAATCGAGTGGGGTCTCTTCCTCTCCATGGCCTATAATAATATATTAATAATTTATTATAGGCCATATTATGGCATCCATGCAAACGTAACCTTCCTGTGGATATCGGAGTTTTCGGCGAGACAAAAAGACAACGAAAGCGGCAATATTATGAGAGTTGAACCTATAAAATTAAACATGTAGATTGTAGACCTAGCCATGAGTGATCACAGAGATCTCTTAACAGACCTCAATGGAACGAAAAAGTGTAAGAGCGTCAATCAGAGTCAAATAACGACACAGAGCTCGTCCGAACTGTCCAATGATTTATATACAAGCTATAGGCCAGTGATCGAGGAATGCATGACTATAGCACCAAAACTCAGGGTGAGAATTGCCGGGGGTTGGGGGGATTCAACCCCCAGTCTATCTTAGAGCCCCATGTTAAGTCTGCTTTTCACACCCCGATTGCAAGTGGATAATGGTCCAACCCCCCTGTCAGCTAATTTAATCAGTGCACGCCGATTGTCGTACAGCGACGTAAGTAGGCCAGGTGCAAATTGCCGCGCGGCGTCTGCACAGGTGATTGTCTGGACAGCACGTGACGTCTAGACGAGCGTACGTTAATTGTACAAGAAGGGAGTGGAAGTGAAGAAGGAGAGTTGCGTGTTGAGAGCCGTTGAGATAGGCTGTAAGAGTTGTTGTTGAGTTGCGATAGAGTAGACTGATGAAGATAGTAGTCGTGTAGTTGTTATGATAACGCAAGTGTAGTCATTGTTGTGTTGTTGCTGATCGTTTTACTTTATATCGGATTTTGGAGTATAATAAGAAGAGTTAAACACGTCGTCGTTGTTGGTTAACAAAACAGTGAAAGACTGTAGATTCTTTAACCTAGCCATTTAGCTAATGAAACAGTTATCTAGGGATAGGCCTACGCTACCACGAACTTATACGAAGAAGCTTCCGAAGAGACTGAAGGTCACACGTAGAGAAGAGGGAAAAGACTTGTGACATTTGGTGGCAGCGGTGGGATAACGATCCAAGTTGCAGGATAACGATCCAAGTTGCAGGATAACGATCCAAGTTGCAGGAGAACGATCGTAGTTACGAACGGAGGGATTCTATTCAATCAACAGACGTTGTGGAGGAACGGACGCTGCGAATTTATCGAGGAGCCGAGCACACGGGAGAAGCAACGATACATCGAGCATCCGTACGTCAGTGAGAAACGACAACACAACGACTACGAGGTAGAAAAAACTTGCTTGTCTATTGAAGTTTGCTTAAAGAATTGAAGTCAGTCAATTGCAAACATTTGAAGAGTAGCCTACTATTTATCGACTAGCATCAGTAAAGTAAAGAAGTAAGATGGAGAAACTTACGGAGAAAAAGCAAGCAAATATTAAGAAGATGTCTACTGATAGACTGATAAAACTGCTAATTGAAGCAGATCTAGACGCAGAAGAAGTTGAACAAATGTCGAGGGAAGAATTGATGAGAAATTTAGCCGAGGTTTGGGCTAAGAAAGAAGAAGAAGGTGCTGTCGGAGGCGCTGCGGAGAAGCCAGTGGAGAAGCCTGAGGCACCGATGTCTATGGAGGCGTTGCTGCAATTCATGATAATGAAAGAGGAGCAGCGTAAACAAGAGGAGAAAGAGCGTAAACAAGAAGAAAAAGAGAAAGAAGAGCAGCGCAGACAAGAAAAGAAAGAGCGTAAACAAGAGGAGAAAGAGAAAGAGGAGCAACGAGCGGAAAGAGCAGAAAAATTAGAAAGGATAAGACAACAAGAGATAGACATGCAGAAGCAACAGTTCCAGCTTCAGTTAGAACAAATGAAAATAGATCGTGACGAATCAGAACGAAGAAGGATGGAGTTAATGATAGAGTACGAAAAAGCAAGAAAAAGCGATGAAGAAATACGAAAGCAGCAGATTGAGGACAAAAAGGCTCGCGAGGAAGAAAAAGAAAAGATGCGTTTACAAGAACTGGAGAGAGCAGAAGAAATTCGTCAGGAAGAATTTCAAGCCGGAAAAGACAATTGGGAAAAAGCAGAAAGAGAAAGAGAAGAGCAGATGCAGTTAGAACAAAAGAAACTTGCTATCAAGGAGGCTCAACTTAAAGAAATGGCCATTGAAAAAGAAGAACGCAGAAAGCAGTTAGAACTGTTGCAGCAGAAGATTGAACAAGAAGAACTGCGGAGAATCGAAGATCAAGATCGACTGAAGAAGAGGGACGAAGATGATCGTAAGAGCCGGGAAGTATCAGAACAGATTAGGCTCAAAGAAAGTGAGACAATGGTGTCCAAGATTAAGAAGATAGGTGACGCAATGAAGCATGTGTTACCGAAGATGCCGTATGATATGATGGAAGTGCCATTATATTTTGAAACAGTTGAAAATGCATTCAATAGCTTCGCTGTGGAAAAGCAATATTGGGTGAAATTGTTGTTGCCATTGATGACCCCGAGAGCGCGAACGGTATTGAATCGATTGTCATTTGAGAATTTAGATAAATACGATGCAGTGAAAGAGCATTTGTTGAAGGAATTCAAGTTAACAGCTCGTGAGTACAGGTCAAGGTTTGCAGATGCTAAGAAGACAGCCGAAGAAACGTATACGATGTTCACGGCTAGGCTGAAGAACCTGTTGAATTATTATGTCCGAAGTAGACGAGTGGACAAAGACTACGAGAAGCTGTTTGATTTGTTAGTGGCGGATAAGCTGAAAGAATGTTTACCACCAGGTCCACTACAGTTTGTCTTAGCAAAAGAGGGCACAGAATGCTTGGAAGCTAGTAATGTTGCAGATCTCGCAGATATACATGTAAACAATCGGATTGGTGTGATGTTCCAAGACAAACCGAAATTTGAAGCATGGGACAATAGTCCAAAGCAACCCAAGTGGAACAAGGATAGCAAAGACACCGGAAGCCAAGCCAAGAGTAATGATGTAAAGAAAGATGATTATTCTGGAAAGCAGTGGTCGCAAGATAAACAACAGTCAACGTGGGACAGACAAGCCTACAATCGAACTCCGCCGCTGGGACGCCCAACAGAAAGTAATGCATCTTACACGCCGTACAACAAGTGGGAGAACAAGGAGCAAAGAAGTTTTATCAAGAAGCGTTGCCACAATTGCAATTCTGATAAACACCTAATAAAACATTGCCAAGCACCAGGAGCGGCAAATCTGAGGAAGAACTTTAGCAGAAGTGCAGAAAATCTTCGAGTAAACCAGATACAAGTGATAAATGCACCTCCTGGTTGGGAAGAACAATGCAACCAAGAAACAGAAGTAAAGTCAGTGATGAAGTGTACGCCGCAGTTCACCATACTGAAAGAAGCGATAAAGACTACTTCCAGTGCAGAAAGTTGTCGAGAAACAAAAAGTAAAGAGGAGTGTCAACGCATAAAGAAGATATCGTTGCAGCATGTAAATGTGGAGATACGTGGGACTGATGGGCAGCCTGTGCAAGTCGAGGCGTTGATTGACTCGGGGACCGAGATACCAGTAATCAACGAGGAACTACTGAAAGGAACGACAGTAGAAGAAATCGGCAGAGTTCATTTGCAATGTGTAGCTGGAGAGCCGATTCCAGCTAAGTTGGTGAAAATCGAAGTGCGGATGAGCGGTCGTAACGAAGGAGCAGCTACAGAGGACAGGACAATAAATATCGCGCCATATTTAACTTTAGTGTGTGCCAGCATTTCAGCAGAACTGTGTAAAGAAAATCCAGAAAAGTTCCTGCTACATCCAGAGATAATTGCAGAACTGAAAGAGGTTCCACCAATCAGTATATTGCAAGGAGAGCTACAAGCGAATGTGACTACAAGAGCACAAAGTCGGAGAGCAGAAGTCGAAGACGGAGAAGATGAAACGATAAACGAAAGTTCGCAAGAAGATGACATGGAAAGCGAAGATGAACTCAGCATCCAAGATGACGAAAGAACAACATCTGAGAACAATGAAACTGAAGAAGAGATGGCTGCATGTGAACGAAATGATAGTGAAGATTCCGGAAGCGACGCTGAACTGGAGACAAGTATGAGGGACTTGTTCACAGAGAATTCGAACGATGAAAGACAGCTGGAAGATGCGAAGAAATTCGAGGAGCAGCAGAGAAATGACGAGTCACTGAAATCGTGGTGGAGGATCGCTGAAGACCAAGGATCAGAGTTTATCGTGGTGAATGGATTGCTGTATAAGAAGCATCAAATGCTGGATCAGCTTGTGTATCAGTTGGTGTTACCGAAAGAGAGAAGAATTCAAGTAATGGAATTAGCTCACGAGTCAGTATTTGGCGGACACTTGGGAGAAGAGAAGACACGAGAGAGAATCAAGTTGTCCTTTGTCTGGCCAAAGATGCGTCGAGACGTGGTGAAATTTTGTAAGTCCTGTGAGAAGTGTCAGCTGAAGGCACGAAGTTTGGTGATGGATCGAGTGCCGATTACACCAATTCCAAGGGAAGATGTTCCATTCCGACGGATGACTATGGACGTGGTAGGCCCAATAGAACCGAAGTCAGCAGCTGGGCATAAGTATTGCTTGTGCATAGTGGATTCATGTACAAGATGGCCGACAATCTTTTTGCTGAAGTCATTGACTGCTAAGGCTGTGTGCGAAGCTTTGATGAAGCTATTCATTGACGTGGGGGTGCCGTCTGTGATCACCAGCGACAGAGGCACAAATTTTACAGCCAGTCTCACAAGAGAATTTTTGAAATTGATGGGATGCTGTCCACGAATCGATTCACCAGGGCATCCTGAGGCAGCCGGATTAGTCGAGAGATGGAACCAGACGTTCAAGAAGATGGTACATCATGTCATTGTGGAAAATCCAAGACAGTGGCATAAAATCATTCCGTTTACTGTATGGGCATTGAGAGAAGTTCCAAACGCAACGACAGGAGTGGCACCATATCTGCTGGTGTATGGAAAAATGCCAAGAGGACCATTAACTATCTTAAAGGAAAGCTGGACCAAAGAAATAAATCTACCGCCAAACATTGGAGTACAACCAGCAAAGTACCTGAAGAACTTAAGAGCAGACATGGAGAAAGCTTTGATATTTGCTGAGAATTGTGCAGAGGAAAAGCAAAAACAATACGCCAGTCAATACAACAAGAGGGCCAAGGATAAAGAATTCGAACCAGGAGAAAACGTCATCGTCCTGTATCCAACGTCAACCAATAAATTGATCTCACGATGGCATGGTCCATGTACAGTGCTACAAAGAAGATCCAAGTATTCGTATCTGGTAGATATGAATGAAAACGGCCGACGAATCGTCCATGCCAACAAAATGAGGAAGTTCATCGCAAGAACATTATCGTGTGGTCTCATCGTGGAAGAGGACGACGAATTCGGATCAGTGGTAGAGCTACCATTGAAAGAAGACCATGCAGAGACGACACAGAAATCGCTGCAATTGGACTATGAACAGATCGGACATCTTACGAGCGAGCAACAGAAACAGCTACTGGATGTACTGAACCGATATGCAGACAGATTTTCGGACAAACCTGGATTATGTACATTGATAGAACAGGAAGTGGTGCTGAACCCAAAAAATCCTAACACTTGCTAACTAATTGATTGATATTTTTTGGTTTCTACAGACAATTTATTTGTAATTTTGCTGAGATTGCTAAACCATTGACAGATTTAACTAGCAAGCAGACACCTGAGAACATTATTTGGACTCAGGACCACCAGAAATCTTTTGATTCTCTTAAAGAAATTGTTTTATCGAATGTTATTCTGTACATGTTCGAGGTTGGCAAACCATTTAATTTGTACTGTGATAGCAGTGATTTTGCTGTGGGGGCTGTGCTGTCACAAGTGGACGATGAGGGGATAGAACGTCCCGTTTCATTTATCAGCCAGAAGCTGACAGATACCCAGAGGAGATGGGCGACGATTGAGAAGGAAGCCTATGCAATCATATGGGCTTTAAACAAATTGAAAGAAATCATTATTGGTTCCAAGATTAATGTGTTCACTGATCATAATCCTTTAGTTTATTTGCTTGAGTCAATGTCGAAGTCTGCTAAGTTAGTCAGATGGTCTTTATCATTGCAAAATTTTGACATTCTGTTGAACTATAAGAAAGGAAAGCTGAATGTAGTAGCAGACTGCTTATCGAGATTGTAGTATAAGGTATTTTGTGATTGCATTTAGTATAAGAATTGTTTGTATTTAGTTTAAGCATTATACGTTCGCTAATTTTTAAGATTAATTAGCTCTCTTCAAAAGAAAGGAAGGAGGTAATGTCAGCTAATTTAATCAGTGCACGCCGATTGTCGTACAGCGACGTAAGTAGGCCAGGTGCAAATTGCCGCGCGGCGTCTGCACAGGTGATTGTCTGGACAGCACGTGACGTCTAGACGAGCGTACGTTAATTGTACAAGAAGGGAGTGGAAGTGAAGAAGGAGAGTTGCGTGTTGAGAGCCGTTGAGATAGGCTGTAAGAGTTGTTGTTGAGTTGCGATAGAGTAGACTGATGAAGATAGTAGTCGTGTAGTTGTTATGATAACGCAAGTGTAGTCATTGTTGTGTTGTTGCTGATCGTTTTACTTTATATCGGATTTTGGAGTATAATAAGAAGAGTTAAACACGTCGTCGTTGTTGGTTAACAAAACAGTGAAAGACTGTAGATTCTTTAACCTAGCCATTTAGCTAATGAAACAGTTATCTAGGGATAGGCCTACGCTACCACGAACTTATACGAAGAAGCTTCCGAAGAGACTGAAGGTCACACGTAGAGAAGAGGGAAAAGACTTGTGACACCCCCCAAGTTATTTTTCCACAATTCTTACACTGTCAAAACTTGTCCAGCGATCCACTATAGATATGAAAACTGAGATATTAGAGAAGGCCTATACATGCAGTTGACTATAAAACAGAAGAAGGCCGTTGTTTACGTCGGAGTGTGAGAATGTGGTCACTGCATGCCATTGCATGGTCATGCATTGATATTCCTATAGGCCTATATATTGCTCTGTGGTTCAACTGAACAACAGGTTCAGTCGATCGTCGTCGCGTTCATGGCTTCCATCGTCGCCATTCTCCTCGGATGGATTCCAGCTGGAAAGTTCGATCTTCTACATGGAATCCTCGTCTGCACGAGCAGCGTCATCACCGCCTCCATTGCCAGCCTCGTTCTAGGTCAGCAGCCATATATAATTATATATATATTATATACATATAATATTCTGTTCACTCATCCTCCAATCTCCCCAATCGCCCCTCCAAATTCAACCTCTCCTCCGCTTGCACTCTCCTCCGATGCTTTCCATTCACGACTGATAACCGAACTCTTCAGGCTATCCTATCCAGATTCCAATCAGATTCCATCACCCAAGTACCACCATCACCGACAACCACCGTATCACCACGCTGTCTCCTCGGCTTGACCTCCTCGGATTTTGACCTGGCACCGGAACGAAAACGGCAGCTCTGGCTATTGCGGACTTGATTTGATATAGTTACTATAGTAGTAGTAGCCGTTTATTGACAAAAGCATCAACCGCATACAAAACAACAGCAATCGGTGATAAGCTGATCTCCCTGACGTGGCTTTTGTTGGCGCTGAGAAATTGAGAAATTTTCGAAGATTTACATTGCATTAGCCTACATTGTTCAACCTAGTTCACACACGAGCCACAAGTAATTGCATTCGCACAAACACACGCACACACAGAAGTAAACACATACAGAGAAGCACACACACACACACACAAACACACACACACTATGCCGCATCATCTTTCATCGCTTCCCATATAAATGTATCCGTATTGTCTGTTCGTATTTGACAATTATGGACAGTCCAATTATTATTGTTATTATTGTCTGCAGCCAACGTGACATTGCGTAAACTATACTCAGATAATATAATTATTGCGGATGAGCGGATTCTGATTGTGTACGGTATTGTGACGAATCGATTAATTATTATAATTAATTTCTGTTAATCGGAATTGTTTCGGTGAAGAATGGATCACTCGGGTGTATACATGCATTCTGCTGAACGACCTGCTCTAATGACTGCATGAATCATGCAGGTGATGAATGATTGAATGTTCATTCGGATGAATAGATTGTTGCATGCAGTGAATGGCTTTCGTGATGATACGTGATGAATGGGCTTACTGTGGTACTGCGTCTAATGCCTAGATCATTTGAGACTACGTTCTACTCTGCTCTAAAGACTGTTCTCTTTAGCCGTGGTTGGGTCGGGAGCGCTTCTGAGTAGATAACTGTGATTTAAAATTCAATCTATCTAGTGCCTCTTGAAGAGGCACTATATAAATGTCTGAAATGAATGAATGAATGAATGAATGAATGAATGAATGAATGAATGAATGAATGAATGAGTGTGCGTTTTAGGTTCCGTTATGGTTGGTGTCGTTCTCATATCTCGAAAGTTTCACATCAATCCGGATAACGTGGCGACACCTTTCGGTGGAAGTCTCGGTGACCTCACTACCATAAGCCTTCTGTCGAGCATAGCCATGCTTCTGTTCACCGTCATGGGTAAGTACTGTATACTATATATTACTATACTACTGCTGCTACTGCTACCGCTACTGCTACTGCTGCTGCTGCTGCTACTACTCCTACTACTACCACTACTACTATTACTGCTGCTGCTGCTACTAGTATACCACTTCGACTACCACTACTACTGCTACTACTACTACAACAACTACTACTACTGCCACTACCACCACTACGACTACTACTACTACTACTACTACTACTACGACGACGACTTCTACTACTGGTGGAGGTGGTTGGTGGTGGTATTTATGGTGGTGGTATTTATGGTGGTGGTATGTGTGGTGGTGGTGATGATGGTGGTAGTGATGGTGGTGGTGGTTGTGATGGAGGAGGTAGTTGTGATGGTGGTCGTAGTGGTGGTGTTGTGGCGGTGAGGCTATTCGTGATGGGGGTAAGATATTCTGTTTCTTTTCTTCATGCATGATCTTCGTTGTCAGAGAGTCACGTGTGGGTGGCACCAATTCTGCTCTGTTTCTGGCTCTGTCTGACTCCTATCTGGTGGACCATTGCCAATCGCCACAGCTACACTCGTAATGTCCTTCGCACCGGATGGGTCCCGGTGATTGGTGCTATGGCAATCAGCAGGTCAGAACGAATCTCATTACATTCTAGATCAGAGTTAATTGTCTACTTTATCAGGAGCGGCGGAATTACGGATCAGTGAAACTTTTCTTTGTCTTTAGACCGATGTAAGAAATATTGACAAAGTTGTTATAGAAATAGTTACACAAGCAAACTGATTCCTAGTTTAGCAGCAGCTAGGGTCTCAAGTACGTCAATGTCAAAGGTTGCTAAAAGATTAGATAGGACAGCGGTTCCCAACCCGTGGCCCGCGGGCCAAAAGTGGCCCGCCAGACCTCAAGAAATGGCCCGCCAGGCCTAATTATTGTCTATTAGAAATTATTTTATTTTTAACTCTATAAATAACATCACAGATTCTATTTTGAATCAATTATAACAATTTTTATATGCTTTTAGTTAATTAGATTTTAGCATTGTGGCCCCTAATGTCCTTTAACTAAGAAAAAGTGGCCCTCTTAATTGTCCTCCAACTTAGAAAAAGTGGCCCTAAGGTCAAAAAAGGTTGGGAACCACTGAGATAGGCCTATGGGATCATGTGGCTATGGATTAATTCATAAACATTCGTGTTAACATAATGGTTACGAATGGTTAATATTCAGGTTGTTATTTTCTGCTCTTCAGTGTCGGTGGCTTGGTTCTCGACATGGCTGTCGAGCATTTTGAAGGAATCGCCGTCTTTCAACCGGTCGTCAATGGCAAGTAAACTAGATTACACATAACCTACAGGGTGGCGCAAAATAAACCGGACTATTAGTTTTTGCAATTGCATCGCTTGAATAATCACAGTAATTATCGCCTTAAAACTATCATTAGGCAAAAATGACACAGAAAAATGGCATTGGTTTGACATTTAATATAACATTGAATGAACAGAACTGTAAAATTTCAGAATTTTCTGAATGCGTAAGAAATTTTAGTCAAAGTGATGTTCAAAATGTCCTCCGTGTGCTGCGATAACCAATGATAATCGCTTGCGAAACTGTCCAATAGCCCGGTTGATAGTGTCCTCGCTGATTTCGCCCCAGCATGCGGTCAGAACTTCTTTCAAATGTTCAATAGGCTATCTCGAATACTCTGCCTGTAGACTATATCTGCTGAAGCATTCCCCAGATCGAATTGTCTTCGGGATTCAAGTCCGAGACTGTTCGGCGGCCAATTTTCTGGTTCAATAAAGTCTGGAACGTGAGCAGTGAGAAAACCAACTGTTTTTCGTGAACGAAGAGCAGGTGCTCCATCCTGCTGGAAAGTGAAATTGTCACCAGAGTGAGCTATAATGTCTGCCAGTAATCCTTGATGTAGGACGACGTCACAGTAATAGGAACTGTTAACTTTTGCTCCTCGTTCAACGAAAACTAATGACGATTTCCCCAGCTGCGACACGGCAACCGAAACCATGATGCTCTGTGAGAAGTGCTTCCGACCTTTCAGCAAGCGTTCTGAAGGAATGTCTCGTTTCACTATCAACCGGGCTATTGGACAGTTTTGCAAGCGATTATCTGTGTCATTTCTGTCTAATGATAGTTATAAGGCGATAATTACTTTGATTAATCAAGCGATGCAATTGCAAAAACTAATAGTCCGGTTTATTTTTGCGCCACCCTGTGTTTTAATTCATCTTATTCATCTCTTTCTCTTTTGGGCGCTATGCGGCTATAATATAATCAGGCGATTATAAAGCGACAATTTACCTACATGTAGGACGCACCTCTTGGATCTGGTGATTTGCTGACTACGCTTACTTAGATCTAGTATTTACTGTACTGAATAATCTTCTAAACATTGGTTCCTGCGGGTTGGATGGGGTTATTAAGCTGCTTCCTTTACGTATCCTTTTCATATTGTCACAGATTCTTAATTTTTCTGATTATCGACTCATTGAAGACTGACTGACCGACCGGAAACCCGATCAAATGAATGAATGAATCGATAAAATTATTAAATTGATTAGCTTGCCATCAATTAGTTGATTAATGAATGAATGAATTAATTAATTAACTAACTAATTTCTTAATTAATTAATGCATGTGTTGAGGAGGCGACAGATGACTGGGTGACTGTTTGGTCTAGTTGTTTGCAGGTGTCGGGGGTAACCTAGTGGCTGTTCAGGCCAGTCGTCTGGCCACTGCCCTTCATCGCATCTGTACACCCGGGGTTCTTCCGGCCAATGCTGTTCGCTGTTGTCCAAACGTCTTCACGACTTTCTTCGGCAAAGGTCCGTTCATTTATCACATGATGGTCTTTTATATAGCTCAAGGCATAGATTTCTGCATGGCTTAAAGTGTGGCTGGACGGCCATGGACGGCGTCCATGCACTTATTTTAAAATCTGAACGCCGTCCTGCCACTTATTGGCCAACACAGCCTGGAAAGGTATACGGGGCGTCCAGGCACTTCTTTTGGAAAGGTATATATGGGGCGTCCATGGACTTATTTTTTCACACTCTAAGCACTGGATTGCTGCATACATTGAGATTAATGTATAAAGGAGTCTATGTTCCCGGTAAGTTAAGCTGGTAGTAGTTTATTATAAGTACCTCTTTAGACATCGTTTATAGGACACAGAGTCATATTATTCATATATAAACAAAGACGTATAGTCCTGGGATGGTTCGTATTAGATTTCAAACATTTAACTTAATTCTTTACAGCAGGTAAAAATAAATCACAAGAACATGTATGAGAGGCATATATAAATGAAACCATGAATATCTGAATTTTCATATTTTGTGCACTTGCTAAAAATTATTGAGCTTTACTGTTAAAGCTTGAAAGATGTGGACAGTGCACTGATTCAAAATCTCAAACGGCAACGGTCCACGGATAATACCAATAAGTAATCTAAGGAGAGAGGCATACATACACTGCATGTCCTATGATGACATTAGACACCTGTGCCCTCCCTCTTTAGGCTCTTTATCATTCAAGGATTGAGCTGATCATCTCTTTTAACTGATCCGTCTACTTCCAATCGAAAGTTTGTCTGAGTGTCGCTGCTGTTGCTGCTGCTGCTGTTGCTTCTGATGCTGCTGCTGCTGCTGCTGCTGCTGCTGATGATGATGATGATGATGATGATGATGATGATGATGATGATGATGATGATGATGATGATGATGATGATGATGATGATGATGATGATGATGATGATGATGATGATGATGATGATGGAACTGTTTATGTTTTCAGCCTTGATGTATAGGGGATGCAAACGCAATGTAGTAAGATCACACACTTATATTGCGCATTTATATTATTTTAGCTTTATTGAAGGATCTATCAGATGTTTTAACTTTCTAGACCACATTAGCAAGGACTCCTTTACGTGGTGACGTGATGAATGCCAAAGTTGTAAAAGTTATTAATACAAAGCACTGCGAAAATTCCATATATATTGTTTGCTTATGTGCCCGTGTATAGCCTGCATTAATTAGCACATGCACCTGCATGGAACTGCGTGATAATTACATTGTCACCTGTCTGTAGGAACCGGTTCAAAGACAGCTCGGGTACTGATGCTGATGGTGATACCTGGTCATATCATCTTCATGTTCACAATCGAATACCTGAAGAACGGATGCTCGACTCTAACGCCAACCTTTGTAGTCATCTACGTTACAGCCACAGTCATCCAGGTATAATATAATGATGCATGCAGCATGCAGCACATGCACGTGCAGGGAAGAGGGTTTATGCAGTGTAAGGCAGGCACTGGCCAACTATATATATATATATATATATATATATAGCATAATTATATATATATGTAAAATATATGTATGTAGGCCTATATATATGTATGTATATTCGTATATGTAATTATGTATGTCTGTATGTATAATATTCATATATTACATGTATGTATATAGAAATTAGAAGATGTGTAGAACTAATCACAAGGCACCACTGGAGTGATGGTCACCTTTGAAGAGCCATTGATCACACGGCTGCGATCGTTGGGCGTCTGCAGCAGCTGTAGTGCTCTGTAATACAGGACTGACTATAAGTCTTATTGGTATTGCTGTCGCTGCAACATGTACATGTAGAGTTGGAGACCCATACTGTACGTATGTCTCTAGACTGAAGGAAGTTGTGTGCAGCTGCTATAATGGCTTCGTTACAAGATGATGCTGCCGCAGCCGGCGTCGTCGTCCTGATTAGTTTCTTATTGATCGACAAGAGACTGAAGAAAGGCGAATGGATCAAAAGAACTTTGCACGGAATAATAATCATATGAGAACTGCAGACATAAAAATTGCCAGACCGTATTATAGTCAATCAGACAGACAGTTGTTTCGTTTGATGACTAACGAACTGACCATAGACCTTACCATATAGGCCTCTATTGCAGCTGCCGTGTTTATGGACTAGACTAAGTGTTCTTAAGGTTCTGATGCCTGTTTGCCACTGTTTCGCTTCTGCTAATTACGTACTTTGTCTCAGACTCTCAGTCCATTGTCTATATCTCAATTCCTACCATCTAATCTTGTTTGTTTCGTGACAATGGTCTTTTAATTATTTCGAATGTGCTAAGCAATACTGTTGAGAACAACAACAATGCGCGTATTGCGACTCCTTCCCTAATTGCCGTGGTATAGTTGCAGGGAATGAAGCAATAGATACTGGACAAGAGACAATGATTGCACCACCGTTACACCCTCCTTCCATCAGTTCATGATAAACAGTGACAGGCGATAGGCCTACTATAATTAGTGTTAGCCTATTGATAGAATTGTGTTATTTGCAGATTAAGATCAAATAATTTTTAGTTGTTAGATGCAGTTCAAGCTGTTAGGCAGTGTAAGCCTGTAACAAAGTCAAATAATTTTCTGTATCGTTTTTTTTTCGTTTTTCCGCTTTTAATTTTTCGAATAAAACGACGTTTTTTCCGTCTTTTTTATTTTGTTTCTACCGTTTCTACAGCTATAGGTTAGACCAAACATGCAGGTCAATAAACCAAATTTGTCATGGCCACAGACGTGCGCTGGTGTTATATGAATACCGGTAGTAATAATAATTATTGTCTGTTGCGAATAGGTGGCGACTCTGCTGTACGTGGCTAACTTCCTCGTTCACTGGCTGTGGAGCCGGGGTAACGACCCTGACAACTACTCCATACCCTACCTGACAGCCATCGGTGACCTACTCGGGGGCCTCCTACTCGTCGCTGCCTTCTCCATACTGACCGCCATTGGGGACATCAACACAGAACCAAAGATCGGATAACACATCATATCTAGCCATTCACCTTTATTCATTCCGCAGTTTATAGCCTATAGCTGTGATCAGCTATGCACGCACGACTCATTCAATAAAGAATTTATTGATTTATTCACTCATAAACGCGCTGTATGAAATTTGCATTATTGAATATTTAGCCAGTGTGAGAGTTGTGGAAATTATCTGGGGGTTGGACATTTGAACACTTGGAATTGGAGTGCGAAAAACAGACTTTGCTATGAGGCTCTAAGAAAGCCTTTGGGGCTGAAACCCCAGTCCCCAACCCCCAGCAATTCTCACCCTGTAGGCTATTTACTAGTATTTAGCCTATTGTTACTAATAATCTATAATGTTACATCTGTTCTCCGTTGCACCGTTTAATTCTTGCCTACGCCACGGCAATTAAATGCTTGCTACCGTTTCGCTCACGTTTATTAGACTACACATTATAGGCCTAAGACGGAGAACAGCTGTGTAGACCGATAGGCCTAGGCTTAATGTAACATTTTGAAAACATCCGAAAGGTGCTATGTAAATGCTTTTTAAACTTTTGTATTTTCTTTAAAAATGCTTAATACATATATACTTTATACGTTGCTGCAGGTTTGTGTTGACTTGTGATTATTTTTTGAATTGCGCATAAAGATTGTATAGAGTTGGTATATATAGGCTTACAGTCTAAAAGCTTTCCTTAAACTGACCGGCGCTACAGGCTTATACTAGTGAACAGTTGCCATGGAAGTATTGTGGTGGGGGGGAAGTAGGCCTTAGCCTCTTTAGGATAGGCCTTAAATTCCATGGTGACTAAGCTACGTTCCGTTGCAAAATTATCGCTCCATCATGTCTCTTAAGATCCTCTAAACTTTCTAAAGGCGGAGCAAAAATTATGCAAATCAAGGGGATTGCTGAGTCAAAGATCGAAACCTTGAAAACAACATCTAGCGAATTGAACTCTGGCGATAAGAAATTTAAGTTGACATAACTTTTATTATCGCAAACCGTTGACAACCCGTCGAATATAACACAGGCGACTCAGTAGACGGCGCCACTGTCTTGGCAAAGCTACATGCATATAATAATTATTGCCTAGGGCCCTAGGCCCTAAGCCTACTCTTCCCGAGCATAGACGGATACGAAAGACTAGTATGTGATAACAACACAGAGTGGGTTTCAGAAACAAGTGTTGCTTCTTCGGAGTTCTTCCAAGAAATGGAATTAATCTTAGATCTTCAAAGCTTTGTTAATTGGAACTGTTCTACTATGAACAGAGAAAAGCTCCCACGGATGCCCTATACTATCCGTTATAAGTAGGCCTAGAAGGGGGCAGTTAACCTATAGGTCAGGGTTTTTAAACTTTTTTACGCTGTGGACCCCGTAGCTGCTAAACGACGTCACAATATGCCTACCTTTGGATTCTCAAAGTGAAGTTCTATAATGCAGATTTGTATCATAATCGAAGTGACGTCACACTAGGCCTTGTTTATTTTTTTTAATGAACTCGTATAATAGTAGATCATAATCGAAGTGACGTCACAACAGGCCTAGTTTATATTCACAATGTATGAACTTCTATAATGGCTGATCTGTATGATGTTCAAAATGACGTATCATTAGGTCTACTTTATATTCTCAAAGTAAACTTCCACATTAGTAGATTTGCAGGCCTATCATAATTAATCAAAGTGACGTCGCCATAGGCCTCGTTTTTATCTCAAAATGAACACCCATAATAGAGATATGTAATAATAATCGGCATGACGTCACAGTAGGAATTGTGTGTATTCTCAAAATGTAGGCTACTTTTCTAATGGCCTCTATTTGATCCGTAGGCCTATAATAATCGAAATGACGTCACAATAAGCCTTAATTTCGTATTCTGAGTGGACTTATATAATTGTAGGTTTGTACTATAATAGAGGTGACATCATAGTAGGCCTTGCTGTTTTATATTTTAAAAGTGAAATTACATAATTGTAGATCTGTATAATAATCAGAGTGACGTCACAATACGCTTTGTTTATATTATTTTCAAAATGTACTTCTATATGAGACTTGTAGGCCTACCGTATTAACAATGGCGACAGAGACCTTGGCATATATGATGTCGTCTATATGCATAATAATATTTATCAATGTATATCAAACATTGAATGAATATAATTTATAGACCAGGGGTTCTCAAACTTTATTTTTATTGTACCCCCAAGTAAAAAAATAGAATGGTGGCGTACCCCCAGCAAAGTCAGTTCAGAAACAAAATGCTATTGCCTAGTCACCATTGCAGTGACAACTAAAAGTCCCTTTAATCATTGTATGGTGTGGCCTATTAGAATCGTATATCCTATATAAAGGCCCTTACAGTGAGCAAAATTGAAAATATGCAAAGTTTTAATCATGCAAATGATGTAATCATATCAAGAAAAAGGGGAAATTGATCTATAATCCCTGTAAAAAAGAGCTAACCTATTAGTAGAGGAATTTTAGCAGAAAAATCGTCAATCGACTCAATAAATTTTCAGAAAGTAGAGACTTGGCACAGTTGTTAGGTACATCCCACTGATGAAAATACCAAAAGTCCCCATAAATCCGAGCTGTGCTCGAGCCGCCATCTTGGAAAATGGCGGCCGAATTTCGGTGTTTTGACAATAACTCCCGAACCGTCAGAGCTACTAAGAAATATAAAACGACAGAAATGACCCTCATTTAAGGGCAATCAAGTTTGGTATACAACATTTGTTTCTAGGATTAAAAATAAAAATGTTACACATGATAAAGTAGTCATCATTATGTATATCAATGCGACATAAAGTTTTATGGCGGGAAGAACATATGGAAATACTGTGCAGCGAATGATGATTGAAGATCAACCTAATCCTAGCCGTAACATTTTTATTTTTGATCCCAGAAATAAATGTTGTATACCAAACTTCTTTGTCTTTTAATGAGGATCATTTTTACTCTTTTATAATTCTTTGTAGCTCTGACGGTTTGGGAGTTATTGTCAAAAAACCGAATTTAGGCCGCCATTTTCCAAGATGGCGGCTCGAGCACAGCTCGGATTTATGGGGACTTTTGGTATTTTCATCAGTGGGGTGTACTTAACAACTGTGCCAAGTCTCTACTTTCTGAAAATTTATTGAGTCGATTTTCCTAAAATTCTTCTACTATATAGGCCTAGCGTTATTTTGAAGCTAGTTTCAAACATTTAAAATTATATGACATGCTGAAAGGAATCACAAATTTTAAAGCTCGACCAGAAATTAATCCTTAGAACAATTCAGCTATCCTTATTGAGCTCTATAATAGCATGCGCTGAGAATTTCTGACTTTGGTTCTTTCAATCAATTATACATTATTTTGTTTCAAATTTATAGTGACAGGCCTAAAACATTAAACATGTTGCATGCACAGTCATGGGCGTCCGCAGGAATTTTTCTAGAGGGGCGCAAACTTCTAAATAATTGTCACAATGTCATTGTCTAAATTTAATGTGTGACAGTTTGAATTTCCATATTACCACGAGAGAATCCTAGGTCTATAGCCTAGCTACTTATACGTTATGCGCTCAAAGAAAGATATAAAGGTTCAACTTGTAGAACGAATCGATAATCACATTGAAAATCGTGTTGTAACAATCACAACCAAATAATTTAAATTTATGTGCAACTATGCGAAAAATCCAGAGGGGCTAAATAAATATAGACGTAAATAAGCGTGGGTGACTGTGCGTGATAGGAGCAAGGGCGGATGCGCTATGTAAACATCTTGACCTTTCGAGGCTGCCCTTACATCTGCTTCCCTCTGCAAGTATCTCCCTCCTACGCGAGTACCGGTAATAACACGACGTGATGAAGACCGAATGCTACATGTGTGATTCCATCCTTCATTGTTTTTCTGTTGTTTTGCCTGTCTCTGTCGTTTTGTTCTTCGATTGTTCCGTTCTATTATAAATGCCATTCACTGCATCTGGTTTAAAAAATACCATTCTGCCTAGCGCTGTTTCGCATTCTTGCAGTAAAATTATATACTGTTATATAAAGCCGTCGGATACATACTGACAAGCACACGTGCAAGAAAGGCACCAAAACACGCAGGCAGCCGTCCACAGCTTGGCATGGCCGGTTCGTTTACCTCCCTCTGGTGTTCGCGGCGGCATTGGCGCTTCCATGCACTGCCCCCTGCAAGGCTGAATGAGAAGCATAAAACAGTGAATGCAGTGAGCAATGCAGCAGCAGAGTGTATTGCATCCGTGGTGAATCGCTTGCTCTGTACAGTAGTGCATGAGTGTGGGCTGTGGCGCTTATCTTATCATAACGTTAGCATAAGTTGCTTCTGTGTGTATGTGTGTATGTGTGCGTGTGTGTATAATTATTATGTGTGTATGTGTGAGATTCTGTCGACGGCCTGAACAGAGAAAACTCGTGTGCGCCAACGTTGTAGATGCTGCTGTGGAAGGAACGTCCTGAACAGATAAGCGTTTGTCTTCGTAATAAGGTTGAGTTGGGTTTCGAATGCCGGGTGGTAATCTTGTTCTTCGCGTCATCACTTTTGAGCTGCTGCTGCTGCTGCAGTGTTGCCATCGCTGGCAGCGTGGCTTTGGACGAGTAGGTGGAAGCAACAAAGAAGAAGAAGAGCCTGAAGAGGAGAAAGAAGAAGCAGAAGAAGAAGAAGAAGAAGAAGGAGAAGGAAGAGGAGAAGAAGAAGGAGGAGGAGAAGGAGGAGGAAGAAGAGTAGTAGGAGGAGAAAGGCCTCCTGCTTTGGGGCTGGCATGCAGCGCAGTAACGACGGCGGCGGCGGTCTTCCGTTATTAGTGGCTGACCGAGTAGACATCAGGGAGAGTTTTAAATGTGGGACATCGTAGAAGAAGTCGGTGGTGGAAAGCAGGAGGGCAGAAGGAGGAGAAGGAGGCAGCAGCAGCAACAGCAGCAACCGGAAGAAGTCGTGGGAGATGATGGTTGGAGGTGATGGAGGTGAGTGTGACTCGGAGTGGCTCGAGCAACAGCTGAACCACGAACGAGACGGGGTTCTCGTGTTGGACTGCCGATCGGTGAACGCCTACAGGGCGGGTCACATCGTCGGTGCCATTCACCTGGCCGTGCCGACCCTCATGCTGAGACGGCTGAAGAAGGGTAACCTACCTGTGGCATCAATCATCAACTGCCAGGAGGGCAGGGAGAGGTTCAGTCGCAGATGGAAGACACAGACTGTCGTCATACACGACGATTCGACCAACAGTGTTCCCTCCTCCTCCTCTTCCTCCTCTAGCTGTCCCTCATCCTCTTCCACTCCCTCTTCCTGCCCTACCACCACCACCTCCTCTGATACCTCGTCTTCGTCGTCGTCGTCGTCCTCTTCACCTTCCTCGGCTTCCTCTCAACTCGTGCATCTGCTCCTTCAACGACTTAAGGACGAGGGATGCGACGTCAGGTTGCTACAAGGTGAGTAGAGCAGATCTCTAGATATTATGCCAGTCAACGTATAGGCCTACCTCGTCGTGCAGGGACTTACATTATATAATGTATCAGCTGTCCATACAATTGGCCATTATAATTTATGTATAATGCATATATCTAGGTGGGTGTAGTGCAGTGAGAAGTATCATGCTATAGGAAAGCGTGTGTTGAGTCTCCATGTTGGTTATGGATGATGCATTATGTTGTAGGCATATACTTATGCATGGAGTGGTTAAGGGATCATTCGATGAATATGATCATATGCGAGGTTTAACTATAACTGCATGATGATGCTTGACTAAGCGCGCGCTCTAATAAAAAGTCTTCTCACTCTTCTGTTAATTAATATACGATCTATGTCTGTTTGAAGGAGGATTTGCAGCATTCAATCAGCGATGTCCTGATCTCTGCGTCGGATCCAGTCGCGACTCGGAGTCGACGATCCTCGGACTTCGTTACCTTCACCTGTCGCCTGAGGCCGACGCCTCAGAGACCGACGCCGCCGACGAGGATGGTGACCAGCCGGCGTCTCCTGACGGTTCGTCGATGTTTCCGGTTGAGGTCCTGCCCAACCTCTACCTGGGCAACGCAAGGAACTCTGCGGATCTGGACAGTCTGTACAAGAACGGCATCACGTACATTCTCAACGTGACACCAAACGTGCCGAACAAGTTCGAGAACAGTCAGCAGTTCCGATATCTGCAGATCCCCATCGACGATCACTGGTCGCAGAACATGGCTGGACACTTTCCACAGGCCATTGCCTTCATAGGTAGGCAAACAATCGCGTCGAGTTGTATACCACCGAGACTGACTGCAGATACTGCATGCAAACACTTCAAGCAGACACTGCATGCAAACACTTCAAGCAGACACTGCATGCAGACACTGCATGCAGACACTGCAACACAACAGACGGACAAAACGCCGGAGTTAACCTCATGACTTCCAATTACAGAACCCTCTCTAAGACTGCAGACCGATTCCGTCCATATTCTTGATGCAGACCAAAACTCCCATATATAAATCCCTCAATCTCTCGTGCACAGTCACTAATACCCAATCACTCCCCCACGCATACCAACTATTTATATACCCCTCCTATAATACTGCTCCTCATGCATGACTGTGACTATGCGTTTTTAATTAGGAGTATAGTATGCATCTTTTCCATTTTAGTTGTTAGGTCTACTTACTCTATTCCCTCATTCCATGGAACAGAATGTGCTTGCTTACTCTCTTCTACAGAGCTAGAGGAAGCAGCTGAACTGTATGACTGGCTTGCATGGTCCCATGTTGAGCTAGGGAAGATTCGCTCTTGAGCATAGTTAGCCTATACTCAAGGGAAGAATGGAGGGAAGAAGCCATCGGGTCGACCAAAAAAGACGATGATGATGAACCAGTTGATGGACGGAGAAAGGGGAATCAAGGAGAAAGCAGAGAATACATGCAGATAAGAATGGTATCGTTGGAATCTTGGTCCTGCAGCCTAAGGGCTGCAGAAGACTACACATAAAGAAGAAGACTCTCTTCTTCTCTCATTCCATGCAGCAGAATGCATGGTTCATCCATGGCTGGAAATTTACCCAGCAGCAGCTGAGCTGAGGCTAATCATCATCGCAACATGCGCTGCAACTGCGTACACTGCGTAGGGGCCGCTTCATATATACATGTACAACGTACATGTATAGTTGTATACGCGTTGAGGCCATACACATACACGCCACTTCTTCCGCTTCCTCCTTGACCTTCTCCACACTCATCTACACACTCCCACACTCCATCACGCAAATATATGTGTTCCGCAACAACTCCGGCTGCAGCTATCGATCGGCAACGAGATGCGGACCTCAGCAGCAGCAGCAGCAGCAGCATCAGCAGCAGTAGCATCTCAATGCACCGCTGTCGCCGGTCAACGCTTCCCGCCACCGCCGCCCCATCCTTCGGTCGGTCGGTCGGTGTGCATGCTGTGAGTGAGAGCGTCGTCCGTCCGCCCACACGACATGAAGTGAGTGGGCGATGCATGGATGAGAAATGCAATGGAAACGCCTTCGGTGCATGATGGTCGTTCATCCACGGACCACGGGATGCGGCAATGGAGGCTGCATGCGGTGGCTGCGTTGGTGGCTGCATTAATAAAACGAAGACCATTCATTGATGGACCTTGGCATGCAGCGTCACGTGTCACGACTCACGACCAGTGTGAGAATTGTGGAAAAATAACTGATGGGTTGGGGAATAGGCGAAGGGGACATTTCAGTGTTGGGGGGGGGGCAAGAATGAAACTTTTGCCCGAAATTTTTTTTTCAGCCGGCCGAAATCTTAAGAAAAATTTCCGTTACGTTTTCCCGAAAATTCTGACGACCTTTTTTAGTCATCCGGCCGAAATCTTCTGAAATTTCCCGTTACTTTTTGCCCGACAGGTCTGACGACTTTTTTGTTCGGGCAAGTCTGATTTTTCGGGCAAGAAGACCCGGAAAAATTAAAAAAATTAATTTTTTTAAACACTTTATTTTATTTTTTCGGGTCTGCTTGCCCGAAAAATCAGACTTGCCCGAAATTTGGGGGGGCATTTGCCTCCTCTGGACCCCCGTCTCCTACGCCTATGGGTTGGGGGTTGGCCTACGATGAACTTGAAATTGGGGTCTGAAAACAAAGTTTACTATGGGGCTCTAAGAAAGACTGGGGGTTTAAACCCCCCGGCAATTCTCACCCTGGTCAGGACGTTAGTCAAACGAGGATCCTCTGATTGAGTTCCTTGCTTTGACCGCATGTATACAACTATACATGTATACGTCCATCTCTGTCTGTTTATATACGTTTAGTTGTCTGTTTCATGCATGGATGGTTGCTTTGTCTTACATGCATATGCTTTACATTACCGCAGGGGCGGATACAGAAACTTTGGACAGGGGGGGGCAAAAATTCTTGGCCTTGGGTCTTGAAAATTTCTTTCGTATCCGCCAAAAAGTTGATGACGTTTTTAGTCAAAAGAGTATACCATCTTGTCCGCCAAAAGAGTTGATGACCTTTTTGGGAAAATCATGCATCCACGTATACCATTATACACATTGTTCCAAAGCTTGTTGAAACCAAATGGGAGGGCCATGATACATGGGCGTTTCTAAATGGGGGGGGGGCATGGCCGGATCCTCTGGATCCGTCCTTGCATTGACCCGTTCCTCATTGTATAATTATACCATAGCATGCATGCATGCAAAAATGTTTCACGGGCGCACTTATAATTATAACCCTCTCTGTAAATACATAATTATATTCCTATTGTAACCTGCTGCATTGTAAAAGTGCTGCAGTGCAACCTCAAACAGTTTTTTAATCTTAGAAATTTGTTTCCATGCACTTGCTGTGTTTTTCCTTCTTCCATAATCCTTGTATGTCTTCCTCATTCTGCTTCTGTCGTCAAAGTTCCGGATATATTATACTGTCACCATCTGAGACAATCTCTATATAAAACCTGGTCCTATACATAAGCCACCGTGCAGTACCTTGTCCTCTAAGCCATCTGTTACAGCAGTGGTTCCCAAACTTCAGCAGGCCGCGGACCGGCAATAATTTTTGGCGAAGCTCAGGGACCGCTAACTTAGGTCTTAATGGCGATGATCAACATAAATTAGTTCGGAGCTCACTGCAGTCATATAAGTAGTAAATTTAGAATAAATTTTAATTGTTTGAATTCGCTATTTGGGAAGTTATAATAAGGCATGTCTATTTATTTCAATTTTTTAAACACTAAGATAGAAATTTGTACAACTTTGGACAACAAATCAAATAATTTCAAAATTTCAAACAAAAAAACTAAAATTACAGTTTATTTTTTCATTTTTAACTCATCTCCGCGGACCGGCGATCATACCTCCGCGGACCGGTGCCGGTCCGCGGACCACCACTTTGGGAACCACTGTGTTACAGTACTGCAGGCCCTGCAAGCTATATCTGTACCAGGTCATGTATACGCCTATCTATAGGCGCCATCAATGTCCCTTCATCTTTCAAGTTACTGTATATATATATATATATCAGATTCATCTATACGTATATACAGTCCATGCAGATAATCGTTACTCTGCCAATCCCACCTTTAAGTGTCAGATTTAAAGTTCGCAAGTGACATTTTCCAACCAGATCAATTGCTGCATGTATATCAACAGTGTATTGCTTCGATAGCCGTGAACGTGATGAAAGGGAGTATGGTATACTTTATACTGCAATTGCCATGTGCACTTTTAAACATGCATGTTCCCACGCGTTCCCGCCCACGTTAAACCCTGCCCTATAGCACGAGCTCAAGTTCCTGTCGCTCGAATGATGGTATATATACATAAGCTGTTGTTTATGGTGCTCTATAAACAGCTCGCCATCTCCCGGGTGACTCAACGCAGTGTGGACCGCACCATAGCAGCAGCAGCAGCAGCAGCAGCAGCATCCTGCATTCGATGCGTGGGTTGCAGCGGTTGCCTATCACATATCCTACAGCATCATCGTATACACATCCAATCGGTCAACGACCTTTTGCAATGACCTTCAAATGATTCTACTGCTGACATCAACAACGCCTTCTTCTTCCTCTTCTTCTTGTTCTTGTTCTTCTTCTTCTTCTTCTTCCTCCTCCTCCTCCTTCTTCTTCTTCCTCTTGTTCTTCTTGTTGTTCTGCTTCTTCTTCTTCCTCCTCCTCCTCCTCCTCCTCCTCCTCCTCCTCCTCCTCTTCTTATTCCTCTTTCTCTTCTTGTCTTAGCCGGATTATTGGTAATCCATACCAATTGCAGTGAAGTAGTAGTTAATCTTCGCTTCTGGATGTCTTTTATTATTTCCTGAGGGGGGTGCTCGGTAGTACAGTGGATAGCGCGATGGACTGTCGACCAAGAGGTCGGAGGGTTCAATTCCCCGCCGGGGCAGAAATTTGTAACGAGATTTCTGTTCCTCTAGCCGACTCAGCTATGATGAGTACACGGTCAGTGGATGATGAGACGGCGAGGGAGAGGATTGGTCACCGCCCTTTGGAAGTCTTTTATTATTTCGATCAGCAAGGAAATTAAGGTCGTAAGAATACTGCCGAAAAGTCTCTAGCTAATATATTTAGTGCGATGTGCGAATAAACGAATATCTCGAGAAAATCGGTATTGGCTACGAAAATTATGCAACTACCGGTTGAATTGTTATACGCAGCTCCCGTTCCCCCTCCGCCCGCAATTTGCATGTAATTCGCCCCATTTCTATACAGGTAGGCGTTACCAGGAGCGATGGTTAGATACAGCAACAGTGCACACCTGCTACCTATTAAAAGCCACGCAGCAACCGACCTATAACATCGTTGACACTTCGCACAGGGCACAATACGATAAATCTTATGATACGCGGTGCAATGCGATTAAATCTTATCCTACGCGGTGCAATTTGTTGAAAAATCGTCCTTCACCTCTGAAACTGTCCCCAAACTTCCGGTTCTGTCCCCAAGATAAATTTTTGTCCCGAGATAGGCAATTTTACAGGACAAGAAGACGCAAATAAACTTTTTCCTAAGTTTTTTTTCCTAGGTTTTTTTTCTAAGTTTTTTTCCTAGGTTTTTTTTTTCTAAGTTTTTTTCCTAGGTTTTTTTTTCTAAGTTTTTTTCTAGGTTTTTTTTTCTAAGTTTTTTTCCTAGGTTTTTTTTTCTAACTTTTTTTCTAACTTTTTTCCTAGGTTTTTTTTTCTAACTTTTTTTCTAGGTTTTTTTCTAACTTTTTTTTCTAGGTTTTTTTTTTAGGTTTTTTTTTTTTTGTTTTTCTAGGTTTTTTTTTTTCTAACTTTTTTTCTAGGTTTTTTTTTTATTTTATTTTATTTTTTTTTTAGTCATCCGTTCCAAAAAGTCAAGAATTTTGTTTTCTCGAATGTCTTTTTCTTCTTAGAACAGGCTGCGAATGTACAGTATAACTTGTTATTAAAGCGTGTTCTTATTCATACAAAAGTAATGATTGCACAAGAGCTGCAGTAAAAACAATTTGCTAATAGTAGTAGTAAATTCACAATGACATCAAGTTTTTATTATCAATCCATGAATTGAATGAATCATCATAGCCTAACCATTTCACCAAAGACCGATTTCCTCTTTTCCTTATAATCTTTTCTATTTTAAATGTATCTTGCGTTGTCGATTGTAACTCAGCTTCATAAAATGTCCCTTTTATTTCTTCTCCATGATAGTCTGATATTTTATAGGTTATAGGGTCTGTGTATTGAATGTGTGTTATAGTAAAAATTTCTTGAGTCCATTTTTGAGTGAAACCTTTCTCGAATGTTTTTTTCTTCTTAGAAATTCTTACTCTATCTCCGACTGAAAATTTAGGTTTACCAGTTTCAGGTACAGCGTCGCCATATAAATTCATCCACACAACCCACTCGTTTGCTTTGATGCTCGCTTTAACAGGAGTCATTTTAATGGAAGAATGTCTTGTGTTGTTGTATAAATTAACCATATTATCTAAAACATCGATATATCTCTGAGTTGAATTTGCTGTAAAATACTTGAACATCTTCTCTTTCACTGTTCTATTAAATCTTTCTACGACACAAGATTTCTCTTCATTCTCAGTTGAGTACAACTGCATACCTAGTGATTTTACCTGTTTATTATAGAATTCTGTTCCCTTATCGACCCAAAGTTTTTCACCCCTTCTTTTGCTCGTATTAAATATTTTAACGAAAGCATCTGCCACAGATTCTCCGCGCTTATCTTTTAACGGCTGAATAAATGCATACTTGGAGAATATATCAATGACGCTTAACAAATATTTCACACCAGAATTAAATTTAGCATAAGCCTGCATGTCAATCAAGTCAGCCGCCCAAACTTTGTCCACTCCCTGAACATAAACAACTCGCTTCCTAAACTTCCTGACTATAGGTTTATGTAATTCGTCAGCAAGTTGGTCTGTCCATCTCAGAGTTTTTTTTTCAACCTCATTCCAAAATGGGTTTTCGTTGATAAAATTGGTTTAACTATAGATCTTTCAACTCGTTCGCGGAACGAAGGATTAGGTATATTATTTAATTCATCTATCATAGCTCTGTCAGCGACGTTTCTCCCTGCTGTATCAGTATGTTTAGCATAAGCCATGTCATGGCGATAGGCTGCTTGATCAACTCTATCTACTGGTTTACTCCAATCTTTTGGCGTCCCATCAGGATTCAATCGCAAATCCAGTCGAGTTCCTGGACCTGTGAAAGAATGTCCTGGAAGATGCATTTCCCCTGGGTACTTTGCCCATGGAAGTTTAATGTTGGAAGTAGCAGAATTGAGAGCTGATACCAAATCACCACCTTGTACAGTAGTAGACATTTTAGTAAACTGAGTTTTTCTAGCGCCACAATCAACGCATACACATCTAAGCATAGATCTACCATTCTTACTGACGACTCGTTGAACATCTTTAGATTCAGTTTGTCGCTTACATTTTACACAATACGAGTTGTGCTCCATTTTAATATAATATAATTAAAATGGAAGTCCAAGACCTGTCATGGAATGAAGATACATCTAAACGCTTTAACAGTCCTCTCCTACCAAGAAGCATCAGAGGTTTGATCGTCGGTAAGTCTCAATGCGGCAAAACAATATTACTACTTAATTTATTACTGAGACCTGGTTGGTTAGACTACGATAACCTGCAGATCTTTGGCAAAAGTTTATTTCAATCAGAATATAAGATACTTAAGAAAGCATTCGAAGAGAAATTACCAAAGGAAGCAATTATAAGACTTTTTGATAATCGCGATGAGATAATGAAATTAAATGTATCACCGACCGCCGTAGTCGAGGAGATGTCTAAAAACATAGCAAAAAAATCGGATATAGAATGCAAGTTCTTTGAAACCTCTGAAGATGTTCCAGATCCACGAGACTTAAGTCGAGATAAAAAGAATCTCATGATTTTTGATGATTTACAGTTAGAGCGACAAAATAAATGCGAATCGTATTATATAAGAGGTAGGCATAGTAATGTAGACTGCTTTTACCTAGCACAAAATTATTTCAAACTACCTAGACAGACTATTAGAGAGAATGCGAACTTCATATGTTTGTTCCCTCAAGACCTCAAGAATATTAATCATATATACAGCGATCATATAGGTGTAGATGATATGACTATTGAAGAATTTCGAAAATTATGCAAAACTGCGTGGGATGAAACGCATGGTTTTGTGGTTATTGACTTGACTAGCAAAACAAATAAGGGCAGGTACAGATCTGGATTAGATACATTTTACATTAAATAAAAGCAATAATAAAATGATAACAAAATTTAAGATTTTATATTCTAGGTTTAAAAATAGCTATCTAAAATGGAAACCCTTCTTGACGAAATTTTATCTACTACTCAAACGATTGCACGCAACACAGAGGCTAAAGAATCCTTTTGCATTTTGTTGAGCGAAAGGAGCACACGAATTCGAACGAAATTTAATCCACTAATCGAACTGGACAAAAGTAAGAAGTATGAAATGGCCCTTGTTAATCTTGAAACTTACTACAGTTTTCCCAATATAGACGAAACAAATAATAAATTCGTATATTCGTCAGATAACGGTGTAACGTGGGAAGATTTAGACATTCCAACCGGTTGCTATGAAATTGAAGACTTAAACGATTACATACAGAGAATTCTAAAAGAAGAAGGTCATGGTCAATGTATAAAGTTGCAACCAAATAACAATACTTTGAAGGCTGTTTTGGAAATTGATGAGAACTATAAAGTTGATTTTACAGTACCAAATTCAATTAGCACCGTTCTAGGATTTCAGAGTCGTGTATACTCCGAAGGATATAACGAATCCGAGCACATAGTCGATATAAACAGCGTGAATAGTTTACGAGTTACGAGTGATGTAATAGGATCATCGTATGCTAACGGAACTACGGAGAACATAATTTATTCTTTCTTTCCATCGGTCGGGCCTGGTTACAAGATAATCGAATCTCCTCACAATCTCGTATATCTTCCAATAACGCTATACTCTATTTCATCGATGGAAACAAAACTAATAGACCAAAATGGAAAACTAATTAATTTAAGAGGTGAGGAATTATCGATACGATTTCATATAAGAGAGGTTTAATTTAAAGTTTATATTTAATATAAGATGAGCGCTTACGCTAAGGTCAAAGTTAATATTTCTGAAGGGCAAAAAGAGAAGATTAAGCGAGCTGTTCAAGTAGGAACTGGAGTGAGTATAAGACTTTCTCATGGAGACATAACTGGTGAGCATGTGTTAGCTCTAAACCAGAGACAAATCAACAAGTTAACTAAAGCGTATCAGAATGGAACTGGAGTGACAATTAAAATGGGTAAAAAGCAATTAGAAGACAATGCGAGAGTCGAAGGCGGATTTATTGGCGCTATTCTACCGTTCTTAGCAACAGCCGGAAAGTTTCTACTGTCTAGTGTTCTTCCGAGTTTAGCCACAGGAGCCTTAACAGGATTGGGTTCTGCAGCTGGTTCCAAAATTGTCGATAAAATTAGTGGATCTTCGATCTCACACCCGATAAGTGGATCTGGAGTGCTCTACGTTAAGAAAGGAGGAATATGCTGTAAGATAGTGCCTGCTGGGGAAGGTCTTTTTCTATCTCCGTGGAAAAAGGGTATTTCGATATCAGGTTCCGGTCTGTTTATGAAAAGAGGAACAGGATATGTCAGCGGTGAAGGTCTTATACTTGGTCCCAATTCACCATTTAAAAATATTCCTATTCTTGGAATGTTACTTTAAACAATCTCTTATATAAATGTCTGGATACGGTCACCCAATACACAAATTTATCACCAAACGGAAGCCTCGTGTGAGTCCGATAATTTGGATGCCTAAAGTGGTCACTCACGCTCCTGCAAGACAACGAGCAGGCGACAGATATGAGATTTTTGCTCAGCAAGCGATAACGATTGAACCAAAGACAAATATTACAGTAGAAGTAGGCCTTGGAGTCCGAATGACCAGTGGAATGTGTCTAGTCTCTCTTAGACAGAAGTTGAAACAACTCAGACTGAGCCTTCAAGATGGTACAGTACTAGAGGACGCAGAGGATATAATAATTACAATACAAAACAACTCCGATTCACCAGTTACTCTAAACGAAAAAGACTCCATATGTTTTGTTAATTACTACGATGCATAAATTGTACGTTTTATGTTTACGTTTTATGTTTACGTTTTACGTTTACGTTTTACGTTACGTTTTACGTTACGTTTTAAACATTATAATAAAAAATGTCACTACTGAAAATTAGCGATCCTGCAAAAAGAGATTTTATTATCGAAGAGTTTTTAAAAACGAAAAAAAATATTAAACAAAACTTTCTCTCAGAGAGAATAGATGATCTTGGACTTCAACGAGAATTAACGAAAATCTACAAACCAATAGTCGACTCTCAATCAGCAATTTCGAAAGAACAAAACGCTTTGCTGTCGACAATAAAGGATAATTCTGCAGCAACATCACTTGCTCTAAAATCACTTCCAGATTCGTTGAAAACTATTCAATTTCCCCAGTATCCGTCTATAGAGGCGTACGATGACGATGACCCAGTAGAAGACATTAGAAGGTTAGAATTAGGAAATATTGCAGTTGAATACCTTAAAAAATATGCTTCTGATAAAAGACTTGTGGATACAACATTCGGATTAAGATCAAGAGATGGAAAATTCTACATCGGTGACAGCGAAGCCTCAATCCAAGGAAATGATATTACAGTTGGAACCACAACTTATCAAGGAACTCCAGGATTATGGGAATTGTTAACGTTAGCTAGTCCAAACAGTTCAATTTATGATAATCGTGATCTCGAAGAATACGCCGAGATTCTAATTAAAACGAATGCCATGAGTCAGCCAAATAAACCAAACAAACCTAAATCGTCTAGAAGTGTAAAATATGCAAAGATAATAAAACCCATATGGGACGATTACATGAAGTTAAGAGGTAAAACAGGAAGCGGAATAATTACCATTCCTTCAGATCCTAACGAATTAGTAAAACAATTAGAGTTGCGAATATATAGCTACAAAGCGGGAAATACAGGAGTAAGAAATGAAATTGTAGGTATGACGGATGAGTTACTGAGACAGGGAGTGATATCCAAAGATGAATATAAAAAATTGATGATCTAATTAAAAATTGATGATATAGAAATGCTGGTCGTTGCGAGAAGAAGTTATAAAAAAGTACACGTTGTCGGTGGAGCAGGAATATTCGATTCCATTGCAGGATTTCTCAAGAGACTACTGACATCGAATGCAGCCAAACAAATTGCGAGCACAGCTGTCAAAGAGATTGGGGGTGTTGCTAAGGATAAGGCGATCGACGTTGGAAAACGATTACTCAATAAGATACTCCCTAAAGCTCCCGTTCAGCAGCCGATAACTCAGGAAACTAAAGTCATTCTAGCTAGATTACTAGGATCGAATCCAGAAATGACGGGAGGAGCTATTAGAATTCAGGATCTCGTAAAACGCTTAAACGGAGGTGGTTTGAAAATGGCTTAAACATATTTTCTTATTTAAAAATATATGTATAATAAAATGCAATCCGATATTCTAAGATTCACAGAGCAACCATTGATCGATGAAGGTATAGAGCGATACGAATGGCACGAGTACGAACCTGTAGCGAGAACTAACCTTAACAGTTCTGGTGAAATAAGAATAAATATTGAATTACAAGACTTATACAGTCACCCAGCAGAGTCATATCTACAATTCGACGGAAGACTAATTAAAGCCGATGACACCGCATACGTTAACGCCGATTTAGTCGCTCTTACGAATAATGGGCTTATGTATCTATTCAGTCAAATATCCTATCAGTTATCTAATCAAGAAATCGAAACGCTATTTCATCCGGGTCAAGCTACAACGATGCTCGGTTTACTTACGTATCCAAACGATTTTCAGTTGACTCAAGGCTTAAATCAGCTGTGGTATAAAGACACTGCAGCGACTGCTGTTATTGCGGACAACCCCGGCTTTGCCACTAGACAAAGCTTTCTCATTCGCAAACCAAACACTAAAGGAATGTTCAGCTTTATTGTTCCGTTGAAGCATATTTTTGGGTTTTGCGACGATTACGACAAGATTATTTACGGTTTTAAACAGACGCTGACTTTAGTTCGTAAAGCTGACGATGATGCCATATTCCGAGATAACGCTGCAGCTGCTGGAAAAGTTGCGATAAACAAAATTTCATGGTTTATTCCGCACGTTATTCCTTCCGATATGGAACGAATGCAGTTGTATAAGACGATTGAATCAAAATTAACGTTGCCAGTTGCGTATAGAGCTCGTCAATGCGACACAATAACGGTTCCTCAGTCGACAAGTTTCAGTTGGCGTCTGAGCGTTAAAACATCACCGGAGAAACCTAGATATATCATCGTAGGATTTCAGACGGACCGTAGCGGTAATCAGGAAAGTAATCCATCGCTATTTAATCACTGCGATCTCAAGAACATTTATGTGATGATGAACCAGGAAAGATATCCAGCTGTCGACCATAACCTGTCGTTTCCTAATCAACAATTCTCCAGAGCGTACAGAGACGCGTCCTCCTTTAGTCAAAAATTCTATGGTATGGATAAGTTGATCACGCAAGGAAATATAACACCTGTAGATTATAAAGAATTATATCCGCTGTTCGTGTTCGATGTAAGCAAGCAATCCGAGCGTTTGAAATCTTCAGTCGTTGATATTCAGATTAAGGCTCTTTTCAATGCAGCAGTGCCAGCCGACACAGAAGCGTATGCTGTCGTAATTTCAGATAGGTTGCTGCAGTTCCAATCGGATGGGCAGAAAATGAGTGTAGTGTATGGAAAATTGATTTAAAGAATACTTATATATTATGAAGCTACCAGAGCTTAGAATGTTAGCCAAGCATCACGATGTTACAGGCACTTCGCATCTCAACAAACCTCAAATGATAGCTGTATTGATTGAAAAGAATATTCTTCCGACGGACTACAAGTCTGTGTCATATCGACATGACACGTTGAGTAGTATCAGGAAACAACCGAGAAGAGTAGATATTATAGATCGAGAGACTGGCGTTGTTACTTCGTATCCATCGATGTATAAAGCTGCTAAGGCGTACGGTCAGAGTGCTGGCATAATAGCTTATCATAACGGAAATGTCTGGAGAGGTAGATACGAAATTAAAGTGTTCGAGAGATAGAATGATATGAAATTAGTGGATCTTCGATCTCACAGATAAGTGTTCGATAAGTGGATCTTCGATCTCACAGCTAATGTTTTAATATTTTTGCGTGGTAAGATAAAATGGATTTAAAGAAAAGTAGTTTAAGAAACATGAACCATGTTGAACACTTGCTCGACTCGCCGGTTCCTGACATTAAGATTCCTACGCTTACACCCACACCTGGTAAATACAAACCAGTAGCGCCTAAGAGAAAATACAAAAATAGGGTTAGAGCTAAAATAAATGATTTTGCGGATTGGCTACTTAGTTATGTGCCCGAACAAGCAGAGGTTAATGAAAAACTAGAATCATTGAAGTCAACTGTTTCTAGGATATTTGATAAAATTAAAATTAGAGAAACGGCGTCGGCTATTAAAGGATTCACCAAGCAATATAGAATAGATGGAACTAATGGAATGGACGCCTCGTCGTTTCTTAATTTCGTCAAGCCGCAGGTAGTTAATCTGTTGTCGAGTAATCGCCAGACAAAGACTAATTTGGTTCTTACTTGTACTATGGAACGAGTAGATATGAAATCTGGAATAGTGACTTCTGAGGATATACCATTCGTTTCCAGGGCAGAAGTTATTTTAGAAGCAACCGACTTGAATGAAATATACAGCAGAAAGAAGGATAAAATCATGGAGTCTATTGCTAGTTTTCAGATGCAAGGAAGTAATTGGAGATTTAAAGCTGTTGTAAAATTAGATATAAATACGGTAAAATATACCCCCTTAAGAGGTAGTTCTTACATTCCACTTCCCAGCTTCTTAGCTAATAAAAAGGCTATTATAAATATGAAAAACGACGACGAAGAATGTTTCAAATGGTGTATCACTAGAGCTTTGAATCCGGTTGTAAAAAATCCGGAAAAAATAACGAAAGCTTTGAAAGAACAATCGAAAAAACTTAATTGGAGTGGTATTGAGTTTCCGGTAGCGACTCATGCTAATGTGATAGGTAAATTTGAGAGAAATAATAATATTAGTGTTAATATATTTGGTTACGAAAAACATGTCTATCCGCTTTATCTGTCTAACTGTGAAAGCGATATTTGTGTAGATCTTTTGCTTATATCTGATGGAGAAAAAAAACATTATTGCTGGATAAAGAATTTTAACCGATTGATGACGTTCCGAACAGCAAATTCGCATTATTCAGCGCACTATTGTAAAAGGTGTATGAATGGTTTCACAACGACAGAAGCGCTTAACAACCATGATGAGTACTGCAAACACCATAACGCACAAAAAATAGAAATGCCAGAACCAGGAACTATGTTAAGTTTTAAAAATTATAACAATTCTATGAGGGTTCCGTTTATAGTGTACGCAGATTTTGAGTCTTTTGTAAAACCGATCGATACATGCCAACCAAATCCAGAGTTGTCGTACACTAATAAATATCAAAAGCATATTCCTAGCTCCTTTTGTTACCACATAAAATGTTTCGACGATAGTGTATATTCTCAAGATCCTGTGACGTTTACGGCTGAAAGCGAAGATGATGATGTTGGTCAAATATTTGTAGATAAACTAGAAGAGAATATAAAACAAATATATAATCAATTTAAATTCCCTAAGAAGATGATATTTACAGAAGAGGACAAGAAGTGTTTTGATGGAGCTACTATATGCCATATCTGTGAAAAACCGTTGGGCGAAGACCGAGTGAGAGATCACTGTCATCTTAGCGGTAAATTTAGAGGGGCTGCTCATAACATTTGTAATGTAAACTATAAAGTCCCCAAGTTTTTCCCTGTAGTGTTTCATAATCTTTCCGGGTACGATTGTCATCTGTTCATTAAGAAACTGAGAGGTAATAATGGAGAGAAAATTAATTGCATACCTAATAACGAGGAAAAGTATATATCTTTTAGCAGAGAGGTCGTTGTTGATAAGTTTGTAAATAAAGAGGGAAAAGAGATTACCGTCAAGCGCGAATTGCGCTTTATCGACAGTTTTAAATTTATGGCTTCTAGTCTTGATGCTTTATCGAGGAACCTAAGCAAAGACCAGTGTAAAAATATTGGGAAACGATATACTGGAAAGAAGCTCGATCTTTTGCTGAGAAAAGGCATATATCCTTATGACTACGTCGATTCATTTACTACCTTTAATGAAACCGAACTACCACCAAAATCCGCATTCTATTCTAAGCTAAATGATTCGAATATTAGCGATGAAGACTACGAGCATGCAAAAACGGTATGGAAGGAATTTGGATGCAAAACATTCAGAGAATATCACGATTTATACAACGTTTCGGATGTTCTGTTACTTGCCGATGTTTTCGAAAACTTTAGAGATGTGTGTATGAAGAACTATACGCTTGACCCTGCATGGTATTTTACATCTCCTGGTTTAGCCTGGGATGCCGCTTTAAAATTGACAGGCGTGAAATTGGAGTTATTGAATGATTATGATATGATTCTGATGCTTAGGCAAGGGATGAGAGGAGGAGTGAGCACAATATCAAATCGTTACGGGAAAGCGAATAATAAATATATGAGCGATTTCAATAGTAACGAAAATTCTACATTTATTACTTACCTGGATGCGAATAATCTATATGGATGGGCTATGATCAAAAATTTACCTACTCACGGGTTCAAATGGATGAACGAAGATGAATTAAATAATTGGAGAAGTATTCCATGCATATTGGAAGTTGATTTGGAATATCCTAAAGAGTTACACGACCTGCATAACGATTTTCCGTTAGCCCCCGAAAGCATTGAGATTAACAAAGTCAAAAAGTTAATTCCAAACTTAAACGATAAAAAGAAGTATGTGCTGCACTACGATAATCTGAAGCTGTATGAGAGCTTGGGTTTGAAAATAACAAAAGTGCATAGAGGTGTACTATTCGAAGAAAGTGATTGGTTGAAAAAGTATATCGATTTAAATACAGCTCTTAGAACGAAAGCTACTAATGACTTTGAGAAAGACTTTTTCAAGTTAATGAATAACAGTGTCTTTGGAAAAACTTGTGAGAACATTGAAAATCGTGTTGATGTAGAGTTAGTGTGTCAAGAGGAGAGGGCTATTGAACTAGCCGCTAAACCTAATTATGAGAGATGTACTATTTTCGATGAAAATCTAATAGCCGTTCACATGAAAAAAACTAAATTGTACTATAATAAACCTATATATCTTGGCATGTGTATATTAGACTTGAGCAAAACGTTGATGTATGAATTTCATTACAATTACATCAAGGATAAATACGGAAATAGAGCTAAATTATTATTTACCGATACAGATTCTTTGACATACGAAATTAAAACTGAAGACTTTTACTCAGATATCGCAGGCGATATTAAGACTCGATTCGACACGAGTGAATACCCGAGAGATCATCCATCTGGTATTGAGGTTGGAGTAAATAAAAAAGTTATTGGAATGTTCAAGGATGAAGCTAGTGGGAAACAGATAAAAGAATTTATTGGACTCAGAGCAAAGTTGTATTCTTATAAGATGGCTGCTGGAGATGAGCACAAGAAATGTAAAGGTATTAAGAAGAATGTTGTCCAGAAAACTATTACTCACGAAGATTATAAAGACTGTTTATTTACTAAAAAAGAACAACAACGAACGATGAATGTTATTAGATCTTATCATCACGATATTTATACAGAAGAAATTAATAAAGTTGCATTATCTGCAGATGACGATAAACGGGTAATAATGGAGGATGGAATTCATACTTTGGCATATGGTCACTACTCGTTGAAAACTATTTAAAGAAAAATATATATATATAATGGATGACTCTAAAGTGTGTACCAAATGTAGGATGGAAAAAAACTTAAACGAATTTCATAAAGATAAATCAAATAAGAGCGGTTATTATACTATTTGTAAAACGTGTAAAAAGACCAAAATGAAGGAACTTAGGCAAAAATACTCGATACTAGAGACTAGGGAAATAAAAGATAAAAAAGTTTGCTGTCGATGTAAGAAAGAGAAGAACATATTAGAATTTGTAAAAAATAGATGTTGTAAAGACGGGTTTGATAAAGAATGTAAGGAATGTAAATATAAATATAATCACTCGTATTCTGAAGCTCGAAAGCAATATGATCCTGAGTTTAAAATACTTAAAAATATGAGGAGTAGGCTTAGTGAATCATTAAGAGGTAAATCGAAATCACAAACGACGTGCCAACTTATCGGTGTTGACTTTGAAATATTTACTAAATGGATTGAATTTCAGTTAGAAGAAGGAATGACAATGGGAAATTACGGTTCGGTTTGGCATTTCGATCATGTTTTGCCATTATCGTCGTTCAACTTGCTAGACGAAGAAGAACTTCTTAAAGCTATGAATTGGAAGAATATTCGTCCATTGCTACCGGTTAAAAATATGCAAAAAGCAAACAAAATAGATCGCTGGCTATATGTAATGCAGGAAGTAAAATCGAATTACTTTTTAAAACATTTAGATGAAATATAAAATGAGTTCTGCAACTGTGAAAAACATCGATGTCGAAGGCGTAGTTCTTCCAAATCATCCGTTAACGAATTTTGAATTATTGGATGCCGCGAAGAAGCTGAATATTCCGAATTTTAGAGGCGTTTTCGTGCGAGACGAGCTGCCGAATAAACCTAGACGGATTGAATGTGGGATATTGAATCTAGACGATTCTAAAGGAACCGGTCAGCATTGGTGCGCTTTCTTAAAGAGCGGTAATGAGAAAATATATTTCGATAGTTACGGCCTTCCTCCCCCTCTGGAACTGATAAAGTATTTACGCCGTCCAGTGTTATATAACAGCGAGCGAATACAGCCGGATAACGAAGTGTTTTGTGGCCATTTATGTTTGTACGTCTTAAAGAAGACGATGAACGATGGAATGAATTTTCAAGAAGTTATAAACGGCTTGCATTAAAAATTATTTTATATAAATATATATATATATATATATATATATATATATATAATGCCTGTCGATAAATTCGGTCACACCGCTGCTGGAGGAACATCACGAAGAGTAATCGCTGGAGGTGTTACTCTTAGCCAAGTAAATGCTAATTTTCTTCGATTGGATGGGACAAATCCAGTGACTGGAAATTTAAAAATGGGTGGTCATAAAATTAAAGGACTACCTACAACGAACACTTCGACAGCAGGAATGGATGAGGCCTTAAGTAGGGGGCAAGCCATTGATTTGATAACGAATCATAACGATTCTCCGTCCAACGATAATCATTTGACGAATAAGAAATACGTTGATGAACAAGTTACATTGAAGGTGTCTAAGACTGGTGATACAATGACTGGTGATCTAATCTTAAACGTTGGCTCCGATCGTCTGCGTTCAATGGGTTGTAAGGACTTGAGAGGAGAAAATAAAGAATTCACTATTTTCTTAGGTAGTATACGAAATAAACTACAATGTTCGTTAAATAATCCTATTACATTACAATCGACGGATGGATTTCTATGCAAAATAGGCGTAGAAAATATAATGAGAATCGGTAGAGCGTCTAACGATCGTAAAATCGACGTTTATCAAAATATCCTAATGAATAGTAATAATATCAACGATTTAAGCGATCCTCTTTCAGCTCAAGATGCCGCTACAAAAAATTACGTCGATAAATCTCTGAAAAAGTGTCGTGTTGGGTATATTCCTCCCTTGGAAGCTGATGTAAGTGTGACAGGATTCGTTGCTAGTGCCAGTTCTTGTTTTTCCGGAAGCAAAGCATACCAAGCTTTCACTAATCTCACTGACGCAGCTTGGGTTTCGGATGGAGATAAAACTGATTGGTTACAAATTAAATGTCCTGAGCCAGTTAAAATTTGGAGAATTGCGTTGAAAACAGTATCTTTATCTGTTTTCGATTTAACCGCTAGCAATGATGGAGCAGAGTTTGCAGAATTATTACCTTCTCTTTCACAAACTCCTTCAGGGGTTGGTCTGACATTTTTTGATATTCCTAATACGGATGCGTATCAATATTACAGAGTTACATTTATACCATGGAATAATGATCTTCCTCGAGGGATTCAAGTAATGCAATTATATGTATACGATGACTAATCTGCATTAAAAATTATTATATATATAAAATGCCCGTCGATAAATTTGGTCACACCGATGTTGGTTCATCGCAAAGAGTAATCGCTGGAGGTGTTACTCTTAGTCAAATAAATGAGAGTTTTCTTCGATTGGATGGAGCAAATCCAGTGACTGGAAATTTAAAAATGGGTGGTCATAAAATTAAAGGACTACCTACAACGAACACTTCGACAGCAGGAATGGATGAGGCCTTAAGTAGGGGGCAAGCCATTGATTTGATAACGAATCATAACGATTCTCCGTCCAACGATAATCATTTGACGAATAAGAAATACGTTGATGAACAAGTTACATTGAAGGTGTCTAAGACTGGTGATACAATGACTGGTGATCTAATCTTAAACGTTGGCTCCGATCGTCTGCGTTCAATGGGTTGTAAGGACTTGAGAGGAGAAAATAAAGAATTCACTATTTTCTTAGGTAGTATACGAAATAAACTACAATGTTCGTTAAACAATCCTATTACATTACAATCGATGGATGGATTTCGTTTTAGAATAAACAGTGAAATCATGTTAGAGATGGTTAAGTCACTCGATGGTACTCCTCCGTCTAAAATAAATGTGTATAAGTCCATCTTTATGCATGATGCTTACATTACAGGGCTACACGAACCCAACAGCGCCAGCGATGCAGCTACGAAGCAGTATGTAGATTCTATCTCAATCGGTCCCGCGCTTAGCATTCATTCTTTAACTTGGCAATTCTTAATCGCTAAAACTCACACAATAGTTACTTTCGATAGTGTAAGATTCAAAACCGATGGTGTCATAAGTACGAGACTGACCCGTTTCACTCCCGGTAAAGCCGGATACTATTTCGTTTCGACGTACATAGAATTTGGTAACAGTAGTACCGCTCCTGGTAACGTCTACCTGTATAGAAATGGGGCGAATTACATGCAAATTGCGGGCGGAGGGGGAACGGGAGCTGCGTTTAACAATTCAACCGGTAGTTGCATAATTTTCGTATCCAATACCGATTTTCTCGAGATATTCGTTTATTCGCACATCGCACTAAATATATTAGCTAGAGACTTTTCGGCAGTATTCTTACGACCTTAATTTCCTTGCTGATCGAAATAATAAAAGACTTCCAAAGGGCGGTGACCAATCCTCTCCCTCGCCGTCTCATCATCCACTGACCGTGTACTCATCATAGCTGAGTCGGCTAGAGGAACAGAAATCTCGTTACAAATTTCTGCCCCGGCGGGGAATTGAACCCTCCGACCTCTTGGTCGACAGTCCATCGCGCTATCCACTGTACTACCGAGCACCCCCCTCAGGAAATAATAAAAGACATCCAGAAGCGAAGATTAACTACTACTCAGTGAAGTGCATGAATGCTCGCAGAGAGACTCTGGCCCGAATGAGCTTCACCAGCACATTCAGTCTCTCATTCATTCCGGCATGTGTCCATTCTTTCAGTCAGTCTGTCAGGAGAGAGGGAGGGAGGGTGAGAGGGAGAGAGGGAGAAAGGGAAGGAGGAAGGAAGGGAGGGAGGGAGGGAGGAAGGGAGGGAGGGACGGACGGACGGAGAGAGAGAGGGAGAGGGAGGGACGAAGGGACGGAGAGAGGGAACGTGGTCAGGCAGGCGGACAGGTGATAACTCGTTCACTCACTCACTCACTCACTCACTCACTCACTCACTCACTCACTCGTTCACTCACTCACTCACTCACTCACTCACTCATACACTTTCATTAATCATGCACTTCACTCATGTAATCGTTCCGTTCACTTACCATTATATCATATATGTACATAACATACATGTATGTATATTGACACCGACACCCGTCAACATCACTGTTTGTCTGCATGCCCATCTGCCTGTCTGTCTGCCTATATGTCTGCCTGTCTGTCTGTTTGTCTGTCTGTATGTATTGTATGTATGTCTCTCTCTCTCTCTCTCTCTCTCACACACACGCACACACACACACACACACACGCACACACGCACACACACGCACCCACCTCTTTGCACTTATCTGTTAGGGCGGAAGAACAAAACAGATTTTATTGAAAGCCAACCTCCCGCCCCCGTGCATGCACTGCTGGTTGGTATAATGGCGGTTTCTATGGAAATGTATTAATGCTCACTTTACATTGCAAGGTATAATGTTCGACTGTATACGGAAAGTGCCAGACACAGGAGACGAGGAGGAGGACGAGGAGGAAGACGAGGACGAGGAGTAGGATGAAAAAGAGGAGGAGGAAAAGGACGAGGAGAAAGAGGAGAAGGAGGAGGAGAAGGAGTATACAGGAAAAGGAGGAGGAGGATGAAGAGGAGAGGAGGAAAAGGAGGAGGAGGAGGAGGAGGAGGAAGAAGAAGAAGAGAAGGAAAGGAATGACAAAATATCCGGGTACTACAGATTGTGCTCTTTGATGTACTGGTGAGAGCGAAGGACCTGGTTTGAAGTCAAGTACTGATGAGATTATGGCAAGTGTACTGAGTAGATGATATGTACTGATGAAATGGTGGTAAGCACTGTGACTCTGTGAGATGATGACATGCAAGAGCTACTTAGATGATGGCAAGTACTGATGAGATGATGGCAAGTGTACTGAGTAGATGATATGTACTGATGAGATGGTGGTAAGCACTGTGACTCTGTGAGATGATGACATGCAAGAGCTACCTATAGAGTATAGACGATGGCAGGTACTGATTATATTGGTATCCGGTCAAAACCGCGCGCACAAAACCGCGCACACAAAACCGCGCACACAAAACCGCGATTCACAAAACCGCGCACGCTCATTAGCGCGCACGATCATTACCGCGCGCAATCATAACCGCATTCAGGTATTTCAACATTCATCCAGCTTCTATGTAAGATCTAAAAATACCTTCATCCAACTTCTATTTCGCGATCGCTATTTTCGTCAATCCAGCTTCTTTTTTAGATTTTAAAAAATATGAAAATACCTTCATCCAGCTTCCATTTCTCATGCGTTATTTTCGTCAATCCAGTTTCTATTTCATATATAAAAATACCTTCATCCAGCTTCCATTTCTTATGCGTTATTTTCGTCAATCCAGCTTCTATTTCATATCTAAAAATACCTTCATCCAGCTTCCATTTCTCATGCGTTATTTTCTACAATCCAGCCTCCATTTCACCTCTCAAAAATAATTTATTCCAGCTTCCATTTCTCAAGCTCTGGATCAGTTGTCTGTAGACCAATTGTCGTTAGACTGCAGTTGCCTGTAGACAATTGTCGTTTGACGAGTTGTCTGTAGGCATACGACAAAGGATACAGTGATAAACGACAAAGGATACAGTGATAAACGACAAAGGATACAGTGATGAACGACAAAGGATACAGTGATGAACGGCAAAGGTCAGAGCTTGGAAAGAGAATGATGCTGATGAGTGGGCGGATATATAGTGTTGCTGCTGCTGCTGCTGCTGCTGCTGCTGCATGCTGCTGATGATGTTGATGTTGATGGTGGTCGTTGTGGTGGTGGTGGTGATCGTTGTGGTGGTGGTGGTGGTGGTGGTGGTGGTCGTTGTGGCAGTGGTGGTGGTGGCGTTGGTAGTGGTGGTGGTAGTGGTGGTGGTCGTTGTGGTGGTGGCAGTGATGGTGGTGGCGTTGGTAGTAGTGGTGGTGGTGGTGGTGGTCGTTGTGGTGGTGGTGGTGGTGGTGGCGATGATAGTGGTGGTAGTGGTGGTGGTGGCGATGGTGGTGGTGTTGGTGGTGGTGACAGTGGTGGTGGCGGCGTTGGTAGTGGTGGTGGTGGTGGTGATAGTGGTGGTTGTGGCGATGATAGTGGTGGTAGTGGTGGTGGTGGTAGTGCGGAGGATGTGTTGTGCAGTCTGCAGCGATGGTTTTACAGATGTGTGGACGACGCTGCAGCAGCATTTGCAAAAGCGCCTGTTTCCATAGTAACCAAATTGAAGCTGGTGATCACTCTCGCTGGACATGCGCAGTGAACGACATGTAAAGGCCACTGCACCCTACGCGTGCGAAGGAGAGTGGGAGAATGCAGAGAGACAGGCGGACAGACAGTGACAGACAAAGAGACGTATAGAGATACATGTAGACTGCAGGCAGGCATAGGAGGAGAGACAGATCGATGGATGAAAGACAGACAGACAGACAGACAGACAGACAGACAGACGATGTTGGCTGACAGACGCATTCAGAAGTGTATACATAGCGAGATAGACAAAGAGGCAGGCAGACGGACTTACAGACAGACAAGTAGACGGACATTGGCGATGGCAGATCGTCATGGAATGTACATGTAGGAGTCCTACAGAGGTCATTGGTCGATGACCACGTATTGAACCAAATTGGCTCGAGTTAGGAGGGAGAGAGAGACAGAGACAGAGACAGAGACAGAGACACACACATGAAGAGACAGGGAGAGACATGGAGAGAGGGAGAGACGGAGACAGGGAGAGACGGAGAGAGGGAGAGAGGATGAGGGCCAGAGACGGGTGGATTGAATGGAAGGACGCTGCATGCCGCCGACGCAGAGAGGGATGAATGGCGGGAAGCGCGGGTGGAGGGGGGAAATAGGAATGCAGGGAGGAGGGTGGGAGTGTACTGACGCCTACGCCGTGCGTGGGTGTATGGACCGTGTTCGGTCGGTCAGTCTGCTGCCCCACCCCTCACCCCACCCCACCCCACCCCACCCCACCCTCCATCGTCGGCTGTTATCGGTAATTGGCGGCGATGAATAATATTTACACTCGTCGCTGGTTTTTATTCGTGAAAAAGAAGCGTTGAATATATTTATTATACCGCGTTCTTTACATCATCTATCCATCAACTATTCACCTGCAGCTGCTATCCATTAGCCATTAGCCATCGCTATTGCATTAGCCATCGCTATTGCGAACCGTCTGTCCGTTCCTATAGAACTCATGTGTTCTAAGTACCTATAAGTATAGTCCTATATACACTGTATACCATCTATTCGCTGAACAGGGTGTCCTCATGGAATCAAATATCCATCCAGTAATCTGACCATTAATGCGTGCATCCGTTCATCCATTCATACTGCTATCCATTGATCCAGCTATATGTCCACTGTCCAATCATTCATCAATACATCCATTCACCCATCTATCCATCTATTTCTGTGTCAGAAACCTTCATTCCTAGATGAAGGAACTAGATTGCGTATTGCCTGGAGGAAGGTCGGTTAAAGATGGGGGAGAAGATGGATTGAGCCCGGTTGCTTAGGGGGGGATAGAAGCCCCTGTACCAAACATCTTATAATTACCGGGTATATTACAAGCATGATGCTGCTGCTGTGGTTGTTGCAGTGTTGCTGCTGCTGCTTTTGCTTTTGTTGTTGTTGTTGCTGCTGCTGCTGTTGCTGTTGCTGTTGTTGTTACTGCTGCTGTTGCTGTTCAATGCAGTCGGTCACTGTCAGTGACGGTCGTCTGCTTTCTGTTCTTGCAGATGATGCGAGACGTAAGAAGTGCGGCGTTCTCGTTCACTGTTTGGCGGGAATCAGTCGATCGGTGACGATAACCGTCGCTTACCTCATGTACTCGCTGTCTCTGTCGCTCAACGACGCCTACGACCACGTCAAGCGATGCAAGCCCAACATCTCGCCCAACTTCAGCTTCATGGGCCAGCTCATGGACTACGAACGCGCCCTCAGGCTCGAACGAGACAGCGCTCCTCCAACACCATCCGTCAGTACCGCCTCCTCGGCAGGCCACGCCTCTTTAGGGTCGGCTTCCTTTGTCGGTTCTGCCTCCGCCAGAAACTCCGCCTCCTCCATCAATTCCGCCTCCTCGTTAAACTCCGCCTGCTCCGTCAATTCTGCGTCGTCCATAAGCCCCGCCTGCTCGCTAAGTTCCGCCTACTCTTCGGGTAGCTCCGCCTACTTTTCGGGTAGCTCCGCCTACTCTTCGGGTAGTTGTGCTTCTCGTCCGTCTGACTCGAACTGCGACGCCTGCGACGACCATCTCCTCCACTGCGCATGCGTCGATACCGCCAAATGCTTCTCATCACCGGCTTGCAGCAGTTTATCGTCGTTGTCGTCTACAACGACGGCTTCATCATCATCCGTGTCATCATCAGCGTTCGATTACGAAATTCCATCGACACACTCCTGAGTCTGACACTCCTCTTGAATCCATCTGTTCAAAGCGTCATCGTTCCACACATCATGAAGCCAAATGTTCAAAGCTTCATTGTTCCACCCCCTTATGAGGCCAAATGTAAACTTCATTGTTCCACCCCCTTATGAAGTCAAATGTTCAATGCGTCATTGTTCCACCCCTTCATGAAGCCAGATGTTCAAAGCTTCATTGTTCCATCCATCATGAAGCCAAATTTTCAAAGCGTCATTGTTCCATCCATCATGAAGCCAAATTTTCAAAGCGTCATTGTTCCACGCCTCATGAAGCCAAATGTTCAAAGCTTCATTGTTCCACCTCTTTCATGAAGTCAGATGTTCAAAACTTCATTATTCCACCCATCATGAAGCCAGATGTTCAAAGCTTCATTGCTCCACCCATCATGAAGCCAAATGTTCAGAGCGTCAATGTTCCACCCCTTCATGAAGCCAAATGTTCAAAGCTTCACTGTTCCACCCATCACGAAGCCAGATGTTCAAAGCTTCATCGTTCCACCTGTCATGAAACCACATGTTCAAAGCGTCATGGTTCCACCCCTCATGAAGCCAAATGTTCAAAGCGTCATGGTTCCACCCCTCATGAAACCACATGTTCAAAGCGTCATGGTTCCACCCCTCAATCCCTCATGAAGCCAAAGGTTCAAAGCTTCGTCGTTGCACCCCTGATGAAGCCAAATGTTCAAAGCGGCATGGTTCCACCCCTCATGAAGCCAAATTTTCAAAGCGTCATTGTTCCACGCCTCATGAAGCCAAATGTTCAAAGCTTCATTGTTCCACCTCTTTCATGAAGTCAGATGTTCAAAGCTTCATTGCTCCACCCATCATGAAGCCAAATGTTCAGAGCGTCAATGTTCCACCCCTTCATGAAGCCAAATGTTCAAAGCTTCACTGTTCCACCCATCACGAAGCCAGATGTTCAAAGCTTCATCGTTCCACCTGTCATGAAACCACATGTTCAAAGCGTCATGGTTCCACCCCTCATGAAGCCAAATGTTCAAAGCGTCATGGTTCCACCCCTCATGAAACCACATGTTCAAAGCGTCATGGTTCCACCCCTCAATCCCTCATGAAGCCAAAGGTTCAAAGCTTCGTCGTTGCACCCCTCATGAAGCCAAATGTTCAAAGCGGCATGGTTCCACCCCTCATGAAGCCAAATGTTCAAAACTTCATTGTTCAACCCCTTCATGAAGTCAGATGTTCAAAGCTTCATTGTTCCATCCATCATGAAGCCAACTGTTCAAAGCGTCATCGTTCATGCCGATCGTGTGGTCACAAACTGGACAAGAGGAAGGATATTTATAGCGTCACACGCATGCGCTTGTGTTCGTTCACTCGTCACGTGAAAAATAGGTCAATTGTAGAATAAATAGTGCGGAAAGTTGGATAAACGGATCATAAACCGCTACAACTTATAGAATAGCCTATACTAATGCCATATCTAGGCCTAATGTCATTCAGTATTATCGGATTTCATGTATAGACTCTGTAGGCCCGTGCATGCAAGATAATGTCTGATAGAATTGATGCCCTTGTATACTCTGGTAATGTGTACCACGAGCATAATTATATGCGTATCGTCGAGAGTTCGAATGATCATAGGCCTAATATAAGATTATAGGATGGGACGAGGGGACCGATGGTATTTTTTGCATTTTCGAATTTTACGAAGTAGGCCTATCAGTTTTCTTGCAGTGCACAATTGCACATTAGGCCTACCCTTAAACCATGACATCAAGATAATTTTATTGTTGTATAGGCCTATATAAAATTGTCCAAACTTCGGATTTGTTAGATTCCGGTGAAAATGGAAACTATAGCTTTAGCTTTAGCTATGTCGTTACTCTATAGAAGTAGCATTTTGATTGAACACGTCAGTTGCAATATTGAGTAAACTATAATTATAGACGGTATTATAATGTGTTCATCTTCTTGAAGACATGCAGGTAGGCACTTCTAGGCAATGGCATATACGGACTGTCTCTATTATTTTGTCTCGGTCTCTCTTTTTCGGTCTCTCTGTCTGTCTGTGTCTCTGTCGCTGTCTGTCTGTGTCTCTCTTTGTCTCTGTCACTCTATCTCTGTCTCTGTCTCAGTTTCTGTCCGTCTGTCTGTCTGTCTGTCTATCTGTCTCTTCTGTTTCTTCTCTCTCTCTCTCTCTCTCTCTCTCTCTCTCTCTCTCTCTCTCTCTCTCTCTCTCTCTCTCTCTCTCTCTCTCTCCTCTCTCTCTCTCTCTCTCTCTCTCTCTCTCTCCTCTCTCTCTCTCTCTCTCTCTCTCTCTCTCTCTCTCTGTGTCTCACTCTGTCTCACTCTGTCTGTCTCACTCTGTCTGTCTCTTTGTCTGTCTGTCTGTCTGTCTGTCTGTCTCTCTCTTCGAGGCTCAATTTGACATCGTTCCTGCAAAAAGCGGCTCAAAACTCACTGCCTCTTCTTGACGGTCCGAATAATTAATCAAAGCAATCTTTATTACTAAGATCACAAAGAAATCTGCAACAAAAGGTCACCCCAGAAGAGTCCTTCCTGCCCCAGCAGAAGCGGAGCAAATATCAGCAGCTAGGCCAGTGCCCTCTAGCGACCACATTTCAATAGCATCATTATTTTATCTGATTGCCTCTTTTTTTATTAACCTACTACCTCCCTCACTCGTTGGCCAATTAAGACCTTTTGCTGAGGTGAGTGGCTTTCAGCCAACAGTGTACACTGGTTAATTGTGTATAGCCTATAAAAAAAGTAGTTTCGAGTAATTTTTTATGTGTTTGTTACCGGACGGAAACCCGGGACAAAAAATTTCCTGTACGGGCAGTAACGTAACTATGATTTTTTTGTTTGTGAGGGGCAGCCCGTATGGGACCCGTGTGGTTCCCGAATGGGTGGGTTGGCAGGGATGTCATCCGCAATGGATCTACAGGGTGCGCCAAAAAAAACCTAGGTTTTTTGCCAATATTTTTGCCAAGTGAGAATTCCGAAATGAAATTTTACCGTCTTAAAGATAATTCATATTACACATGGTGGCCAGATTTCATCAGCATGCATGTCCACCAATTTCCCGTCCGAAAAAGCTGATGACCTTTTTCATAGCCATTCGCTCGCTATTTCTTGAACAATACACCTAAATATAACGTGTACCCGTGTACCCTGCTGCTTACTCGCGTATACCCTGGTTTTCAGGAGGTGAGCATACGATGCCGTTTTCCCCCGGAGCTTGAGGTGAGTACACACTGCATACCCGCGTATACCCTCGTGTATTATTGATTGCTTCTATTTTTGCAATATCAACATGTCTTTTAGTAGGCCTATTCCAGTCTAGTGTTAGAGTAGGCTTATAGGCTAAGCTTATTTAGTCCTACATCTTTTACGGCTTAAGAATAACTATTCAACATTTTACCAGAACCTCGCCAGTGCACTGGTACACGCCAGTGATACCGCTCAAAAATTTAAGAAAAGCCAAGATGGGGTCTTAAAAAAGCCAAGAAAAGCCAAGTTTATAATTATGGACTATGTCACCTATTTTATTTCAATAAAAGCTGTTTTATCCGATAAATTGTGATATTTACGAAATTATGTATAGGCCTAATTAATCCTGAAATTAATGTATGTGAAATTGTTAATAATTGGTTCCGATCACTTATTTTTTTAACGTGCTAACAACATTTTGGAACTTAGTGCGCTAGTTTTGAGAAATAAACGTCATCTTCACTTTAGTTGTTGTTTTCTTGAGTTCAGAAATTTTTTGGTGCTTTTGTGTGATCTTGTGAGCCATTAAAGCTGACTTGTATGCATTTCTAAGATTAATGTCTATTATTATTAATATAAGTATGAAGTATCTGTGATCAACTTGTCATGTATATTATCTTTATCAGGTGATTTTCGATATTGCGCGGAATCTCGCGAAACTGCACGTGACGTCACAAATAACTAATATACAGAGAGCAAACAGTTCAGACTCAGAGAATAATAATAGCTTAAGTCGGATATAAATACTAGTCAGTAGATGGAGTCATATATAGTTATATTACTGCTAAGATTATTCTTATTTAGTGGATTATTGCTTAAATTATTGTTATTTAGTGGATTATTGCTAAGATTATTGTTATTTAGTGGGCAGAAAAAAGCCAAGTAAAAAAGCCAAGGTCCTTTGAAAAAAAGCCAAGTTCCCAAGATACGATTGAAAAAGCCAAGATCTTGGGAAAAAAGCCAAGGAGCGGTATCACTGGTACACGCGAGAGAAGCGATTTTATGATTCAAATAAATTTTTGGCAGAGGAGGAGGGGAGGCGGGGAGTAGAGGGGTCGGGGTAGGGGTAGAGGAGGAGAGGTTAGGGGTGGAATGGAGGTAGGGAGGGATGGTTGGATGCTCTTTTCAGCCACAGCAACGCGTGGCCGGGTACGCTAGTATATAATATTAACTTATTATTTTCCATTTGTGTGATTAGTTAAAATTTAATGAAATTTCTACGCTATGTTCTATATAAATGAAAGGAAGAAGCCCCTTATGTTTATTATATCTATGATGTAAACCAGTCCTTAATATTTTAGATCTTTAAATTGGTCTGGCTTCCGGTTTCGATGTGTTTGGTTTTCTTTGTTGTTAAAGCGTTTTAAAGATTATCTAAAACGTGAATAAAGTTTTAAATAGATTTTATAAAACAAAAACACGTTTTTCTGTTCAATTTTCGTGTGTTGAGTGATTTGCTTTAAGAGAAATGTCGTCTACAAATGATTTTAAAAGTAAGCACTGTCTACTGATTAGCTGGCCTAATAATATAACTCCTAATAATTATAAGTAAAGTACCTGACTATCAACCGTCTGCCGACATCGTTCACTTCTCTTCGCCCGCTCAGCTCCTTGACTGGCACGATCTATTCGTTTCGTGAGCTAGTACTGCCATGGCTATGACACGAGACTTTGCTTTAAATGACCCCGCACGTTGTAAACAGCTTCCTCCTTTGACGATTTCCTCGCTATTAACTGGTGAACCAAATGCCTTTTTCGCTGTCTCAAGACCACTATTTTCTCTATTTGTCTCGAATTCTGAGCGCCTCTTATTGGTGTGCACTGCGTGGGGTGTTATATAAATTTGGGTAAAGGTTTACGACGACTCGGTCGCCGATTATGCAGCGAGTAAAAAATATGGATGCCCCAGATATGGACAGAATAGAGCACTCTGACGTACGTCGATCGACAGCCCAATTTTTCTACCAAAGTAATTAAGTCAGGAAACCATAAAGATGTTATATTTGACCCGTCATAACAAAATGTGTCGTTAGGCCCTTTTTGAGTATTTTGAGTTGTGTATTCCACGTTATTTCATATTAAATTGCCTTCAAAATGAGCTATTACGCATAAAAATCGACCAAGTGCTTGTGGAGTTATAAAATGTTTAATCGATCGACCTGCCTAACAGAAAAAGTTGGGGAAGCGGGATTTTATTAATTTTTTATGTAGGTTTTACATCTTATTGGTTATTTAATCTGCACAAATAGCATGTTGAAAACAGCAACATACAGTCAGTTTTAATATTTTATTGAGGCATCATACAATGTAGATTCCAAAAATGGAAAAATCACTGTCGACGATGTTATTTGATCGTACCTACCAATTTGAGTGCCAGTGTCCATTGAAATGCTGATTTCCACAAACGATTTGAAATTAGTGCATAGGATGCACTGCATAGGATGCACTGCACTTCTAAACATTTTCCATATTACTTGTCATTTAACATTTCAGTTTTTCCTAACAAATGTCATTTTTAAATATTTAGAATCAGTGTTGTCTGCTGAGGCTCCGGAGTTTATACCAGCAGCAAATTATTCCTTCCCAGAAAGGAGCACAGCTGGAGATGTGAGTAAATTTACAGTCTCAGCTTTGTTATTGGTTTGTAAATTTGGAGACAATATTCACTGACCCCATAAGGTTGACTAAACCTTCAAGTACTTAGGGTGACTGGCAAACTGACTGCAGCATTAGGATAGATGGACACCTTGCAGGCTGCCATGCAGTTAAATTTGACTCCTGTTAAATTCGTCATCATCTGCTCAGTGTTCATTTGTCAGTTCAGTTTATCCTTGGTTTTCGTTGTAATCTATTCTTCATGTTAACTATCGGTATACGGATCCAGCAGTGTTGCAGGAAACAATGAACCGTATAAGAATATGTTGTACAAATATTCGATGGTGTCCTCTGAATTGATAAAGTAACTGTTTACAGAAACTTTGTACTTGGTGTCAGATTGCTTTGGCTGTTTGTTTCTATAAAAGGATTTAGGCCATTTTTGCTCACAATATCTCATATTGCATAATCTTGTTGCTTTCGGATTTTTTTAGCTGATCCTACACCCTAATACGCCCTGGAATGGCACTTATTGCTCAGGGGTCACTCCACTTTAGCTGTTCCTTAAAAATCTCAAACCATCTTATTTAGCCGTGTTTAGTCCAGTAGAGCTCTGAGTAGCCTACCTAAAAGAGGCGCTGTATAATAATTTACTAAATAATGGTTATAAAAGTAATAATGGTTATAAAAGTAATCAGTCCACTAGTAGTGTGATCTTTAAAAGACACTACCGTAAAAATTTGATGTTTAGTTGATAGAAGCATATATGGAGCAGAATTTTTTTGGACTTCATTCACACTCAGAGTGACTTTGATGCAGTTTGTGATATCTTCATGTACGGTAGGTGCCTCAAGGTAATGCTGGTGATGCCGTTCTTGCCACTGAACGCGTCATGTTGAAGCTTCTGACGAATCCAGAGGCCTTCTCTAAAGTCGCTGGTCCGCTTGTCGATAATCTTTCCACTTCCATCTCAGATGCAGCGACGTTACAAGCTGTTGCAGAATATATATTCCAGCAGGTAATAAGTAGTACGCTTGAGCATTGATTTTCACCAAAGATACGACATTCTGTAGTGGAAAGTATTTTCTGATTTTTAGATTATTGTCTCGAATAGTTTACTATCTCCAAATGTTGTATTCTTTTGTCTTCCTTTGACCGCAAGAGCAGCAATTATGATTATTTGCATAATAAATGTTTAAATATTTAATACATTCTTATTTTCTTCGATGCATAATTAGCTGCATCAATGATAATGCTTTGGTTAACACGGCAATCTCCGATGTTGTTCTTATGCAGCTCAATAATCATAGGGATAGGCTGACAGCTATGACCTGCAAAAACGCATTACAGTTATAACCGATGGGCAACGGTGTTACACACTCTATGTTTATCTCTGCCCTTTGCAGACATTTTATATGAATATAGGGTATATGAAAATGAAATATAAACTGCTGTATGTTGGACATAGGACAAGTTTAGAACAAATAATGTGTATTGATTATGAATAAATTTTCATTGCATTGTTATCATATTTGATAATTTACGAATAAATTTCAGCCCATTTAAATGCTAAACCAATAACTGATCTTTGATTTTCATTGTAGTCTATTTTTCAAGTTAACTATCAGTATACGGGAGCACGTCTGTGTAGTCTTCTTGCCGAGAAGTTGCAACTGAGTTTTAAAAGTGAAAATTTTCGGACTGTTCTTCTAAGACGGTAAGGGGTTGACTCCAAATGCCCAGTAATATTTACCTGTAGATGGATGAAATTAACTGGTGTGTGTTTGTGTGTGTGTGTGTGTGTGTGTGTGATATTAGTAGTGAGTGACCGTTGGCAGACATCTTCTTCCCTGCACCCTACAGCATGTAAGTCTTCCCAATCTCCGCCTGTGTTCTTCCATCCTCACTCCCACTTTCCAGGTTTTCTTCCCGTCGTTACTCAACAGGACTATATCACTTTTCCCACAGAAAGTTTTCACCAATTGAAATTTTAAACAATTATTGTAATGTTCTTACAAAGAGATTTGTACTGCTGATTGAATTAATTAAACACACAGAAAAATTGCAGATTATCTTATGTACAGTTTGCTTTAACCTTAACCTTGTCCTGCAAATAAAAAATCTCCATCTCAAGTTCTCATCATCACCATTTGAGATTGTATTTGTGGCTGTGACAATGGTGTGTGACTAGTATGTTAAAAATTAATTCATTACTTAGATAAAAAGCATCAATAAAACAACGTATCACTTTTATTTTAACTATGATTGTATCAAAATTTTACATGCCACGTTATAAACAAAATTTTGTTCAGCACAAAAGTGACAAAAAACGGGAAGTAGAAATAATGTCTACAGGCCAGTGGCATCAAAGAATGAATGGAATTTGAAATAGCAATTTAAGTTTTAAAATAAGTAAGTATTTTTCTCAGTAGTTTATTTGCTCTAACGTTTTTTCAGATGTCAAACTGAATATAACAAGCACACTGAGTTATCAAAAGACAAGGAAGGCTTTCAAGAACTTATTGGTTTTACACTTTTCCTCGCAGAACTTATGCTCAATCTCAAGGTGAGTTACATTGCACTTTATTATTTTTAATATCAGAAATGTTACTGGTGACTATTGATATATGCCAAGTAATAGCATCAATAATTAATCATACTCTTGTGATCTAGTAATTCGTTTTTAAATTGAATGCATTTCACTGACTATCATTTGTCTGTCTCTGTATGCTTCTCTCAAGTTTGCAGTTTTTGTGGTAGAGTTCAGGAGTGAAAGTTATAAACTGTATCACCGATTATTGATTTTTTGAGCATTTGCAGGTTTGCATTTTAGTGTGAATGACTGAATAAATCTCTTTTAGAAAACGGAAGACATCTGAAACTCAAAGATGTGGATAATATTTTGTTTCAGGTTGAAGGCCTAGTGGGGATCCTTTCTCCAAAGATTATACATCTGTTGTCGATACTCTTGTCTGTGCCTAACGAGGAAAACGTAAAATGTGTGAACAAAGTCTTAAAGGTTTGATGCTTTCAATGGTCAATGGTCTCGCTATATATGATCTCTGAAATGTCGTACTTTCGATTTAACATAGTAGTTCCTCCACTTTTTCTCATTGTTTATAACATTTTGGACCGTCAATTACATCAATTTGCATTTATAATTAATTAACCATCTGTGTCTTTGGCTATTGATTTCAAAATTTATTTATTCATTTATGTTCAATTCAATTTTTTATAATTTTCCATTAACCTCTGTGCTTTGTTTTTCTGGTCTCAGCTGACTGGTTCGGCATTGGAAGCAAATGCAGAAGAATTGGACAAGATATTTGTAAGAATTAAGGACATCCTTGTTGCAAGTGATACTTCAAAGTAAGTTCAGAACTTCTAATTGAAACAAGACAAAACACTTGACAATGAATTTTTATGTAGTATGTTATGTGTAAAGTCGTTGGTTTTAATTCCATGCACAGTCTCAATCATCCTCTTTCCCTATGCAGAATAGATGGCTGTGAAATCGTACATAGATGGCTGTGAATCGTACATAGATGGCTGTGAATCATACATAGATGGCACATAGATGGCTATGAATTATGCATGGATGATATTGTACGGTAAATTCTTAAATGCGTTTTAAATTTCTTTCCAGAATAAAAAGTAGATTAAAACTAGTCTATCCCATGCGATGCATTTACATGAGTTTTTCAAACTTTCCCTTCTGGGGAAATCTTCTGTTGATCCTTTTTAACTACATTTCTGCTCTGTTAATTTCGAGAGCACAATGATGTTACAGGTAACCGTTAATACAGTAGTGAGTGAATTAAAGACCATACACCTGAAATTATTTTAATTTAGATATCAAACACATAGCGGAGTCACTTAGAAAGCGCTGATGTGTCACGAATTTAACTACGTACTCTGTTATCTCTGCAGTTTTTAACTGTTCATACTCTGTTAGCTCTGCAGTATTTTTCATAAAGTTATGCTAACTGAGGAAGTGATGGAAAAGTTTGCATAATAAAACATATGTACTGATACAGTATTCTTGTAATTCTGTGTTTGTGATTATCTAGCCAACTGCGCAACATCTTACTCAATCTCGTGACTTTGAGAGCACAGAAGTGGCAGAATGAGGATAAATCATCGGCAGTAGCGAATGGCGGCGGTCCAGTTGACACTAATATAGTGGTATGCACGTTCTCCTAAGTCACAGAATTTAAACAATAAGTTTAAGATCGTGTTTTTGTAAGTTACCGATACCTTTCTGATTTCCAATTCTCATATCACCTGGTCACCTGGTGCCGTCAGCTACTGGAGCTCTGGCGAAAGCCCTGGTGCATCTTCTCCAGTTGATCCTCTCCCTAGTCGCCTCTCTTAGTTCCTCCAGTCTCATGCCAGACTTTTCCTGTACTTCATCCAACCATTTCTTCCTTGGTCTTCCGCATCTTCTCCGTCCCTCACCGCATGCCGTCATCAGCTCCTTTTCCAAACCGTTAGATCTCATCACATGGCCGAAGTAGCTCAATTTCCTCCAAGTTGCTGTTTGCTGCAGTGTCTCCTCCCTCTCTATTCCGAGCTCCTCGCGCACCGATTCGTTAGTTCTCTTCTCCGTCCATGAAATCCTTAGCATCTTTCTCCAAATCCACATCTCACACGCGTTGATTTTCTTTTCCATATCCCGTGTCTTTGTCCATGTCTCGCATCCATATAGGACGACTGGGAAGATCAGTGCTCTTACCAGTCTTTTCTTTGTTTCCCTGCTCACGTATTTGTCCTTCCAAATCTTTTCCAGACCGTTCATTGCCGTTTTCCCCATTGTTACCCTCCTCCTTATTTCCATATCACTTCTTCCCTCCTTCTCTATCATAGATCCCAGGAATGTGAAGCTCGATACTACCTCTATCGTTTCTCCATCCACCTCAAAGTTTTTCCATGTTGCAGTTGTCATAACCTTTGTTTTCTTTACATTGAAGTATAGTCCCGCCTTTTCGCTTTCCTTCCTGACTCTTCTTATTAACTCGACTAGGTCGTCCCTCTTACCCGCCAATAATGTCGTATCATCGGCGTACCTCAGATTATTCAGTATTTTCCCCGCTATCCTTACCCCTTCTGTTGCCTCCTCCAATCCAGCCCTCCTCATAATTCTCTCGGCATACAGATTGAACAGGAAAGGGGACAAAATGCACCCCTGCCTCACTCCTTTCCTTATTTTAAATTTCCCTGTGTCACCATATTCAGTTCTTATTACCGCTTCTTGATCCACATAGAGGCCCTTTAGTAGTTTAACCAAATGCTTCGGAATTCCCATCTCAACTAGTGTCCGCCACAGTAGTGTATGGTCTATGCAATCAAACGCCTTGCTGTAGTCTATAAAACACATATGCACCTGTTGCCCGTATTCCCTCTGTCTCTCCATAATCCACCTTATATTGGCGATGTGATCGCGCGTTCCTCGCGCCTTCCTAAATCCCGCTTGATTGGTTGGTAATTCTTTTTCGATTGTCTTCTCCATTCTTTTGAAGAAGAAAAAAAGAAAGGAAGGACTAAAGAACTGTTCGCAAAGATGAAGGAAATAACGAAGACAGCAGGCCCTAGAATGGGTTCACTCAAGACGAAGGATGGGAAGATAATAGGAGATGAGGAGGAGATAAAGGAAAGGTGGAGAGAGTATACGGAAGAGTTGTACATGGAAGATGAATGTGTCGAGAAGGAAAACATCAAAATAGAGGAAGTCGAAAACGAACCAGAGATATTGGAGGTAGAGGTGGAGTGGGCGATAAAACAGCTCAAGGACAACAAAGCGCCAGGACATGATGGAATACCTATAGAACTGGTAAAGGCGGGAGATGAAGCAGTGGTGAGAACTATTACAAAACTATGCAATCAAATCTGGAAAACTGGGCAGTGGCCGGAGGACTGGAAAAGGTCCGTGTTCATACCAATATTCAAGAAAGGAGACGCGAGAGAGTGTGGAAATTATCGAACGATAGCGATGATATCGCACACGAGCAAAATACTTGTATAATTCTCGTATATCAACATATTTAAGTTCACTGCATGTTTTGTAGTTTAGTTTGCAGGCAGTTTTCAGTCAGGATTTTTATATTTTTTTACTTGATCATGCCAATTCCACAATTCTGGTATTTATTTCTTCAGTCACATTTCTAGATCATTACTAATGTACAGGGAATTTGAATTCAGACTGTATAGATAATCTTGGTGTTGCGTACACATGCAGACAGTTATTAAGTTAATAATTGAGTTATTAGTTAGTCAAATGTGTGAGTAACCTTAACTGTTCTGATCTTGGATTTGTCATTTGAATAATCTAGGATTAATTTAATTTAAAAAACTGATCATACTTTCTAAAATTCCAGGAACCAGAATATGACGATGAAGGTGGTGAGCTTTATGAAGATTTCGATTACCACAACAGTTATCCAAATTATGGTGGTGCTGAAGGATACACACCTGAAGGCTATGGTGCTGAAGAATTTAACCATGAAGATTATGAATCTTGGGAAGCAACACAAGCACCCTATGGTGATTAGTAAGTGTGACTGATGATGCTAAAGTTCTAACAAAAGTTTTGTATGTATTGTCTCAGCGGGTTGAGAATGGAAAATACCAAAGTTCTTCATCTTTGCCAAGTAAATAATATTAAAATAATCCAGTTTTTTAATCACATTTGTAGCATTATATGACTGCTTACATAGAACTTAGTATCCGGTATTAAATAACAACATATGGCTGCATAGAACATTAGCGCAGCCTTAACTTGGGAATCATGCAATAATGATGTCCTCAATTAGAAGTAGGATTCTCAAAATGTGGACAAAGGAAAGGATATTGCAGAACCTAAATTTGTTAGCTTCCCGTGACCTGATGCCAGTACCTGGGATTTTTCAAAGTTTTAATGGATTTTTCTAACTGGTTTACAACAGTACAAACAACTGACAATGCTTTGCGCATGAATATTATAATTTATACAAATATTTCATGTCCATTAAAATGGACAACGGTTATCTGTACTGTATGTGTTGTCATTTCAATACAGCCTTAAAACGCTAACTTTAGCCAGACTCCACTGTTTCGAACCATTGTTATTACCGGTAATGCAATTTTGCTGGGAACAGCTTAAGATCTGGGAATGTGTTATGCTTTGTATAAAGGTCAATAAGTGGATGCACATGCGAGGGCAACTGGTTCTATCGCAATGCAGTTATGGTACTGGGGCTCTAAATACTAGCGGACAAAGACATGATCATGAATATACGGAAACACTTTGGTTCATATGGTATTATTAAAGTACTGCCCTTCATAGTTAGGTTAGTTTTGGAGTTCTGACTTCCATGACGGGGTTGGGGAGACAAGTGCCAAATGAGAACAAGGGAAGAACGGGTCCAAAGCCAGCTGTGGCTTATGGATGACCCTAGCTTTTAATTTAATAATATATTTAAGTTATTTTTGCATCTATGTAGCCATGTTAGCCAAATATTCAAGTCGCTGAAGCCCTTATTGGTAATATGTGAGCGAGCACCCCGACACACAGAGGCGCATGTGGCATACGTACACTCTATTCAGCGTAGCTAGCCTAGTCATAGGCCCAATTTCAGTGTCCTGACAATCCGTACTCCATTGAAAATGTCAACGCAATTGGCACTCTTGGCAATGTCAACGCTGCCAAAGCCTCTCTTCTTTTGTTACACCACCTTTCAGAAGCTCTAGGTTATAGATCTGAGAGTATGGTACAGAGGTGAAATCAGACCATTGACTCAATTGACTGATTCCTAGACTTACACATACACCAGTTGTTTACCATCTGACAGACAAAGCACCAATAACAAAAGAAAATATGATTATTCATCAGGCAGCTACAACTAGGCCAACTGTAATGTGTCACAGAGTGGCTGTAACTTAGATATACCGGCCAGTCAACAGTTCTATAAGGACTGGAGGGCACCTTCACAGTACTTAAATAAAACTTCAATGAAAGGTTTGATAAAACAGTGTTTGCATTGATTGTGGTTGGGCAATTGACTGTTATTCAACATAACGATATCTTCAAAATACAGAAGTTTGACCGTATGTGTGCTTTTGACAGTGACGGTATACCTTACGTTGTGGGAGACGATGAAATGGATCCAGATATGGACGAAGCTTACGAGCAATTTCTGGCCACTCTGAAAAAATGATTATCAACACGTGGAATTGATAGCTTCAAAGACAGGCAAAATAGAGTTCTTATTCATCATCATACTTGTGTCAGAATTTAGCATGAATGTCCACCATGAAGTGAGGCGGTATAAAGGATTTATGTGACTTTCAAGGTCTGCTTTATTAAGAAAGGGTTTACACAGGATGTCTTCTTGGTTACAACAGTAACTAAGTAATATGGTTGGTTAGAAAAGGATCATTTCTGCAAGAAGCAGGATACCGAAACTGGGATTACTGGGGCATTTTACGGTTTTGTGAATGCTGAGCTGTTAACCATAATCATGTGTTATGATACTGGCATCATGACTGTTTCCATCTGTACATGAAAGTTATTTTCTGTCACCTCCAAAAGTTTGTTTGATGCAGGCAACTACCAGCAGCATAAATCTGTTCCGAATTCAAGAGAGTAGCATATAAATAGAATGCTTTCAGCCACATATATGAATGACAAATGCAGTAGCTGCTTATCTGTCTCCAACTAATCAGACAGCACAAATGAATGACGGCCAATTGCTCATCAATTTCTTGAATGTGTTGCAAGTATATAATTATTGTGTTTAGTTGTGTACTCGCTATCCTTGTTTGCCTCTACCAATGAGAAACCATGTGTAACCTTTGCAGAGAAAAGGACCAATTGAGCAGCTTAATAACAGACCAGCCGAAAATGGTTTCTTCATTACAATCATGAATTTTGATTTTTCTATTTAAAATAAATAATATAATGGGTTCCTACATTTGCTTCAAGGTTTCAGCTTGCAGAAAGTTTAAGTAAAGTTCAGCAAATTGTCCTTTTTGTTCATTGGCAGTAACTGCCTGTGATTATTGTTTGTTATCAAGCAAGCTTGACCTACATATATCTATTTAAGTTTTACAAATTTAATAGCGGTAACTAAAACCAGAGTTTATCTTCTTTTTTTTATCTATATACATGTACAGTTGTTTTGAAGACTTTGGGTTTAGCATATTATTGAAACGTTTGATGAATTACAGTATTATAGATTACAATTGATTTAACTATATATTTAAGACAAAGGTAATGAAAGGTATCAACAATTTTGTTCCTGAATATTTATACTTAAAAAACTGGTAGTGTGATTTCAAACTTACAAAAGCTTACAGCCTTTGTTTAAAAAAATAAGGGGAATCGATGCCATCAGTGTATTATATATTGTGTAACGTCCTTTTCAGATCGCAGCTGATATCCATATGCCAAAGATAAAAAATATATGATTTAAGATCCGCCTTCGGTTTAGCCATTATGTGTTCCTTGCTTGATGGATGTAAATTCGGGCTTGTATCAGTCTGTACATAAATGTATTAACATCAGACGATGACTATTTGGTGCATTTTCAGGCGTCACTTGCTTCGATGGCTAACATAAATAGCTGTAGTGAATTTGACACATGGTGTTGCAGTACATGTTAACTGTTTGTTTAGTTTATGAACAGTTGTATCTGGCGTTTAGATACTACAGTCGATCCAAGTTTCAATTTTAAATAGATATATCATGAACTGAAGAGTAAATTGAATGCTGATGAAATACAATAATTATACAATACTTGTATTAACTGTGTTTGCTATTGCATTTCTTATTGATGACAACCGAGCAAAGTATGATTGGAGGACTTGTTCAGGATTCCTACAAAGTAACTACCTCGAGTAAGGCTCCAACCCATACTATGCGCACTACAGGACAAGTGCCCAACCAATCAGGCATCATGCCACATGATGCAGTGAAACCTGTTTGAGGAATTGCAGTTTCTGCATAGGAAGCTGACATCCATCCATATGTGAGAGGATAAAACATATAGCCTAGAAAATCTACGACTGTACTGTAAACTCAAAAGGATTATCTCAGTTTGCTTGACGTCATTTTTTCAATTCCGCCTTTCTCTCCGGTAGCCTAGTCTTTCCTCATATTCCTCTATGCCTTTTCTCTCGGGGTCAATCACACTGGGAGCGCTTCTGAAAGGTTTTCGCTGAGAGGAGCGCTTTATAAATGGTCAAATACGCTTATTGCGCCTCTGAACGGTTCACCCTACTAGAGGCGCTTTATAAATGTTTAAATACAATTTTTAAAAATGCAGTACAACATAAGCATAAGAGGTGCGGTGTTGTAGTGGGTATGTTCGTCGCCTTGCAGCTGAAGGGTTGCAGGTTCGAATCCACATCAAGTCGCCGCGTAAGGACCTTGGGCAAGTCCTTCACTCGCAATTGCTCAGCGCTTCGGCGTGAAACTCTGATGCAGTGTCCGCTCTGTAGTCAGGAGCACCTCTGGGTAGTGAGCTTGAAGGGGCGCTATAACAAGTGCACATACAAACAATAATGTCACCCACAAAGTACCGTGTTTTGCTACATGTAATACCATAGACACTTGCACGAGTTATATTATACATCTATACAAGACTGTTTTACATCAATCATCTATAGTACCATACTGCTTAATATTTTTGGAAGACAATAACAATTCCCTCTTTAACATAGTCAGTACTACAAATTTGCTACAGCAGTAAAAATAAATGTTACGATACATGTAATGGTTTAAAATGCAGAAAGTCTGGTAAGTCATTATCTAGCACAGACTTGACATGTAACATGCAAGTGCAAAATGAAATGGCAAAAGTCAAATGATAATGTTAAAATGATCCATATCATCTATGCCGATTCAATTTTTCCCTTTACGTATTTGGCAAAAACTAGAGATCAGAGGCATTCACTGTATAATCTACATTCATCAGATAGGATCTGCTAGGCTTTAACATTTGTGCACATTTGAAAACAAAAAAATTGCACAAAGTCCATATTGCACTACACACAAGTTGGCTTACACAATAGTAACACAATGCTATATCCCTCAGTTGCATGGAACAACAGCTGATAGCCACTACCAAGGCAAACAATTATAAGTATAACTCACCAATGCAAACAATTAAAAACAACTTGGATATATAAAATTTGTATAAATCGAAATTTCAAATCAATTGAAATGCACTTTGTAATCTTTGTCAAACTACTGGCTAGCTAGCAGATAATTATATTGAAATTGTAAGACCAATCTGAAACTTGATACTGTTACCCTGTCTGCTGACTAATAATTCATACATATTTCATTTCCTAACTGGGCTGATGTATGAGACAGAATGATGACAATGCATGTCTAGGTCACTGTGGTATCATACTCTAATTTCACTTTCATATGTTATCCTCATTTTACTCACTAAATCTTCTAAATTAACATGGTCCAATCTTACAAAAGACCTATTTTGATAGTAGCAACTATGGTTCTACACTGTCATCTTTTATACAATAGTGACAAAACAGTGTTTTTAATAATGACATCGCAAAAGAAGAAGACGCTACCCTTGCAATGCAAGTTATTTATGTTGCTATGCATGTAAAATAGTCGATCCAATATGCCTACTAGTGTTATGAAACATGTGACGAACTTAACACTTAAAGTGGATTTAAAAATACAAACATTAACCCTGTTCACGAATGCAATGTCCAAAAGCACCAATCCATTCTTCATCAAGAATGATTTGATCAGACTGGATAAATCTGGCTAAAATCACTGACGCAAACTGTCCTACATTTTAGTAGCTATCATTCTATGTTTAGTAACTTTTCCAACAACTTACAGTAAAAGTTCGTAGTCCGGAATGTAACCAAGATCATTTAATCTGAATTCACCACATTAAGGTTGAGGCTGTCGTACATCTATCATCCAACATGGCTATATTTACACTCCTTAATTTTGCATGCAACACAACCATAATTAACACCGCAAGATGCAGCTTCAGTGTATGATATTATATTAAATTTTCTTGATGACTTCTGTTATCGTGGAGTTGGACAGCTTGACGCCAGTAAGTGAAAACCAGTTTCAATCACTTCCTGAAATTCCTTCCAACATGAAAAAATTTACAATTGTAGTGTACTAGAATCACTGTGAAATGGTGTTATTAAAAAGAAAAAGTGGTTGAAGTAAAAATATTCACACTGCCAACAAAAATTATGGTGGGATTCTCAGCTGTTGTGGGCGTTGTGACCTCGTCTGATACACTGGCTTTCTAACAAAATATTACATTGTATTTGTACATACCACAATATGAAGATTATGTACAGAGAAAGTATAAACACTAATTAGTATGTAAGAACCAATCTCTGTCCAATGTAGGATACTTATTAATGCAAGTACTGTTAACAACACATTTGAATCGCATGGTGCCTGGTAGTAAGAACTAGGCTCACCTAGATCTTGGGATTAAGGGTGAGCATAAATATATTCTTATAATAAATGACCGACTTGTGCCCTATATTGGTATGTATGGATTTAATCATTTACACCACGCTGACCCTGTAGGTACCAATGAATAAATCGCCAGATCCTGGGATGGCATGTTTACTTCTCAGTAAACACTTGCGCCAAACTTCACTGTCTGGTGAGTTAGACATGAGTGAAGGCTTGCTAACTGTTACTTAGATAATAAACAAAGCCCGCCACAGACAGACAGACAGAAAGAGAGAGAGCATCCTGTAACAAATTAACCTTATAATGATGTACCGATACTCATTATTTCCTAGATCAAACCAATAAGTTGGCATTCCTCAATTTCAACAACCAAGCACAACTGAAATACTGTTTACTCACCTTTGAGATGTATAATTTCTTTCACTTCATATTTACTTTCACTTCATGATTTTCTAGAAATTCACCGGAAATTAGTTTATTGAATGCTGAATTTATGTAATTTAACTGTAAATTAAAATGTAATTCAGCTTTAGAATGTGCTTTCATCATAAAAGTACTTTATTCTCAATCACTTAAACAACTTTACTTGCTTACATTAACTTATTAGTCAAATGGGAATTTTCTATTTATTGTATTTAGCTAGAGATTTAGATAGTGCCTCTCACAGAATTAATAGTTCACTTCTACTGCTACAGATCCTAATCAGATTGCAACATTAATCATTAAGGTGCAAACTGTAAACTATAGACAAAAACAGTAAATTTTGGTTCTCTGGTTCCCATCTGATATGTCCCTTAAAATTGCCAAGCACAAAGATCAATATTTACTTTAATTCTGTCAAACACTGAAAACCATCTTGTTTGATGGTATCTGTACAGCTGACGAAACTAAATTGTTACTCAACCAGCAAATAATTAAGAGACCAACAATTAATTTTCTTACATTACGCTACACTACACGACACATACCAGTGAAACAAAAGAAGCAATACCCTGAGAAATAGTGGCTGAACAGTTAAAATCCAGCAATTCTAGTACTTAGTTTGTGTTTAATTACATGATGCTCTAAAACTGAATTTCTAAAGTTAATGGAATGACCTTTTTATCAATGCTTCCAAAGACATGAGAAGTCCTACTTTGGACAAAAGTCGACAACAAGACGGGATTCACCTCATTACCACTCTGCGGCGGCTTAGCACTTTGTGGTTTCTTTGAGAAGGTGATGTACGAATATATCAGACTTCCAATCACACTGTTAACCAGGATGTACAATTTAGTAATCAGTAATCAACACCTCCAGTGCAAATGTCAGTTTTATTTATACCGTAATAATAATCACAATGTTAAGTTAAACTCTCTGTAATCAGTGCAGAATTTACGCAAAACCAATCTTTCTCATTATCGATCAGTAACAATCTAATTGGATCAAGAGCATATAAACTTTATAAAGACCCTGAGCAATTGATAATTTGCTCGTTTAATTCATTTAGAAGCATCGGAAGAATAGCTGTAATGTGTATGAGAAAGCCGTTAATGTTGATCTAAGCCTTAGAACTGTAAAGCTATTCCGACTTACAATAAAGACAGTTTAAGCTTTGAACTAGACTTGCATCAAAATTATCATCAGGAATCAAAATCAATGGCTTTCCCAGATTTTGAAACTTTTTTTAGATTTTTCAAGCCAAATGATAACAAGCTGTGTGCCCCAAATAATGCAGTCAGAGTGCTCCCTTCAATGGGCAGTTATCTGTACACTATGAAGCCATGGGGATAAAGGAATTGGGTTTTGGTTGATAGTTACTACTTGCTATCAATCAGTAAAGTAGAATATTTTTATTAGTCTCCAGGAGTCAATGCAATTGAGTGACTTATCACATGTAGCAGTGGAACTGTGGGTAGGATGGCATAAACTTTGAATTAGGCCTAAGTGCCTAGATAATAACTGCCCATTATTATCTTATAAGCATAATGTGCAGCTCATTAGAGGATTGTCTTATCATCCAGTGATGTAGTAACAGATAACTTAGTACCTACCTAGAATGGACTCAACCACCCAGGCCAATAGTCTACCAAAGCTCTGACATCTATAATAAAATTAATCAATACACCTGCACACTAATACTGCTATCAGAGACACATCACTTTCTTATTGTTAAACTATTGATTCTTTAAAACAAATATCATGTTACCTAATGTTTAGTCCAAGAAAGTTCACCCAGCTGAATATGTAGTCACCTCCAATCACCATACCAATGTAAGTCACAAGCAGATTCTAAAACAGTTGGCAATTTTTAAATTTCCTACAAGTATTTAAAATCAACTACAGCAAAATAATCCTATCAATTTAAAAAACTAGTCTGCAGCACTGTTTCATGTGATAAGGAGGTATCCATGAATTTCATCAATATCTAAAAAACATCAAGTGCCTGTTATGTCCATATATAAAGACCGCCTCACACATCCTTGCGTTTCTGAGTAGATAGTCTTTCAAAATGAATACTAATAAATGCTCCTAATATATAAAATAAATTTAAAAATTGTGATGAAAGATAAAATAACTGAGTATTATGCCTGCATCAGCGGTGAAATATAACCTAGAGCGCTATGCAAGATGCACCAAAGTCAAATGAAATGACGGTGGATGGTGTTATAAACACGTCTCTAACCTTCAAGACTCCAATTATTGTCGTCGTCAGTGCTGAATTGTAACTCGTGCATAGGACTACGGAATACATGAGAACGAAACTCATGATACATGACAAGAAGAACTGCATGAGAAACAGCCAATCACTCCATCCATCGTAGTCGTATGCCTGACGACAAAAAAACACAACACAGGCACAATGTAAATATCACTACAAGTAATTCAATTAAACATTTACACAGCATAAATCACAAAGCACTAGACTTTATGAAATGTCCAACTCTTGAAGGCAACCTTTTTATTTATCATTATTATGATTAATATTTTTTATATGAAACAGGCTCCATCTCATGATTTTGCCATGTATATAATTATTACTGCCTTTTTTATTCTCAATATTTATCATGTATTTAAAAAAATTATATGATTAATGTTGCCCTTCACTTGAATAGGGTCATTCTACCTGTAAAGTTAGTGGAAAACCTATTTTATGTTGTTATTTTATCTCAAATATTGGAGAATGGTATTAGTTTCAGTTTGAGATAGATCACAAAATTAGCATTATAGAAGAAATATCTATTTTAATGCATCAGAATCAGTGTGTAATCCTTTAATCAGGCTAAAACTTACAAAGTTTTCAAGACTGGAAAAATATTCATTGGAACTTACCAGTTGAAACTCACCAGAGCAAAATGCTATTAATGCTGCAGGACCGATCATGAATGAAGAATTATAGAAGACGAGACCCAGTTCACCAAGTTCCTGGTCAAAGCAAATCCACACTGCACTTCAGATAACTAGAACGTTCGATTGAACAGTCAAGTTTAATACAATTCAATATATCATTACTAATATACACAATTAATAAATACAAGTCTCCACCTAGACAAATAACTTAAATCAAAATCAAATTTAATGCATCATTCTTCCTAAGCGTCATCATCATAAGCATCGACTTTAATAACTGCAGAACACAAAATTCAATTCTTCTTATTCTTCTTAGCTAATTCAATTCTTAAATTGCAACAACTGATTAAATCCCAAAGCGTTTTGAGGGAATCTCGTACTGTGATTCCACTGACAATGGGAATAATAAGTTTACATTTGACGATAGTGGGCTCTGAGAAATACCTTGGCTTCTAGTTTCTGCTTTGTGCAGACTCCATTAGCAGCCGTAAAGAAATCGTTGAGCAAAATGAGAGAGTAGCCACGCAAGTCGAAAGCCAAGTCCGAACTACAATCAAATCAAAATTACTAGAACCACTAATCAAGTCAGGTGAACTTTAAATTTACAGATAATAATTTATCAGCAAAACACTAATTATTCAAACACCAAACACTCAGTCAATAGCACAAGTAATAAAAACCAATCAGTGAGATTAAATAAAGCATTAAATTATCCAGTCAAATAAAATACTTGAACCATTCATTTAATGATGATTCGCAAACGGGAAAATTAATAATAGAAAACAAGCATCACAACTGCATTCATAATCGCACCCGATTAAGTGCATGATTTTCGCATCGGGACTCACTCCTCCGCCTCCGGGTTGCGACTTAGATCGCTCAACAAAAGCGATCTTCGCGTACGGCGGATGAAAACCCGTTTCTTAGTGGTCGGCCCCAGATGCTGGAACAGTCTTCCTCCCGCCCTGCGAGCGGCTGGCTCGGTTGACTCGTTCAAATCTGGACTTAAGACACATTTATTCCTCAAGGCCTATCCTGCTGTTTAGTTTAGTATTGTGAGCCGCCCTTGTAACGGCATGGCTGTGTTATGGCACCATAGAAATTGTCATTGTTACTATTATTATTATTATTATTATTTACAATTACACTTTATAAAGTAAAATTTTATCACATAACAGAAAGGCATAAGAAAAGCCTGTAAAAGCCTCTATGCCACACAGAAAGCAGAGCAGAAAGTGCAGCTGATTGCACTTCCATATGTATACTACTTCCTGAGGATGTTTATACTCGATGCGGATACTGACCTTCCAGCCACAACAGCACCAAATATCATCAGGAAGACACACAACTGAACGTTTCTTGAAACCACTGTGCTACAACACCAAATAACAACAACATAGCAATCTTCACTTCATCATTTCAGGCATGATCAGCAAATGAAAGCAAAAAAAGCCAAATTTGAGACAAACAAATTTTCTGGACTGATGACATTTTACAAAAGTTGCGACGGCATTGATCGATAGAAAAGTGTGACTCATGTGCAAAAATAAAACAAAATTTCTTGAATAACGCATTCAGCAAGGATATAATTATAAAAATGAAAAGAATGATGAAAAATGAAAAGTTATGAGTAAAATTTAGTGAATGCCTACCATAGGATCAGGGGCGGATTGGGGGGGGGGGAAGGGCAATCCGGCCATGGTCCCCCCATTTAGAAATGCCCATGTATCGTGGCCCCCCCCATTTGGTTTCTAGAAGCTTATAATTTGGTGTATTTCCAAGGATCTGGAGGTAAAAAAGGTCATGAACTTTTTTGGCGTATGAAATGGCATCATTTTCCCGAAAATTTGGCCAGATGACTAAAAACAAAAGGTCGTCAACTTTTTTGGAGGATGAAATGGTATAATTTTCCCGAAAATAATTTGGCTAGGTGACTAAAAAAATGTTTAAAAATTAAAAAATTAAAAAAGGTCGTCAACTTTTTTGGCGGATGAAATGATATAATTTTTCCGAAAATTTGGCTAGATGACTATTTTTCAGACCCAAGGCCAAGAATTTTTGGCCCCCCCCCCCCGTCCAAAGTTTCTGTATTCACCTAAGGCCACATGCATATGCATAGTGGTGTCTAGTTTGTTAAACTAGACCAAACTTGCAATTATTGATCATATAAATCGAATATAAGCTCACTCAGTATTTACGGTACTCGAGTCACTAATAAACATTGATATTAACCTACTACTTCAACCAAAGTATGTCCTAAAGCAGTGGTTCTCAAACTTCTGCAGGCCGCAGACCGGCAACAATTTATTTGAAAAGCTTGCGGACCGCTAACTTTAATGGCAAGCACAAACAAAAGCGAACTATAGTATAAAAAGCTAATTATAGGGTTATTTATAATTATAAATTTTTTAATTAATAAAAATTGTTTATACAGCTATTTGGCAAGTTAAAATAAGGCACTGGTAAGATATTTTTAAAGTTTGAGACAGAATTTTGAATAAATTTTAAGCAACAATTCGAATAATTTCACAATTTTAAATATCTAAATTAAAAATTATAATTTATTTTTCACTCTCAGACTTCTTCACGGACCGGCGATCAGGACTCCGCGTACCGGCACCGGTCCGCGGACCACCACTTTGAGAACCACTGTCCTAAAGTCTCTTAAATTTATAACATATCGTTTACTATTTCAGCATCACTCTCACCTAAGAATCCAGTATTCTGCAATCATCGTCATTAATATCGAGAACCTTCGTAGTACGGTGAACATTGGAAGACTAAAAAATAACCAATGACGTGAAATTTCAACATTCAATATTTCAACAGCTGAGGCAAGTACAAAAAATAAATTCTTAAATGCTGCAATGTAAACCAAACAACAGTGTCATAAATGCCATTTGCATGCCATATATATTTAGCCCTTGTAAGATACATTTTGGTGCGTTGGTCCATCCCACATTTTGATCCTAAAATCATCATATCTCATCAACCATCAATTGAAAAAAGAGTTCATGTGTGAACATGAAATTTTAGAAATTAATCTGGAAAAGCCTGTGCTAATTCATTATTCATTCGTTCGTTCAAGGATTTAAAAAGCACCTCTTCATATAAGATTATACAGTGGCAATGTCATTTACTTGTAACATAATATACCCGAGTTTTTCTTATTGAAACTAAATACATTATAAAACACGAGACCTTGCCCATGTTAGCCCATATTATATACAAAGTTACGCCTAATTTATAACAAGAGCACATTTTAGAATCATTCAATTTGGATTCTAGTCTCTCCTTGCATCACCAGAAGTCACAGCAATATTTATTTATTTATTTCATCAGAGCATTGCATGAACTAGATGGAATAAATATACGGTGTTCAGAAAAGATAAGTAAGCAAGTTAACATGTAAATTGTTAAGTGGTTCAATACTAGTTCAATACAACTACCGGTATACATGCATTATATATGCATCTTCGTATATAATCTTATAAGCTTACCTCAGTTTCTGCGTCCCACCAAGACCCGTCACTAGATTTCCCAAGTAGAACAGAGGCAATGGCCAAATCTGTCAAAACAATCGTAGCTCTACATTATATATCATAAATAGGCCTAATTCCTACACCAACAGTTGTCTTGTCACTAGAACATTCCTTTCTTCCATTTAATAGCCTCCCATATTATAATCTGAAGAAAACATATAAATGAAGTGTGCAAATACACAAGATCCATCCTATGGATGCAACATGGACTTCATTTTAACATATGCGAGCTATTAGAAAATGTTCCTTTCAGTTTTCAGTGTACAACGAAACTCTTTAAAATAAGACCAAATTGCTGCAGAACATGATCTATTACTCATTCCTAACATATAAAATTATTATTAAAATAGTATCGAAACTCTAGAGCAGAATCAGTTAATTAATCAACTATATTTCTAAGTTAGAAGCAATGGCAGCCACCAGTGACAACTAAGTACCATGATTACCTTTCTCGGCAGGTTTCTGTCAAACGTGGGAAGAGAGATAACGCCCAAGAATTTTGCTGAGCCCAAGATGACAACAATACATGTCATCTAAAAGACATGAAGGTGCTGTTAACTAAAATTTAAGACATCAAATTGTTTAGTGCATTCTAGACATCGTTTACATTGTGCTAAATCCACAATTTTAGTTTGCAAAACGATCACAGTCCCAATAAATAAAACCTGTGCTATAAAACGACTTAAAGTACATAATTTTATTAAGCCTACTTGTGCTTTGGATAATATCTCTGAAAAGTGGAAGTACTGAATCAATGAATAATTTTCTTAAGCTGTCTGCACACAAAATAAAGTATCTAACTTGCACATCATGGATCTGTTTTATAACCATGCTTAAGTGTTTTTAAGATGTTGAAAACATATATTCAGAAATACTCGCATCTCTATTGCTTTTGATAACAATCATTCTTCAAATTTCCTTAATTGCGTGGATAGATATTCATCTGCAAAAGAAGTGAAGAAGAGTGGTACAACCTCATTTTCTTAGCCTTGGCATATGAGGCTGGGCGATCAGCCCTTCTCCTCACTATCTCACCTTCCTACTGACCTGACATTTTGTTCGGTTAGTGTACTCATTATAGCTGAGTTGGCTAGGGATACAACTGGATCAGAAATCTCAAACCAAATTTCTGTGCTGGGGGGGGGGGGGTGCGGGATTTGAACCCTGTCCTCTTGATTGAGAGTCCAGCACACTAAAAAATGACACAACATTTTAGGAACAGCTAAAAAAATATAGGCTCCTTAGATAAGCTCAGAGATCTTACCTGTCCGACGCCAAGAGCCTGGAATGATGGAAATCTAAAACAACAAAAACAAAGACTCAATTACTGTATTAATCAGTGTGCTCTTCCTGATCACAATGTTCAGCAAAATCAATCAACAGTCAATAAAATGAAAGAAAGTATCAAAACTAGAAAGAAACCTATGCAACAAATGAACCATAAATCACATACTTTAATTTTCTTCGCACTATAGGCATCGGCCCAAGGATTTCTTTGCGATTTTCTTCTTCAGTTCACTGAGTATATGCTTCCTATTCAATCTCGCTGTTCCAACAGCATCAGTTTCTTGCTCAAGCAACTGTCTGAACAGCATTGGTGACATATAGAAATTGTCAACAATATCAAGTAGGTTATTGCCCAATGTAAGAACAATGCGTAATGATGGAATCCAGTCCTATCAGCTGACTGTTTCAAAGGCATACTTGGATCTGTGTGACAACCTATACCCGGACTGTAGTAGCATCTAAGTGGATCTTGATGCTTTGATGGGTGCTATAATAAATGCTGAGATTTGAAGAAATGAATGCATAAATGAACAACACAATTCTGGGACACATGATTGCGTGAACTTTGAGCAGTTAAATGCTACATCGCAACCATGAAACTGAGGCTTGGCAACTTCCAAACGAGAGTCGGATCCATGCATAACTCACTTGTACGATGTTAGAACGATTTTATTTACAACGGTGATCAGGAACGATGCGATTCCATAGAACAAGGCAGCGAGAACCCTCTTGAGTAACGGTTTTCCATTTGGAGACGACATCTTGTTTTCGGCTTTCATTGCAGTCGAGTGCGCTCAGCAGTTGCTAATATTTCACGGGTTCACACGCAGTAATCCAACTATGCAAAGCATCATGAATTCCACCTACACTACTTAAATCTGAAGTGTCAAATCAATAATAATACACATTATCTGATATATTGAACGAACTTTTATCGATTTTAGATTAACTTTGGTCATTACCACATCTTCTTCATGTTTGCTCGGAGCATATGCGAAGTGCGTTTTCAGCATATGGAACAGAACCGAGTACGTAGGACTTAGAAACATCACCTCGTTGTTTGACTGACAATTCAATCAATCCGTTGTTCGAAATTGAGACAACGAACCTTTTCGTCGTCTACTTTACAAATATTATAGAAATGAAACATGCATTTTTTTATAAATAGATTAGTAGGAATTGATTTTGTTCAATTATGTAGACGCTCATCTCAACGTAGCATAGGCCTAGGCCTATAGGGGAAGTCGGGATAACTTCGGCCCCGTTGTAAATTCGGCCAGAATTTTTCTCACAAAATAATGTTCTCCTCATCCTCAAAAAGTAACCTAGCTTGCAGCACATTGTCCCTAACTTACATTATTTAGATGCGAATTTTATAAACTTTTTAGTAGTCAACCCGTTTCAATTTAGGCTAGTACAAAAATAAGGAAATTGCCCGGCTTCTTATAGATTAGTGAATATTTTTGTTTGTTTATTTGTATGCGCACTTGTTATAGTGCCTCTTCCAGCTCTTAACCTCTACTCAGAGGCGCTCCCGACTACAACGCGGACACTGCATTGGAGTTTCACGCCGAAGCGCTGATCAACTGCTAGTGAAGGACTTGCCGAAGGTCCTTACCCGGCGACTTGAGGTGGATTCGAACCTATAGAACCTTCCGCGGCTTCAAGGCAATGACGCCACCACTACACCACCGCGCCTCTACCTCTAGTCCTCTTGCTCCATAGCCTAGCCTACATGTAGAAAATAATCATGCATTTAATGCATGATTAGGCCTATAAGCTAGCTATGAACGGTCCCATAATAATTATGAAATTATGGGTCTTACGGGCTCCGTGCGAGCATGCTGACAGTCACCGCGGGAAACAAAAATAGAACCACCAGGCCCTCGATCGATCAGTCATGTTCAGTTATAGGTATAATTGACTTCAATTAAGTTTTACCATAGACGTAATTAGCCAGGCAATCGTTCGTGCCTGGCCCTGTGATTATTGTCCTTTGAAACCCTTGAAAACATTTCCTCTGATCGTCTAGACTAATTGTTCCAAGCACCGTATTAATCACTATAAGCAGTAGGCCTACGCAAATGACTTGGGGCTTGATATGGAGAGCCAAATGTAAGAGCTTTTACAGCTCTGTGAACAAATTGTATGGTCACAGTTCACACTCATCTTGAGCCTGGCCTCAAATTTTAATGTTCTGAAATGTTCTTGAATGTAGGTCTATATTGTTTAGGCTTATACTTGATAGGCTTATGCCTTATGGCCTCGCCCCTGCTAATTTTTCAATGAATTGATCGGTTAATTGAGTTTGTGAGATCCTTCACCGCCACTGCATGCCCGTTTGAATAGGCTTGCCGCCATTTAGGTCCCGTGTACGGAGAGTGCTGCCCCGAGATTTAAATAATTAGGCCTATCTGAAAAAAGCCACCTTCGGGAAGAGAACCGTGCGGTCCGCACGCTCGATCTTTTTCGCAGAGTCGCGTAAGCTACATATACGCGGCCAAAGCCTATTACCAACAGCTATAGCTTAGTTAATTAGACAGTACTGTTGCCAGATTGGCTGTATGCCTACGTAAGTAACGTAACACAAAATTAAACACATAACTGCAGTCACTGGGCGCCAAACGCTTACGCTTAATATATATATATATATATATATATATATATATATATATATATATATATATATATATATATATATATATATATATATAGCATACATTATTATATATATCATACATCAGAGCCTTATATTACTGTAATAGAAGGCTCTGTCATACATATTATAATATATATATATATATATATATATATATATATATATATATACCCTAGTTATGGCTATTACAGATGTGAACATCCGAAGCTGTAAAGCCAGAAACGTAATAAAGTGCAAGAGCGCTGGATCGATAATATTATGCGTCTGAGTCAGCTGGAGAATCTGATGAGCGAACTGCATGCCTCGGAGCCGGAGGATGGAGGTGGGGGAGTGGGATGGGGGAGTGGGATGGGGGAGTGGGATGGGGGAGTGGGATGGGGGAGTGGGATGGGGGAGTGGGATGGGGGAGTGGAGGGGGATGACCGACGCACAGAAATGTATTCGGTTTATCATGCAAGGGAAATTGATTCCTATCTACATTGATATGTGAGAAGCATGAACGAGTTATAATAAGCAGCCGTATCTCCATATCACGTTCACTACAAAAGAATAACACATTTTAATTCATTATGCCCACCCACCTACATGCAACACACACAGTGTCACACAAACACACAATGTCACACACACAGTGTCACACACACACACACACACACGCACTTGTACACACACACACACACACACACACACACACACACACACACACACACACACACACACACACACATGACATATGTATAGCCTACACTCTACACCCATGTAGGCCTATGATGTAACCTACAGGGTGCGCCAAAAAAAAAGACCCCCCTTAAGGTTTTTGCCAATATCTTGACCAAAAGTAAGAATTTCTAAATGAAATTTTACACGCTTATAGGCAATTCATATTTACACATCATGGCCAGATTTCATCAAAATATTTCAAACACAACAAAAGTTATGTCGCTTTTAGGGAGGTCACCCACCGTTTTTTGACGATTCAAAAACGCGACGCAGCAAAAAGTCACGAAAAAACAATCTCATTATTTTGGCCAATATCTTAGCCAAAAGTAAGAATATAAAAATGAAATTTCACAGTCGTGAAGACAATTCATATCTGCACATGATGGTCTAATTTCATCAAACTATTTTTAACAGAACAAAAGTTATACCACTTTGAGGGAAGCCACCCCCCCATTTTTTGACGTTTCCAGGACGTAACACAGCAAAAACACGATTTTATTAAGTCTCATCTCAAATAATTGTTATCAATTAGCCTTGATATTGCCAGATTATCATTATTACTACTATTTAAAAAGAAACAGGGTACCAGCGTAGCTGCACGTCACTGAGAAGTCACTTAGCAAGATGACAATCATATTGGTAAATAACGAATCTGTCAGATTAATCAGGGGTCCATCAAGAACTTTGGAAAGAGGCTCAAAAGAAGTTTTAGCACTGGTGGTGGGCACATTGAACACAAGTTGTGAAGCACTACCAAGTTCATTAATTTTGACAACAGTTATTTGAGATGAGACTTAATAAAATCGTGTTTTTGTTACTTTTTGTTGCGTTTCGTCTTTGAATCATTAAAAAACGGTGGGTGGTCTCACTAAAAGTGGCATAACTTTTGTTCTGTTTGAAGTATTGTGATGCAATGTGGCCACCATGTGTAGATATGAATTGTCTATAAGACTGTGTAATTTCATTTCGATATTCTTATTTTTGGTCAAGATATTGTCAAAAAACCTTCAAAATATTGCGTTTCGTTTTTGAAACGTCAAAAAACGGGGGGTGACCTTCCTAAAACTGGCATAACTTTTGTTCTGTTTGAAATATTTTGATAAAATCTGGCCATCATATGTAAATATGAATTGCCTTTAAGAAAGTAAAATTTCATTTGAAAATTCTTACTTTTGGCCAAGATATTGGCAAAAAACCTAGGGGGGGTCTTTTTTTGGCGCACCCTGTACACACACAAGCACGCATGCACACACTCAATCACACAAACACACTTTTGCACACACACACACACACACACGCACTTGTACACACACACACACACACATACACACACACACACACACACACAGTGAATGAAAAGCTGATGACCATGAAATAGAACGGGCGCCAATCATAGGCGCAACCACCCTATGGGACCTCTGGGACGCGTCCCCCAACTTTTGAGTGGTCCCCTAACTTTATTATTATGGTCCCCAACTTTTAGGACGTGATTGCACCTATGGCGCCAATAATTATTGTAGCCTAATCATCTGCACATTATTAAGAGTCTCCATGTCAGAATGTAAAATTAAAATTAAGCATAATTAGGTGTGCACATTGACAATCTGACACAATATTCAGTTATGCTTCTATGACTATGCTATTATCACAAGCCTTGCAGAGAAAACCGAATAGAAAATAAACGAATCTAGCAGCATGAGCATTGAGCACAGCATGATAGTAATTATTATTCATCATCGTCGTTACAAAAAATGGCTTGCCGAAAAGAACTGGCCATTCAGGTAATTGAGATGTTATTGTGTCGCCGTCGGCACTCCATAACTTTACGAGCCACCACTGCTGCTGCTGCAGCTGCTGTCGTCGGTGGCTCCGACGAACGACGGACTGGTGATGCATAGAAGCGTCCTCCTCTCCGCATCAGCTTCGACTGCTGCAGACGCTGGTTGGTGCGGGAGAGGGGATGAGGAGGGGAATGGGGGACGGGGAATGGGTGAGGGGGAACGATTCGACTGGTTGGGTCTCTGTTCAGTGTATGTGATCGAAGTTTCTAGGCTGTCTGCATTCGTCCTCTAGATCTCTTGACGCGATACTATAAACAAACGCGTTTACGAGTCTGGTAAAATTTTACTGGCGACCCTGGCCCTGCAGCACCCTACTCTCCAGTCGCCGATCTGCCATTGACGAATAATACATGCATATTAAGTGTAGGCTAAGTGCTCTGCTCGATAGACATTTGCTTTGCTTGCTCTGTAGAACAGAGAACATTTTTCTGCGTCGTAATTCGCATCGTTTTAGTTGGCGCACTATGATGAAGGCCATGACGATGATGATGATGAAGAAGAAGGTTGTCGTGTGCTTTCTGGTCGTCTATGCAGTCGGTGTCTGTGCGGCGGTGGTCGAGAAGACACCGGAAGACGATGAGGAACCCATCAGGCGCACTGTGTTGTTGAGGAATAGAACGGAATCGAAGCAGCACCACTCGACTAAGAGACCTGCAACTCATCCTCCAACTAAGTCAGGACACGAAGGACACGGAACTTCAGCGAGTCCTTCAGTCTCAGGTCACTTTCACGAAGGATATCCAGTGGGAACGCCGTCTCGAACTAGAAACCACAGGTTGGATCATAAAATGCATTCAATGATTCACTGATTCATTCAATGATTCACTCACTGATTCATTTATGATTCATTCTTTCATTTGATTCATTCATTCATTCATTTGATGCATCCATGTGGTGCCCTCAATTATGACTTCTTCATTTTAATTATCGATTTGCATATTCCTTTAATTTATAGCCTATAGGCTAGTGCTAGAGAACTGCATTGTCTGCTATGATGATCACTCGCATGATCTTCCTATTCTTTTCAACATTTCTTCAAGACTGATTTCTGCCATACACAATTATACATGTTATCACATTTTTTCTCGTCGCATATATTATACAGTATGTGTTTTGATTTGCCATTTCCCTCTCATGCTTATTCCAGGTCCATTGCTCTGGGATTTATTTTCAAAGCATTCTTTAATACTTAAATGATGCAGAGAGTACTAATGGTCAGGGCTTTATAGTGTGGCAGGACGGTCATGGATGACGTCCTGGCACTTATTTTCAAATCTCTATACGGTCCTGCCACTTATTTGGCCAGCACACCTGAAAATGTAAGGGTCGTCCTGGCACTTCTTTTGGAAAGGTAAGGGGCGTCCAGGCACTTATTTTTTTACACTTTTAGCACTGCTAATGGTAAATGAGAAGCCATTTACTATTAAATCGTTGAAGTGATAAATGATATTCATTCATATTATTTTTAATTCTTTGTATGCTAAGACAAAGGATTCTATAGCCTGCCAGACAGTGCCAGTTCAGAGAAATTTTCTTACAAAAGTAGATACTCACTCAGGGTGAGAATTGCCAGGCGGGGTTGGGGGTTTCAACCCCCCAGTCTTTCCTAGAGCCCCATGTTACAGTGTGTTTTTCACACCCCAATTCCAAGTGGATAATGGTCCAACCCGCCCCCCCCAGTTATTTTTTCGCAATTCTTACACTGTACTCGCTGATATAATGATATCAGTATTCAACATATTAGTACTGTGATGAAAAAAGAAGACAACCTTCAGCATCATTTCGCTAGGGCTTATCCGGTGCAGCTGTTTTTGTAAGGCGCCCTTGTAACGGCATGGCTGTGTTACTGCGCCATATAAATCGTCGTAATTATTATTATTATTATCATGTTATATGTTATGTTATATGAACATTTATATAGCGCCTTACAATAACCTCACGAAGGCGCTTAACTTAGCTACCGGACAGTTCTAAACAAGTGCGTCTTAATTGTCTTTGAGAATGTTTCATGAGATACATGCAGTGCAGTATTGTGAATAGCGAAGATCCTCTTATTTGTCTTATAATATGACTGGCATAAATTTTTATTTCTGTGACATGTTTGTATAAATGTTAAAATTGCAGCTTTTTGGGTCGTCGTCCTCCTCATCGTCCTCAGCGTCCTCCTCATCGTCGCTACGGCGGTACGATTCAACTCGGACCTGGTGTTAACTTCTCTGGTAGCGTTGGGTGGGATTTCGGTGGAGATGGACTCTGGTGGAATGGGTGAGTGTTTGTTCTGCCCATGGCCGGAGTTTATCAGGGGCTAGGGAGGGCTAAGCCCCCCCCCCCCCAAGAAGACCCAGATTCAACTTTTTACCATGAAAATGGAACCCTTTTTCGGGGTTAGCCCTCCAGAAGGCCCCGACTCGGGGTTAGCCCCCCCCCCCCCCCCCAAGAACGGAAACCAAACTCCGCCCATGGTTCTGCCACATTTTGTCACTTGGAGTGATGCAATGTACGTTGTTGGTGTTCTTTCCATTTGAAACACCTTGCGTGTTATTAAACCAAAAATCTTGGAGTATATGTTGACAAGAATCAGTTCAAGGTGTGTAAATTCAGATAGAGAAAATGCCAGATCTGCACATCTGTATATGTAAGCAATTGTTTTGCATATGTTATTATGCTTGATGCATGTTGGCTGTTTGATCAGTTGGTAACTCAGTACGGTAATTGAATTGATTGATTTTCAAGGTAACTCTGAGTGGTACTTTGAAGGGGCGCTATATAAATTCTGATTGATTGATTATTTAGGCCACATGTCTGTATCCGTGAAGAGACGCATGTGGAGACTGATACAGATGGAAAAGATCCGAACAGCGGAGGAGATAGCATTTGGAGGGTTATGCATCACCGCATGATGTTTTCGCACACATGCGACGACACTGGAACAGCCTACAAATGCACGACTGTGTAAGATCTTTAATAAACAACAATATCATCATCGCATTTATTTATTGGAAGCTCACTCTCATTTTCGTTGGTACTGTGTGAATTTGTCATAGCCATTAATTTGCCAAATGTTCTTGCAGTCTCTGCTGCGCATTTTATGCTTAGCTGCTGGTAATTATTGACAGCAGCTCCTGAGTCAGAGAAACTTGGTACAAAGTCCATATTACGAGCATCTGGTTTATTTGACGCGTTTTACCTTGGAACTGGATGCATGTGTTTCTGTGTCTGGTTAAAGGACTGGTGTCTTTCATAAACAAGAACTGATTGACTTGTGTTGTTTACAATTACATTCAGACAGTGACTAACACGCATATTTTCTTAAACAAGTTACTCACTAGTGTTGCTTGAAAAGAGAAAGTGTCTAATTTATGTTTTGCGAAACAGCTGACAAGTGACTGACTTGTTTTGTTTGCAGACATACATACAGCAACTAACTTATATTTGCAAAAAAGCGTGTTTGTCGATTTTGTTTGTGTGTACGAAAGTTATTTTTCTTTTTTTCAATAACCCACTCATTTTCTTTCATCACAATTCAACCACCATGTTCTACCAGATTAGGCAACTGATCTGCAGTTCTGTGTCTGAATCATATGCTTAGTGCATCTTGTCTTTGAAACTACCTTTCGTAGGAATTCTGCAAGTTCTCCATTCTTTCACCCCCTCTGTTGGTCACCCTGCAATTATTTCTGTGAAGCCTTTTCTTTTACCTCTCTTCTGCCACTGTTTCAGTTGCTGTACTCACCTGCTGTTCTCAGATACACAGCACTGCACTTTGCCACTAGAAAGAACATCCACTTGAATTCAGCAAGTTCTTCATCTATGCCATTCTATGGTCAACACCCGTCTTCGTTTGAATGAAATCTTTCTCTAGAGTCTGGATTGCTCTTTGGGTAGTTAAAGCGTTTGAGTATGAACTACTTTCTTCAAACCCAGTTTCACCTGTTCAAGAAAAGATCTTATCCTAACCAATCCAGTCTTCCACCTTCTATTTCTTGCACCATTAACACAACTCACTGTATATCTACTTCTCTGTTTTATTTCTTTCTATGGTTTCCTCATAACTGGATCTCATTCTTCACACAGTATATACTGCCATCTTCTTGGAAGTGACACAGCACTTATAAATTGACTAACCAAATTCACTGCCAATTTTTTAAATTTTATTTATCGATTGCCACATTCTGTTGTTTTAATTAGACGAGCGTTCAGTGGTAACACTACGACTTCTATCAAAATCCACGAATGCTGTCCTGGATACGAAAGGAACGAAGATGAACCAGGATGCCAGAAAGGTATATTTGATGCTAATTTTCATCTGTAGCTCCTTGATTTCTGATGTGCTACTACTTTAATCTGCTTGATATGTTTTGTGAATCACCAATCCTCTAAATCTTGAATCCTTCCTTTTCATTCATTCATTCATTCGGACATCTATATAGCTCCTTCAAGTAAAAAAAAACTACTCAGAGGTGCTCCCGACTTTTAACGTAAAAATGCACTGAAACCTTGTGGACGATCACTTTCATATACTTGTGTATCTAGTGGTACCGCCTGCTGGCAATTGTCTTACCACAATTTATCTTTGACATCTAACCTAAACTTTGCAGGTTTACCTTTTAATCTTTGGACGACATTTTTTGCTTGCAGCAGTCGAATTGACTGATCTAATGTCGACGCTCGAGGGACTCAACGTGACAGAAATGATGAAAGCGTTAAGGATGAGTGGATTGGCACGACTACTAAATCGAGAGAACTACACGATCTTTGCTCCGATTGACAAAGCGTTTGATAAGTACAAGGCCGAGGTAAATGTTCAGGCTCAGGGCCGGATTAAGCTCTCGGGGGGCCCGCCGCCTTATTCTCCGGGGGGGCCCTTAATCTACCTTGACCTTCCGTCACCATGGTCCTCAGAATTTCCTCTCACATGTTAAATTGTTATTGCATGCCTATAATTGATTAATCACGAATATGAGCCCTGAAATGAATCATATGATGAGAAATGTCTTTGAAATGACAGCCTAAAAATTATTGCTATATACTGTTGTTGTGTGGAAATTAAAAAAAAAAATGGGGAGGTGCTTGGCGCTTTGCTCCTCGGCGATCGTCCTCCGGATGCTCACTCACAGCCCCTCCCCCCCAAAGCCAATGCCAAGTCTTCGCCTACGCGAGCACCCATGCTATGGTTCAAATTTTCTGCTAATGGCGGTGGCAAACTGGTGAAGAATGTCATTGAAAGAAACAGTATCTATTAGCAGAAATATGCGTTGTAACCTTTAAGACACCTGCTGACCCACAAATTTTAGGTTCTTTAGATGTGTAGGCCTATTATATACCTTCAGTCCTTGGCGCTTAGGGCCTAACTATAAGCCATTAAACAAACCGATCCAACCCCTTCCTTTGACCCATCTGGAGTTTATGAAAAAAATTCAGTTTTGGAACAGAGGAATTAATGCTGTTTTTCTACCAGAGGGTTCTTTGGCTATTCGCCTATTTTGAGCACTGGAAAGTTGAAATATTTTGTTTTTTGGCATCGTTTACTTTCGTCAATACAATTATAATCATGGAATTCATGCCAGGGATCTTATACCGGTAGGCCTACTCAGTGCCGGTGCTAGGGTACCGGAGGCCCCCTCCAAATAAAACTTGAGGCCCCCATACCTTGAGGTGTCATCTCAGCAAAATTTCTCATAATATAAGTGCTGAAAGACAGGTGTAAGACTTCAATAAATGTCCCTCCCAATTTTTAATTTTTTGGGAATTTCCACGCTGTAATTGTAGAATTTTAAGCTGTCATCTTTATAAAATTGCTCCCCTCTCCATTGTTTAAATTTGTCTGATTTGCCATCTTTAATGGTAGCATTTATAGGCTGTCATCTTAAAACAATTGATTATTATTAGGCCAATGGACAGTGGATGATACTTTTTTGGTGCGTGGTTTCAGGAATGAGCCGTCATGAAAGGTATAATTACCAGCTACATTTGAGGCCCCTTGCAAACTTGAGATCAGACACGTACCATGGACATCTGGAACCCTACACAGGGTTTAATGTTTGGGCCTCACGCAGGTTTTATTTTGGAGCCTCATCCAATTAGCCATTACAATAAGTTACAATTTATAAATGTTGTGTTTGAGAAAGTGGACGAAAGTGCCTGAGTTAGTTTAAATGGCTTTACTTACACCCAAAATCAGTATGGCCGGTATGATGTTTGCATTAGGACTGCTATCGCAGTGCCATATGGTTAGTTGAGGCATGCACCAGACCGGATCTGGTGCCTCAAATAAATGCGCCGGTTTAAGAAATATACAGTCACAAATAGCCATATTAACCAGCTAACTTTGGGGGGCCATAGGGGCCCCTTCAAACTCGGGGCCCCCCAAATGGGGGGTATGGGGGGTGCTAGCGCCGGCACTGGGCCTACTCTAAGAGTTATAGGCTATAGGGCACACAGTGCATTGTTTGCTCATAAAAACAAATCAGCAATTGACTTAAATTTACACACTGTCCTTTAAGGGAAGTTGAATAAATTTATGGGAAAATGCACATTAAAAATTCTTTTTGTTCTCGCACGGGGGGCCCCTGACGACGGGGGGCCCGCCGCCATGGCAGACATGGCATACTGGTTAATCAGGCCCTGTTCAGGCTGCCATGAAAATCTATTTTATTGCAACTAGCAAAGTTGGCTGATGAATATTCTATGATACTCGCAGTGATATCCTATACAGGTCTTGATAACAACTAGATATTTTTAACAGGGACGTTCATTGCATAGGTCGCCCGATGTTCCGAAAGGAATGAAAGGAACTGATGCAATGGTATATATATTTTGTTGTACCAATATCGGTTTTAGCTAATCGTGCCCATGTTGCAATTGTCACATATAGCTGATTATTAAATGGTCAAGCTTCCCACTGTTGCTCGATCGGTTACTCCTGATGCCTATGCTACACGCGGTCACTCCTTTAGCACTGCTCGACTAGATTACTACTGCTCGTTCCATGTCAGTGTCCCAGCTGGACAGTTGGGGTGCCTGAACCGGGCCTAATCCCCCAAATTCGGCCATGTCTTCGACTACAAATGGCCGATGTGTTGTGCGGGTACCCCTCCACTGCCTCTGGATCATCGCTTTGGTCTGGCGAGCTTTGTTGGGTCTTGCTCCGGCCTATCTTTACGACATCTGCTGCTCTACCCTGAGCGCTCCGGGTCATGTACTCTTCCCTCTAGCATCCCTTTTGTCCGCACAACTACCAAGCAGAATCGGTGGCTGGCCCCTCGCTTTGGAGAAAGAGAACTTAGCACAATTCCAAGATGCACTCTGGCACTCTCTATGTGCATCTAAAAACTGCCCTCGTTTTTTGGTCACAACACTCTAGGAGCCTTAATCATAATTAAGTGATTACTAGACAGATCTACAGTTGTTTGTTTTCATAATTATTTGGATTGACATTTGGATAATCATGGTTTCTGTGTTTATGTTGATAGGAAACCAACTCAAAGGTCGTCAAGATAACACCCGAACTGGTTAACCTCGCAAAAGACATGGATGACACGATTGTCGGTCATGTCGTCAAGGGATTCCAGCGCATGACGGACATCGAGGATGAACAACTTGTACCAACAGAACTTCAGTCGGCTGACATTCGCATCAACAAATATAACATATATACTCAGAAAGTAAGTCAGATTTACAATGTCAATGCCAATGTAAGAAATGCTGCAGTAGCTTCTTGCAAGGTCATTAGAGTTGGACAATCTGTGATGGCTGGTACTGTGCTGGTATACATCAAAGAGCTTTGCACCTCTGATGTGAGTGGACCTGGTCGCCGTTCATTCATTCATTCATTATTAGAATTTATATAGCGCCTCTTCAAGAAACTACTCAGAGGCGCTCCCAGCCCAGCCACGACCAAAGAAAAAAGATTTAAGAGACTTGAGAAATAGAGATTGACTGGTCAGATGGAGGAGATGGAGGTTTGAGGGGAGGTCATTCCAGATTGACGGTCCCACAACCGAGAAGGCTCGGCGCTGTCTGGTAGCTAAGCGAGCCCGTGGAACAAGCAGTTGTCCCTTCGCAGCGGAGCGAAGGGCCCGACGCGCTTCAATGTCAGAGACAGGACGACAGAGGACGCGCAGATAAGATGGAGCACAACCAAGAATACAGCGAGAAACAAGGGCAGCAATGCGGTAATTGATGCGTTGGGCTATTGGCAGCCAATGCAGCACATCACGCATGTAAGCAGAGACAGGCGAAAATTTAGGAATTCGCCCGATGAGTCGGGCAGCAGAGCGTAGAACCCGGTCTAACCGTCCCAGAACCCCAAGGGGAAGGCCAACAAGGATTGAGCAGCAATGGTCAATACGACTAGTTACAAAAGCGTGAACAAGCACAACTAGCGCATCATGGGAGAGAGAGCGAGCAATTACTCGAAGTTGACGAAGCTGATAATAACAGCTTCGAGCGACAAGATTAACATGCTGGGTGAGACTGAGTTCACAGTCAAGGGTGACACCCAGGTCACGGACCGTGGAAGAGAAAGTAACATCCGGAAACAGTTGAGCTAGCAGAGGCAGGTCAATATTCTCAAGTTGCCGACGGCCGCCCAGCCAAATGAATTGCGTTTTACTGGGATTTAAGAGAAGCCGGTTTGACGCCATCCAAGAGGAAAGGACGTCAACAGTCAGGCACATCAGGCGCACAGTGTTAACTGAGTCAAATGGGCTAGAGTGTATGTAAGCTTGAGTGTCATCAGCAAAGATTTGGTGAAGGAGCCCCTGGGACTCAAGTAGAGGACAGAGATCAGCCGTGTAGAGAAGATATAACAGAGGGCCAAGTACGGAGCCCTGAGGTACACCAAGGGGAGCAGGAACCCAGAGGGACCTAGAGGAACCAATAACCACACAGTTTGAACGGTCGGATAAGAAGGAACGCAGCCATTCTAGAGGCTGGCCAACTAGCCCAAAAGATGTAGAAAGACGCTGTAAGAGGATGGAGTGGTCCACAGAATCGAATGCAGAAGAGACATCGAAGAGAGCCAAGAGTGTAACCTGACCGTGGTCCATAGCAGAGTACAGGTCAGAAAGCAGCCTGAGCAGAAGGGTCTCTGTGGAGTGGTACCTCCGGAAGCCCGACTGCTGCGAAGGGATCAGTTCATTAACATCTAAATATGCAATCAACTGATTAGCAACAATGCGCTCTAGAAGTTTAGAGAGAAAAGTTACATTTGCCGTTAACTACGTCTTAAAAACCTACGCTTTGGTGTCTTTGAAGATTTACAGATACCTCGCCTCCACGCATTGATGCAGACCCGTCGGACCTTCATGTGCATCATACATGTATTTGTCTTGAACATATGTGCTCATGAGTCTTGACTTGATTCCACACAATGCATTACCTAAGTCACATTTCTTTAGATGGCCCAGTGGCAACAATCTGTGGATGTACCAAAAGGTGCTATATATAAATGTTCTGTTCTAGATCTATTGACTTCTGATATTTTGTGTTTTGTGGTTATTTACAATTTCAAATTTTATTTACATGCTTCGTTCTTGTTATTTCTTAATTTCTTGACCGCTGTTTGTACTTGCATTTTGCAGTTGATGACTGCCAACTGTGTACCAATACTGGCAAGGGACGTTCCATCGACAAATGGAATTGTGCATGTCGTACAGGATCTGTTGCCAACCGTCACGCATAGTCTCGACCTGCTCGTCTCGCAGAATCCTCAACTTTCTCAGCTTAGCCAAGGTACACGACTACACGTGGCTTTAATCTCTTGAATTTTTGGTTAAAAGCAGATCCATAGAAAGAGTTCATTTGCTTTTAATTGGTCTCTCATTTAAGTGCTGCTCTCTAATGAAACTTTATTCATTTGCATCTGTATTTCATTTAAATTACAGGTTTAAAATGAATTTTTTAACATAAAAGAGTTCTGTGAATTAAAATACTAGTCTAGAAAATTAGATTAGCTGCATTTATTGGTAGCTAATCTCATTTAAAGTACTGGTATCCGATGAAAGGTTCATTCATCGCTTGCAGTTTGTTTCATTTAAAATACTAGCATGAGGAGTTCGTTCACTTGCAATTTCTGTCTCTATTGATGATTACCAATAATTCCGATTGCTGCTGTTGCAATTAATGTGATCTGGTTCTGATTCTTTCATTTATTATTCTATTTGAAGTGAATTTACTGCAAGTTAGTCTTTTGTCTTGTATTCGTAACGTAATTAAAGTACGGTGTAAGTCCATTTTAGAAGGTCAGCAAAAGCATCATCTGATCTTTAACCTTTAACGTCTGTTTCAGTCATAAAGAATCTGCAGTTGACTGATGAGGGTCAGTACACGTTGCTTGCACCGACTAATGCGGCATTTGACAAGATGAAACCCCGTCTGAAGGAGATGGTTCGCAAAGGACATCGATGTGGAATAGGTGAGTGCAGTTCAAGTGACCATGTCCAATGCACATCCCTCAACAATATGCCTGCACATGCATGCACTTAACGGCGTGTAAATCACGTTTTCTACCCTGCGCGAGAGTCAGATTTCAGTTTCTCGTTGTTCATTTGGCATAGACCCAATTTTATCTATTTTATTTGATTGCTTCTCACAAAGAAGTTCCTGTGACTAAGCTGGTTTCCCTGTCATTTATTCTTTTTTGCATCTCACATTATCTTGTGCAGCATTCAGTTAAATGTCTGCATACATTGACACATCAGGCAACATACTTAGGCAAAACAGTCAGTGAACTGTGAGGTAGCAGCAACATGGATAAATTCAGTCCTTAGGTTGGCTACTGGATGTGTAGCTTACTATATAACAAGCAAAGTCTTTGAAAGTGATCCTTGAGATGGCCATCCAATGATGTGCATTGAGTTCGCCATTTTGCAAAGCTTAGATTAATTATTATACTGAGTCATAATGATGATGATGATTGATGATGATTCGAGTTCTGTCAATTCTCTTTTCATATAAATATGTCCACTTTACTATATATTGCAGAATAGTTTTTTTTACTGTTACAACGGATGACCTAACTTAGATAATTTAGATGTTTCTGTGAGTGACCAACTCTCCTAAATCCTTCTAAAATTAATGTTGATTATGTGCTTCAAATAAATTATCTGCAACACATAATGTATCTCTTGCAACGATTTACTGGTGCCACAACCATCACAGAAGAGCTTAATGTTTTTACGCAAGTGGTTGTTTTTCAGAAATTCTAAAGCAACACCTTCTTCCGAATGTCATCTGCTCGGCAGTGACTCAGAATCGAGCTCTAACGAAGAACGTCCTCAATAACTACGTGACGTTGAGTCGTCAGTCGAACAAGCTGACGGTCGACGGAGCGGAGGTCATTCATTCGGATGTGATGGGAACGAATGGTGTGATGCACGTCATCGATAAAGTCCTTATTCCTGATGATGGTGAGAAATGATCTGCGCTTAGCATTCTTAGAATTTCGATTTGATATTATTAAAGAAAAAACACTTTTATGGGTTTTGATATCTGTGTTTTTGTGAAGTAGTTCTTGAAGAATATAAAATGAGTGCAATGGAGATCCATTTACCTGCAGCCCATTTGTGTGGTGCAGTGGTGTAGTGGTGGCGTCGTTGCTTTGGAGGCGGAAGGTTTGAGGTTCAAATCCACCTTGCCGCATTAGGACCTTGGGCAGGTCCTTCACTCACAATTGCTCAGCGCTCCGATACAGTGTCCGCTCTGCATTCGGGAGCGCCTCTGAGTAAGTAGAGAGAGAGCTTGAAGGGGCGCTATAACAAGTGCACGTACAAACATTTATGCCTTGATTCCTGGCTAAATACCAGTTTGACATATGAGGCCTGTTAGCATGGGGTACAGCTGCTCTGTTGACTCGTGTCTCAACTGTGTACAGCTATCTGAATGTTGATTGCTACAGCTATTTGTGATCTCTGCTTAAAGTAGACTTAATTTTTATTGGTGCATCTTTGGCTTTCCCTATTCTCAAGCACATAAACATTTTTGCTTTGATTTTACTGTTTCAAGTGGGTCCATAAGCTTTTTGGTTTTTCTAGTACGCGCACAATCTATTGACATCTGTATAGCCAATTTTTTAAACTTTAATGCGGCTAATTGTTCTTGAAAACTTGCTGTTGTTGAGAATAAGCCTACTTTTATTGAGCAGTATTGTGGGTTGCTATAATATTGCAAGGCTGCTGTAATTCAACAGCACATCATTCTGTACACTGCATGTGGCCTATTACTGACTTGACTACAGAGTGATTATTTCTACTTTCTTTTCCCTTTGAATTGTTTTCTTTATTGGGCATTAATCAATTAAGTTTCTATAGTCGTTAAATGTCATGTTTGATTTACAGCTGGTGATATTCTGGAGGCGTTGGAACGAACAGAAACGAGTCAATTCCTGGAGCTAATCACAGCTGCGGGATTAACTGATAAGCTGCAGAACATGAACAATTTCACAATGTTTCTGCCAAATAATGATGCTTTTAAGGTGATGTAGCGATTTATAAATGTGATCTCTTTTCTATCAAACAATCTCGTAATTGTCTCATTGCAGAATTAGAATTATGCATTTTGATGCAATTGGAACCTGGTTTATTTTCGTAGTTTTCTGTGGGTAATAATGTTTCTAAGGCATTTGGTACTAATGACATGCTAATGTCTTTTATTAGAATTTAATTATGTTTGCCAGTTGTACAGCTAAAAATATCCATACCATGTTACTGCAATATGTAGCCAAAAATGAAAAAATAATTCCAAAAGCAAATAAACTTTCTCTTAAATAATAGACCCTGTGCTTAAAATGTGTTATTTACCTTTTGTAATATTGTTTTCTTATTAATTTGCACGTTTTATTGCCTGCACACAAATACTTTTATGATCGATTTGCCAAGTGCACTTACTTTTTGAACACTGATCATGTTGTGGATAAAAAAGAAATTAATTTTATACTGTCATTCAGTTGACTTTTGCAATTCTATTCTTGTTTTGATGAGTATTCCTAGCTATGTTTTCTTGCGAATTTTTTGTTTGGAACTGATTAGACAAAAGACATGCACTTTTTATTTTCATTGGGTAACTGAACTTTTATCATTTTTTATGTAGGCTTTGCCATCTGCTGTTCTGAATTCCTTGAGCAAGAATGTGAACCAGCTAGAGCATTTAATCAACTACCACATTGTACCGCGAAACTTAAAATTCCAAGATCTCATGAATGACGTGCATCTGCCAACAGTTGACGGAAAAAATGAGATTCTCGTGAAGAACTATTATTCGGTAAATTTAATTTGAATGTTCTTTGCTTAAAGTAGATTTTTATGATGTTGAATTAAAGTGAATGAAAATGGCGAGTTAACGTCATTGTCTGATAGTTTCTGGGCTGTTTTGTGGCTGCCAATTGTTACAATTCAGAGTGTTTTTGGAAGGTGTGCACTGTGCAGGAGTTCCTAAGGAAAATGCTTGGCAGAGTTTACACGCATTAATTATGATCATTGGTATGAAGTCAAATCAGTAAAAATAGCGAATTAACATGATGAGGTACAGCCACACACTGCTCAAAACAAGTCATTTGGTAAGGGCTGATGATTGGAATATGACCTGAAAAGGGTAATTAAATACTGCAGTGTACAAGAGTGAATTGAAAGGCCCCAGACAAGCAAGGGGAGTGAATGAAACAACTGCAATATTAATGGAACAGTTTAGGGATAATGAATTTAGGTTGTTTTAGCATGAGTTCTAGTTACATTACACTGCAATTGTTTATCTTCTTTCCAGTTTCCATTCAGCCGATATTCTGTTAAAACTGTTCAGTGTGCACCTATTGTGCAGTCCGATGTAAACAGCTGTGGGGATACTGTTCACATTGTTTCTAAGGTAAGCCAGCCTGCCAGATCATACATCTTGTGATTTTAATTGACGACTTTATCAGACAACAGCTAGTCACAAGCAAGTTAGCATGTTCTTATCCTAAGTTGTTTATAAGTTTAGCAATGAGCTGCATTGGTATCCCAGTTGCCTTTAGTATACTGGCACCCTTGTAGCTGTATGTCCGCGATCGGGCGCCATATAAATTGTCATTATTATTATTATTATTATTATTTAATTATTATTATTATAATATTATTATTATATTATTATTATTGTTGTTATTACTGTTGTTATTAAATTGCCAACAGAGCTAGTTGACCTGCTCTTAGCCTATGCGGAAGACTAGCCGTGTTAATTTATTGTAAGTGGGTTTATTTGACTGGGTTTCTCGCTTAGGTGTTGATGCCTCCATCCGGTGATATTCTGCACATCCTGAAGAAGAATCCAGACTTTACGCAACTCATGATGCTAATAAAGAATTTCGATTTGGAAGAGATGTTCAAATCGAAAGAACCAATCACGTTCTTTGCACCGACAAATGAGGTCATCTTTACAAGTTTGATTCAATTGCTCTCTGTGTATATCTGCTAATTAACAGGCCTATATAATATTCTGATGGTTACTGTTCGGTTATGCTGTTCTGTATTGTATTATGATCTTTGATAAAGCGTTTCTCTTGCAAGAACCTTTCAGAGGTGCTCCCAGTGTGATCGACCCTGAGAGAAAAGGCAGAATTTGAGGCAAATGAAAGATGAGAAACCAGAAAGATCGTGGGGCAAACTGATATCCATTCCATTGGGAAGGACCAATGCAGGCACAGCATCTGGATTGGGCTATGGCATTCTTGATGCAGAGAACAAAGAGGTCAAGCCGATCAGAAGATCTGAGAGGATGCAGTGAAGTGGCAGAGAGGGCCAATGCATAAGATCACAAAGATACATTGAGGCAAGACCCAATTGAGACTTACAAATCAAAATTTGAACTTTGCATTGTATTTCGACAGAGAGAGGAAGCCAGTGCAGTTAACTATATTTAGCATACTAATATATGCTAATTATGATCTGCAAAGAATCTATGTTTATTTAAATAACTTTATCAAAGTAATTTGATGAATTTCTGAAGGCTTCGTATGGCTTCTTAGTTAAGGCCCCAATTGTGAAACAATTCTTGTGGTAATTTTTTGCCTGTTTAATTAATCACGTATATTTTTGGCTGAAAAACTATTCCAGAGAAAACTTTTTCATCATTGCCGCAGTTCTTTTATTGATTTCATTCATATTGTTCTGACTAATTTCCAGGCGTTTAAGTCTCTCTCGGAAACTGCTCGGAACAAACTGGAGAAAGATCCAGAGAAGCTTACAAGCATTCTTAAGAGTCACATGGTAGCTGGTAAGAATATGGAAAAGCTGATTCTGTATTGAAATTCCAGATCAAAGGAATGATAAAACTCCTCAGGCGTATGATGGCATTCCAGTCTCTGTTCAATTCAAGGAAGAATTCTATTTCTGTATTGAATGATCGATAGTATGAGGTTATTGATTAGTATGTTGTGGCTCACGTGGGCATGCTTATAAATGTGATGATGATATGACAAGGAATCGAGGATGGTTCATAATTACTGACCTATACACACAGCAGGTGGTTAAAAAATGGAATGCATGCCCAGTGCAATAAATATACAGGGTGCGGCAAAAAAAAAGACCCCCTAAGATTTTTGCCAACATCTTGACCAAAAGTGAGAATTTTGAAATGAAATTTTACAGTCTTAAAGACAATTCATATTTACACCAGATGGCCAGATTTCATTAAAATATTTCGAACACAACAAAAGTTACACCCCTTATAGTAAGGTCACCCACCGTTTTTTGACGATTCAAAAACGCGACGCAACAAAAAGTAAAAATAAAACAATCTAATTATTTTGGCCAATATCTTGGCCAAAAGTAAGAATATCGAAATGAAATTTTACAGGCTTAAAGACAATTCATATCTGCACATGGTGGTCAGATTTCATCAAAATATTTCAAAGAGAATAAAAGTTATACCACTTTTAGGGAGGCCACACCCCAATTTTTGACGATTCAAAGACGTAATACAGCAAAAACACGATTTTATTAAGTCTCATCTCAAATCATTATTATCAAATAGTCTTGATATTGACAGATGATCATTATTATTACTATTTAAAAAAGAAACAGGGTACCAGCGTAGCTGCACGTCACTGAGAAGTCACTTAGCAAGACGACAATCAAATTCTTAAAGTAAGAAATAATAAGGAATCTGTCAGATAATCAACAGGTCCATCAAGAACTCTGCATAGAGACTCAAAATAAGTTTTGGCACGGGTGGTGGGCACATTGAACACGAGTTGTGAAGCACTACCAAGTTCATTTTACAACAGTTATTTGAGATGAGACTTTAAAAATCGTGTTTTTGTAACTTTTTGTTGCGTTTCGTTTTTGAATCGTCAAAAAACGGTGGGTGGTCTCATTAAAAGTGGCATAACTTTTGTTCGGTTTGAAATATTGTGATGAAATCCGGCCACCATGTGTAGATATGAATTGTCTATACGACTGTAAAATGTCATTTCGATATCTTTATTTTTGGCCAAGATATTGGCAAAAACCATTAAAAAATTGCGTTTCGTTTTTGAAACGTCAAAAAACGGGGGGTGACCTCCCTAAAAGTGGCATAACTTTTGTTCCGTTTGAAATATTTTGATGAGATCTGGCCATCGTGTGTCAATATGAATTGTCTTTAAGCTTGTAAAATTTAATTTCGAAATTCTTACTTTTGGCAAAAATATTGGCAAAAAACCTAGGGGAGCCTTTTTTTTTGCCGCACCCTGTATATTTGTTAGGTAACACACTATATCGCAGTGTGGAAAATAATTCGTTTTGCTATGATATTCTTCATGCCATTGCAAGTGTAATTCTGTTGCAGAGTTGTACCTCGCAAGTGGCCTGCTTTCTACTTCAGTTGTGCACACATGACCGTATGACAGAAAATGATAATGTTGAGCAAAATGATGTGTATGACTTATGATTTGCTTGAGGTTCCTACACAGGCTTAAACTGCTTAAATTACAGGCCAGGCACTCGAACTAATCTTCCTTGCCCCACATAGGCCTACTGTGTTCTGTCATGTGTGCACCTATTCATCTGTGTACACTGTACAGTACCGTAACATTCATTCATTCATTTTGAGAATTTATATAGTACCGTAACATTCATTCATTCATTTTGAGAATTTATATAGCGCATCTTCAAGAAACCTACTCAGAGTAAAAGTAACAGTACGCATAGCTTAGTTATCGTCCATCCTACAGCGGTTGTCTTCAAATTATTACAGAATCATAAATTTCTTAAATTGAGACATGACTAAAACTTTTCTTTTCAGATGTCCTCTGCTGCAGTGGAGTCTTCAGGAACTCCTTCTCGTTTGCCGCAAGAGAGGTGAATCTAAACGGTTGGATAGTTGCAGTTGAGAAGAGCAGAAACGGCGTTTCTCTCAACAATGTTCCAGTCGTGTCCTGCGACCAGACAGCCACCAATGGCGTCGTTCACAGCGTCGGCCAGTTCATTCCAGAGGCACTGCGTAGATATGACGTCGTCCGCGCTACCAGTCCATGGCAGCGTTTCCTAAAGGGATTTGACTTTGATATCTTTGCTAATAGCGAGGACAATGAATAGAGAATGGATGGATGGAGTGAGGTGATAAAAGAAACTTGTGCTTGAATTATTTGCTTGTAAACTAGTCTCAAGAAAATCAAAATGTTTGGTGGTTGAGCGAAAAAACATTTAAAATTCATCTGCTTTTGTTTTGTAGATCGTTTATTGAATATAATATTTTATATCTTACGTATTATAGGTTTGTGACTGCAGCTGTCTGTGCTTTAAACTTCTTGCAAGGCTTTAAATGTGCTTCTTAATGGATTACTTCCACTTGTGATGAAATCGCTTGAATGTTATTTTCCGTTTTAATTGCTGAATTGTTCTGTGTTTGACATGCTTCTTCATGTGACAATTAAATCAAATCTTGTCAAGAGTCTGTTGGTTTTAATGCTATATTTTTAGGATGCTTCATCAGATATTACATTACACCATATACTGCATTAAAGTTGAACCAAGTCTGTTGACACCCATGCAGTTTTATGCACTCGGTTTCAGACTCTATCACACTCGGACCAGCCTTAACAAAGCCATTTAAAACTCGTACCGGGTATTTGAACCCTATAGTAAAAAATTAGGTGAATGTAATGACTCTTAATGAATCTGAATGTTTAGGCATATTATATTGTCATTTATTAGAAAGGTGACTGGTGCATTTTAATCAATCAATCGGCCGTTTATTGACTTAAAAACAACAAAAATCTCAGGTAAAAAAGACAAGAATGAGAAACAGAAAGTTCCGGATTAATCTGATGTCGCTAACAAGACAACTTTAAAAGAAAAGAAATTCGCTAATGCAGAACTACTTTTTCCTGCCAATACTACAATTCATTAAATAATTATAGGAATCACCCTGAAAAGTGTTGCAGAAAATAGATTTTTGCCCTCACTTCTGCAAAACAATCTCTTCACATATAGGCCTATGACGTCATAATACAGTCGGTGACAATCACTCCGTCTGGAAGTCGAGCTAAGCGAAGAACGATTGTGACGTCATGCTGAGTCGAGAACATCTGTGACGCAGTGAATGGGAATGGTGTATTATGGGAGTGCCATTGTAGCTGTGTTTGTTGCTTTTAAGCAATCTATTCATTTCGGCCTATAGATAGCCTACGTGGATGTTGCGGCCTTGGCTTGGATATTGCGGATGCATCTATGCTTTCATGCATGACTGATGCGTATGTATAGGCCTACGCAATCTTCTGTTGATGTTTTAAAATGAGTTTGAAGTCGAATTTATTATATAATCGCGCTTAGCAGAACGTTATAATAGGATTTAATATGCACCCCATGCATATCGAAGGCTTTATACAAAACTATCTCTGAGAGTCAATCGTGATCCTATTTCATACAGTATATATATATATATATATATATATATATATATATATATATATATATATATATATATAGATTAGGCCATATAGAACTGGTCGTGGTAGACTATACAGTCAAAAGGGCATAACTACAGTATCATGGACCGACGTGTCGGTTAGAGTCAGGTTAGGCATCATGAGGATCGGTGGTATTCTATCAAAAGGGCGACCATCATAAAGGCGAGTTCAAAAGGGCGCCGATCATAAAGGCGACTGTTCGAAAGAGCGACGATCAAAAGGGCGAGCAAACAAAAGGGGCGGCAATCAAAAGGGCGAACATCGAACGTTCGCAGTGGTTCAATTACAACGGTAGGCCTATATATACATGAGAGGTCAATATGCACACAGGCTTGAGTAGGCCTGTGCTATCTGTCAATAAGATAATTGTCAATCATGTAATTTCGTAATTTAACTAGCCAACAGGGGCGGATCCAGGAGGGGCCAATCCGGCCATGCCCCCCCCATTGAAAACTGCCATGGGACGTGGCCCCCCATTTTGGTCCGAAATTAGCAATACGAATATGGGTACAATGGATATTGCCCCCCTCTATTCGGAAAATTGTATGGGACGTGGCCCCCGCTCGGTTTTAAAGTTGAGGACTATAAAAAAAAGTCATCAACTTTTTTGGCGGATGAAAAAATGGTATGTTTTTCCCGAAAATTTTGGCAGATGACTAAAAAAAACTTTTTCTTATAAATTTTCTTGGTTTTTCCCAAGAATTTTGGCCCCCCCTAAAACAGTTCTGGATCCGCCACTGCTAGCCAATGTCGGTTTTTAGGCTACTCTTTTTGGACGATAGACTATTGTTACTGTAGCCTATGTGTGTAGACCTAAGCTTATAAAACTGAACATTATGAAGTTCGTTATTGTAAGACTTTAGCATATCTATAGGGCCTAGCCTAGATCGATCGCCCTTTTGATTGTTGCCTTTTTGTTTGCTCGCCCTTTTGAACGAAGTCGCCCTGTTGAATGAGAATCGGTCAGGGTCAGATTAGGGGTTGTGAGTGTCGGCTATGGTTAGGTTTAGGGTTAGTGCAGTCGTTCGGTCCCCGATATATACGATAGTTACGCCGTCAAAAGCATTCTAGTTATAGGCCTAGGCTATAACTCAAACTTTTTCTGCTGGTGGACTGTGGACTGCTCTTTGCTAAACAATCGTAGCGCGAGTAGCGCTAAACTAAAGTAATGGTAAGCTCTGTACCGTAGACCTACTACAATATGTTCAGATCCATCATGTCCAGCTCGTGTATTGCATCGAGCTGTTGAATGAGTTACACAAATTGCATTCAAGATGTCTTCGTATGTTTATATCTGCATCTTATAGGTGCTTGTGATGAAGTCTCTCGGACGGAAGGCTATCGTCTGCTTTCTCGTATTCTTTGTACTCGGTGTGAGTGCGGCGATGAAAAGGCAGAGAATGAAGGATGAACGAATGAAAGATGAACGAATGAAGGATGAACGAGTGAAGGAAGAACGAATGAAGGATGAACGAATGAAGGATGAACGAATGAAGGATGAACGAATGAAGCATGTAATTGTGAGGAAAGGAAGGGATCATCACTCGATACATCACACGGTCAAGAAGATTCTGCCCGAATCGATGCGCAAAAATCGAGGCGTCTTCGGGGAAAGTTACGCCAAGACTCGAAGGTTTTAATTCTCTCTTTCATTTTGTATGTACCGGTATACATGTATATACACAGATAGACTACTTGCTTCCGTCTATGATAGGACGATTGGGGTTAAGATGGGGAGCGAATTGGTGCTGGAAGAGTGTGAGGCTTGAAGAGATATTTGTAGTGCGGAGCGAAGGGATGATAGACTTGATAGTGAGAGCTTGCCCGAGAATAATGAGCAGAAGGAATATAGCCTATACGACCTATCAGCGGCGGAGGACGAGAGGGTGAAACTGCATATGGCCAGTATAGGAGAAGAGCATTTACAGCTCTTTAGAGTTGTCTTGTACTGGAGGAGCTGAAATGGATGGTTTACGTTGAATTCAGCGCGCACATTTCAGCGACCTTCATTTCAGCGACCTTCAGTATAATTTCAATCGAACTTCAAACAGTTTAATTTAAGGAAGAATTTGGCTTTGAAGCTACATGTAGGCCTATATTAAAATAAAAATGAATTGAGCGATTTGAGCCAACCTTATTAAGAACAATTTGGCTTTGAAGTTCGATTGAAATTAGGCAATACTGAATTGAGCTGACGAAGATCCACAACTGTTTTTGCTTTGATTTTGCTTTGATGTTATCTATATAAATAAAAATGAAACTTTCCAATAGTTTGTGTAAAGTGTTCTCGAAAAGTAGGCTACCGCACAGATTGTTTTGAAAATTTAACAAAACCTTCCATTCCAATAATAGAGTTTCCAACTTTTTTCTCCGAATAAACGCAATATTTTCCACAAAAAGGGAACTTTGCATTCCGCTCGACCGCCATTTGCAAATTCAACAAAACTGCACGTTGCCAGACTTCAGAAACGCCTTGACAGGGACTGCGACCATGCAGACGAAACATGAATGAGGTCGCGTGCCGTGACGACATAAGCGATTCGCATAATTATTTTGCGGCCTTTCAACATTCTTGGTTGAGGGAGGAAAGGAGCGGAGGGAGCGGGACGGAGGGGGAGGGGAGGGGAGGGAAGGAAGAGGGGGAGGAAGAGGAGCGGAGGGAGCGGAACGGAGGGGGAGGGGAGGGGAGGAGGGAGGGGTAGGGGGAGGGGAGGGGGAGGGGGAGGGGGAGGGGAGAGTCTTTTCTGCCACAGCAACGCGTGGCCGGGTATAGCTAGTTATCAATAAAACGTGTTGTTTGCGCACGGTTTAGGCCTATAGCAACGTCCTTTTGATCGCTGAAATGAAGGTCGGCGAATTGAATACGCGCTGTGATGTGCGGCGGCGAATTGAGGTCGCTGAAATGAAGGTCGCTGAAATGTGCGCGCTGAATCCAACGGATACCAAATGTTAATGTTATTGTTATTGTTATTAATATTGTTATTATTATCATTATCATTATTACTCATAATTATTATTATTATTAATTTGTAATTATTATTATTATTATTATTATTATTATTATTATTATTATTATTATTATTATTATTATTATTATTAGCCTATTATTTTTTTTTTTTTTTTTTTTTGCCCCGAGGTACATATGATCCCTCGGGGACTTACACCCTAATGCTAAAATAAAAACATCTGGAACGGCACCTAGTCGTCGTTGAAATCCAGTGCAGGAAAAGAGCCGCGGAATGCCACCGCATTAAATCGCTGGATTGTGAGAGAAAGACGTTGAAATAAGTAGGACGTCTCGCGAGCATCTCCAGACATGACGGTGAGGTTCTGACCCAAAGATAAAAGAAAGGTCATGCCTTCGTCACTCACCGGGCCCATGGTTTCGCAGGCCAGAGGAACAAAGTGATGGACGGCTGCGAGATGAGTGTACTTTGCGTTTTTCTAAGCAGCCGCCATCTCGGCTGCCCCGGCCGTCCGAGAAGTGTTTGGCAAGTATGAAACGGCCAAGGTGTCTGTGACCGTCACATCCCACACTAGGCTGCGTCCCGCCCGCCAAGGGATGAGAGTGTCTGGTCTCTTGCCGTCGGATCTCAGAAGACCAACAGGTTCCTTGGCTGAGGGGTAGCCGGCTCGAACCAAGCTACGGAAAATTATGTCGTTTAGGGTCGCATGTCGAGACGAGCGTCCAGGACCCAACACACTGGATAGACCATGCGCACCCTCTGCAGAAACGAGAGAGCCGCAGACACAGCTGTGCGGCTCGCATAGAGTAGCGCCAAGGCGCAATCCAACTGCGACTCTGACTGCCTCATCATCGAGTCTCAACCCACAAGATGTGATGGGGAGAGCGAATAGCCAATCGCCCGAGTGTGGGGCGGAGACTGCCCCAAAGCGTGCCTGATGGTAAGGGTCTGTTAGTGTGGCCTTCAGATCCGAGATGACTCCGTCTATGAGAGGCTTATCCCAGTATGATTGCTTGTGGATAAGGTTGCTGTCCACTTGCTGAATTGAACTTATACCCTGCCATTGGGTCAGCATAGCCTCGTATCGTGGGTCTGCAGGGAATTGATCACCGAGCATGGTGGACTGAAGCGAAAGGGTGGCCGCAGCTGAAGCCGAAAAGGCTGGAAGTGCAAGCGAGGCAGCCAATCGAATTCCCAGTCCACCAGCTTTGATGGGCAGTGTGGCCTGCATCCACTGACCATCCGACAAGGACAAGTTTAGGACCCTGCACAGGCCCTCACGCAGGACGGAGTCATACCTTTCAAGACCCGGGTGACCAGAGCATGGGAAGCATCTCAGAATGTGGAGAAGTTTGCAAGAGCTCAGTGAATGTCTTAGAAGCACTAGAGCGTCGTGCCTAGCGATGAGCTCCAATCTCTCCAAGGCCCGTGAGAGCTCACCGGTGCGCATCTCCAAGACCGTCCCTAGCGCTCCCTGCGCAGACAGAGGGGCACCCAGAAGAGTCGCTATTTCCGGTTCTACAAGTGAAAAAGAACCTAATGGACTATGTGCTTATCCCAGTATTATTATTATTGTTATTATTATTATTATCACTATTATTTTTATTTTTATAATTCTCGTTGCAGCAAATGGAATCATGTTCGACATCGCCGTCATCGCTCTGGCAAGCGCAAGTTCGGTGGGAAAGGCTGGTACGGTGGCGGCGGCCAAAGATCCAGCTGGTGGACAGGGTAAGTATAATCACAATCTGAAACTATGGGGTTAACTTTGGTATTAATCATTAGTGCTTATGTCAATCAATCGAGCCAATGGTCTTATGGTGCCAATCGTTGAATCGTCGTCAATACATGGACTTTCTTGCGAAACGGAGGATATAATGATGTGAAGGCTTTGATTCTTTGAACGTACATATGGCCTGCACCTAAAATTAGCTCACTCCAAATTAATATTAGTGCTTACAAATGTAGGCCTATGTCAATCAATCGGGCCTGCTCCTGGAATTAGCAAATGCATGGACAGTCTGTAAGAAAAATCTGATCAGGAAATTAATATTTTGCTAACTGAATAAGCATTCTAGAAGTTGCTATTAACGGTGCTATATAAATTGTCTGAATTACATTGCAGTTAGTCAGTAACTCGTTCATGCAATCAGTCATTGAAAGGAGAGTAAAAGGGTGAATCGATTATTATCATCAATGGAGTCTGTGAGTGATTGTATATGCTCTAATTATATATATATATATATATATATATGTATATATATTATATTTATTTGTATATATACCATTGATTGGTTTCTATTGCAGGGAAAATGTCTGCATCCGTAACAAGACGCACGAGGAAATAGACAAGAGCGTGGAGGGCTATGATGGCAGCAAGGCGGATGAGGGGAATTTGGAGACAGAGAATGGGAACGTTACTTATAATCGGAAAGCGGAATTTCAAAGCTCAATGCTGTCAAGCAGCTGCGAATATACAGGAACAGCCTACAAATGCACGAATGTGTAAGTCATTGATTGCCGCTGTTTCGCATCTGACCTCGATCTTCCCTTTCGATTTAAAATAGAATGATAATAACCATAGTTGTAAAAAACTTTTTTCGGTTTTTTATTCTCTCCCAAAAAACGTCGTTTTTTCGTTTTTTCCCCATCGTTTTTTATCGTTTTTTATTATTTTTATTTATCTTGATTTATACATTTACTTTCTATTCTTATTTTCCAAAATTTTTATTTTTTCTGATGTTTCTTATGTTTTCCGCCAACTCTCAAGGATCCAGCTAACTAAAGTCATTATTTCATCGTTTAACATCATTATTTAAGAGATAGGGCTAGCCTACGTGTAGTAGGTTCCTAACCAAGATTTTCATGGTTAAAATGCGGTTTTAGATGTAGCAAAGTCAAATTATTTTCCGTTTCCGTTTTTTATCGTCTTTTTGTCGTTTTTTTTATTATTTTGAAAAAAAACGTCTGTTTTTACCGTTTTTTTTATTTCGTTTTCATCGTTTTTTTTACATCTATGGTAATAACTATAGGGCCCAGGGGTATATTTCTGTAACCACCCAGAAATTGCCATTCATCGGTATAAGTAAAATATTTGGATCATTGGAGTGGTACAGTTTAACTTCATACACGCCCTGACTCTGCAGAGACTCCTCCCCATCCATCTGTTCTATTATCTCTTTCCCCCATTGGATGTACTGCAGGAGCATACTATTGAATCAAAATGTGGAAATAGCTCATAAAAAGCTGAATTTGTCGTGATATATGTAGTGATATGAATAGAAAAACAAACCAAAAGTGACAATCAATTCTTCAGAAGCTCTTTCTGAAAACTAAGATGACGTCCAAAATGGCCGTCGTTTTCCAAGGTCATTAGTTACATGTATCACCTCGAAACAACAGCTCATAACAAACTGAATTTTTCAGGATATAGGCCTATATAGGAATGTGAGTAGAATATCATTCCCAAAGTGCCGAACAATCCTTCAGAAGACCTTTCTAAAAACAAGAAGGCGTTCAAAATGGCCGTCATTTTCCACATGCAGTCACTAGTTATAATATAGGCCTATTACCTCAAAACAAGTGACCACTGCCTCTGATCTATCGTGACATAGAATGATAGAAGTATGATATACTTGTAACCTGCATGTAGGCTACGTGTCAGTGGGCCTGTAGTAGATCGTTCACTGTTATGTGTTGAGAAATTGGTTGTTGGCAATAAATGCCTATGGTAGGCCTAATTGGTTCGTAATCGTAATCTCCGAATTTCTAAAGCGCCACTCGAAAGCCAAGCGCGGGGCACCATCTTATTCACGAGCGCTGGCTGTAACAGATTGCTATGTCTAAAATACTCTAATAGTAATTGCCTATTGAGCACTAACTTGCATTCTTTCTTTCTGTCTCTCTCTCTCAATCAGACGAGGAAAGAATGGAAAGCTTGTGACTTCCGTCAAAATCTACGAATGTTGCCCTGGATTCGAGAGGAAAGACAACACACCAGGATGCGTTAAAGGTAAGATACAAGTTGACCTCAGAGTCTCACAACGTTAAAGGTAGGATACAAGTTGACCTCAGAGTCTCACAACGTTAAAGGTAGGATACAAGTTGACCTCTGGCAACACTGAAGAATGGGCGCCATGTGCGAAGAGGAGGTTACTGCTGGATTTCACTTGCATATCTCGGCTCTTTATATACAGGGTGGGCCAAAAAAAGTGAGAACATCGCGTAAAAAGTAGTATAATTGCATCAAAAATTGTTTCATTGTATCTAAAATAGCTTAAATTGTTTGCTCATTCACTTACCTACCTATTTAGCTATATGATGCTTTTATTTCGACGCATTTTAAAGCAAAATTTACAACTCAAAACGTACAAGCGTGTAATCTGGCAGAAGCTCAATGAAAATGTCACTTTGAAACGCTTGCAACGCAGTCGGCAGCTATTTGAGCGGTTTCCTAATGAGAGAAGTGTACGATCGAAGCATCTGGTTTACAGACGAAAAGACATTCACCGATGCCACTCCAGTTAACTGTTTATTCCGTTGAAACAAAGAAAAATGTAAGTTCAGGAAAGTCGACTCATACGAGAACGTGACCATTTCAGCCGCGCGGTATCATGGTATCAGTTGGTGTGTCTCGAATGGGTAAAACTAATATTGTGTTCGTTGAACCAGGCGCCAAAGTAAACAGTGAATACTATTGTGGACATGTTCTGAGACAAGGCGATATGTGATCGCCATAACTGGACATTACAGCAGCAAGATGGAGCTCCATCTCATACAGCAAGAAATACAATCAACATTCTTTGGCAGGAGAATGTTAACTTCATCGAGCCAGACATGTGGCCACCGAACAGTTGTGATTTAAACACAGTAGATTATGCCATATGGGGTGCTTTGCAACAAAAGTCTACCTTCGGCGAAAATTTACCACAGTTGAGCAGCTCAAGTTGGCAATAATGCATTTTAATCACATTTACCATCTTTCCAAGTTGGCAATAATCGTTTACGCAGAAGCATAAACGAGTGGCGTCGACGCTTTGAAAAACTCGTTGAGAAGCAAGGAGGACACATTGAACATGATTTCTGATTAGCTAAATACTTGGCAAACAAAATTATATGAAAACAAAATAATTAATTGATTTATTTTTGTAAATAACTCGTATTCTACAAGGTGTTCTCACTTTTTTTTGGCCCACCCTGTAGACTATCCTAACTTTGTTCATTCGTCTTATGGATTCATATGAGGACCTATCAAGAAGAGTTCTCCTCCAACATAGAATAATAAGTTCTGCTTTGGAATAAAAGATATTGCCTTTATACAGGGCCGTTTTAAGGAATTTTGGGGCCCTAGGCACAAACACTAATTCTAAACGTAACTATAATGAGTCTCATCTAGTTCCCCTCCTCTGGGGGAGAAATCAAGGTTAATTCTGGGGGCCGGAGAACGAGTATTTGCCGAACGATCGCTGAGACACGTAGCGCCGAGTGGGACGGACAAGGGGAGGGAATGTGCCCCTATCTACGGGAAAATTTTTAATCTTTACATCGCAATGGAAGTATTTTAAGCTGCCATCCTAACAAAATTTCTCAACTATTGCAGTGCTGACCTGAATAGTCTAAGACTTCAATAAAAATTAATGTTCTTACACTTATAATAATTTCTTTATCAGTTTCCACAATATAATGGTAGCATTGTAAGCTGCGATCCTAACAAAATTAGCCTACTATAACGAAATTACTATATTGTTTAAGTGCTGACAAAAAGAGTGGTTGAAAATTTCAGTTAGTATAATTATTATTATTACAATAATAATTTCTTTGCGTATCAAGTTCTGCAGCTCAGTTCTGCTGCTTCTGAACCATTAGAATAGACTATAATGTATAACTACAGACAGGTGTATAGTTTATGCCCGACTTTCTTGCACTGGAATTAGCTTATTCCCATTGCTCAAAAAGGTCCTACATTGCTGACCAGGACACAGATAGCAGAATAGTTACAAATGTTATAGGCCTACACCCCAAGGAAGAACTACCAAAATCGGGAAGCCATGTAGCAGACCAATGATGCTATAATTACTAAGTGCTAGGCCTAATTGTATAGTCTTTATACAAATATTAACAGTAAACTATAGGCTACTCGTTGAGTCATTATTTTGGGTCGCCGCGGGGCCCCCTGTTGCGCGGGGCCCTAGGCCCGTGCCTCGCGTGCCTAGGCGTTAAAACGGCTCTGCCTTTATAGAAAGGTAAAGTTTGCGCTCAGAATGATGATCTTGTCGATCACACTGGGTCGATTAATTAGGACTACAACGGAACAATCTAATTTTAGTTGCATGGTCTTGAAACCCAACAATCAGTCATCAGATTCATCAGATTCATCACTAGTCACTGATGCATGTTCACTGGACGCATAGGCGTAGGAGGCGGGGGTCCAGGGGGGGCAAATGCCCCCCAAATTTCGGGCAAGTCTGATTTTTCGGGCAAGCAGACCCGGAAAAATAAAAAAAGTTTCAATTTTTTTTACTTTTTTCTATTTTTCCGGGTCTTCTTGCCCGAAAAATCAGACTTGCCCGAACAAAAAACCTTTCGGGCAAAAAGTAACGGGAAATTTCAGAAGATTTCGGCCGGATGACTAGAAAAAGGTCGTCAGAATTTTCGGGCAAACGTAACGGAAATTTTTCTTAAGATTTCGGCCGGACGAAAAAAAATTTTCGGGCAAAAGTCTCATTTTTGCCCCCCCCCCCCACGCTGAAATGTCCCCTACGCCTATGACTGGACGTTCCTATTCTATAGTTGGGGCCTGCCTGTACGTAGTTTTCTGGATGCCTTTCGTGCGAGTGTTGGGTTGTAGGCCTAACGTCTGTTGTTTAGACCTACTTTAGTTTATTTTTATTCTCTGTAGCTTGTAAACTCCGCCACTGGTTGCACTCTGCCAGTGCCAGTCCCAGGCCTGGATAAAGGAGGAGGGCGACACTAATCATCTTTGAAATGGCAGTGTCACTAAACAGTAGCAAACACTCTGCAGCTTGTCAGCAGAATGAAACCTGTAGATGGCCTCAATGCCATGCACTTAAAATTTCTTCAATCGGTGCACCTCTTATTGCATTGCAGCATTGACATCCATTCGGATTTTATTTTCTCGATCACTTTGTTCTGGCGCGGTAGACTAAATCGTAGGACGTTCAATTGATTATAATAATAAAAATATCGACAATTTATATGGCGCCGTAAAAAGGCCATACCGCTACAAGGGCGCCTCACGAACAGCCAACTGCGGGATAAGCCTTAGCAAAGTCAACAGATAAGTTTTAAGCTTTTATTTAAAAGAGTCCCCCTAGCTGAGGCGGCCAATATTGTCATTAGCGTATCTCTGAATTCAGCCTAGACGCATGTTGCTTTGGTTTTTCGTCTTTGTTGTGTTTGCTTCAATTCTTCTTCTGCTGTACAGCATACGACGTAACTAACTTGAAGTCGACCCTCGAGAGACTGAATCTAACCACGATGGCGCTTCAGTTGGAGAAAAGTGGCTTGGCAGATTTGGATAAACAAAACTACACCATCTTCGCCCCAACCAACGACGCGTTTGATAAGAATGCGCTTCAGGTATACCGGTAGCAGATTTTATTTAAAAAATAAAACTTTAATACTGTAATGGGAATTAATTAAGACTGTGTTAATTGCGCTGACTAGTAAGATTAATAATTAACGTATCTTCGTTTTGATAACGAAGTAGCCTATTATTGTATGATTTGTATAAAGTTTTGTTTGCTGCTCAAAGAGCGCAAGAATTATAATTAACTACACCGACATTTGCTCCATGTATAGTCTAGGGCTCTAGGCCTATACTCTATACTATAGTTTGCAGTGTTTACAGAGTTAATTGTTTACATCTAGCCTATATTGCATTACTCGAACGGTTTTGATGAACAGTGATCGAAGGTGTTGTGCAGTGACGTATAGCACATAATTAATTATATTATAATTAATATGCCGGTCTGTTTGTGATGCTGATCATGAGGTAGGACAAAGATGATTCGATGATCAAAAGCCACGTCATCAAGGGTGTCCTTCATACAATAGACATGGACGAGGATCGACTGTTCGAAACCGAGTCATCATCACCGTCTGCCATTCGCATCAACAAATACAGCACAGGAGGAAATCTCGTAAGCTCCATTCTGCAATCTTATGATCTGCATGCACGGCATTGCAGTGTGGCGGCGCTATACCAGCCTACCACAGATCGCGTCAAGTCATTTGACCTTCTGTCTTTTGCTCTGGACCTGCTTTATGACCTGCCAAAGATTCTTTGAATTCATAATATCTTCTTTTCATTTCATTTCTTCGATCTTATGATGGTGATGATGGTGGTGGTGTGGTGGTGATGGTTATGATGATGACGACGATGATGATGACGGTGACGGTGATGGCGACGACGACGACGACGTTGTTGTTGTTGTTGATGATGATGGTGGTGATGGTGGTGGTGATGGTGATGATGATGGTGGTGATAATGATGATGATGATGATGATGATGATGATGATGATGATGGTGATATTGATGATTGTGATGGTGGTGGTGATGGTGATGATGGTGATGGGGATAATGATGATGATGATGATGATGATGATGATGATGATGACGGTGGTGGTGATGATGACGGCGACAATGAGGATGATGATGCCTTCTCTGCCCGAAGGCAGGTTCATTAACTTATATCCGTTGGCGGGGGGATGAGATGCGTGAGTTGGTTCCCCGTTGCCTTCCTCACAGACAATTGTGGGTGAGCAACCATAATAGTTGTTCTGAATGTAGTCCCTTTGTTTTCCAGATAGTAACTGCTAACTGTGTGCCGATGGTGGCAAAAGACACAATAGCGACAAATGGCATCATTCATACAATGCAGAGTCTGCTGCCGACTGCCACGAAAAGTCTGGACGACATCGTCCATGGAAATCCTCTGCTCTCGCAGCTCAGCAAAGGTAGGCCTACCCGAATGACATAATATTGTCATTTTCCATGTACTTACATGCATACATCGGCTACGTGGCTTACATACAAATGTAGCCTACGATGGTACCGGTACAGTGTACGTCCATCGATAATTTATATACTATGCAGTCTAGACCTCACGGAGAAATGTGGTGGTGGTGGTGGTGGTGGTGGTGGTGGTGGTGGTGGTGGTGGTGGTGGTGGTGGTGGTGGTGGTGGTGGTAGCACAGCAATGGCGGTGACGGTTAAGGTTTTGGTGGTGGTATACAGTATCAGTTTAACGACAGTGTGTGATAACAAAACTCACCCTCCTCATTCATTCAGGCTTGGGACTGGCACTGCTAGAGTACGAACAATAGCAGAGTTGTGTGGTTGGTAAAGCTTAATCAGCCAATGTGGCATATCACCTGGGCTGGTATGCACATGACCAGGCATAAGGTAAGATAGGTGTAGACCTTACACCAGACATAACTAATCCAGACTCCATTGATTAACTGATCATTAACACTGTGATTAACGATTACTTTTCAGTCATAGGGCAGCTGAAGCTGAGCGCGAGTGGCCGCTACACGCTGTTTGCACCAACTGATTCAGCCTTCAAGAAACTGAAACCCAATATCCTAGATAAGATTTTCAAGGGAAAGCAATGCGAATTAGGTAAGAAGCACAACAACTATACGTTGAGACAAATTATGATCGTTAACAGAGCTGTCTTCTATTAAGCCTAATTCGCAATTGAGTTCGGACCATTCGCTCTATTTCAAAACAAACATGTGTTTCTCTTAGGAAACTCTTAGGAAAGTTATCTATTAAAATCTAGTCTATACAGATGACCTCTATTTGTGTCTTTTAATTTGTGTCATCGTTGATATCAATTTGATGCATGTCCTATGCATATTGCCTGACAATAGGCCTAATTTTAAAGTCTATTTTAATGCAGACTGATTTTATTTGCTGCACATGGAGGAGGCACACTATAAGCTTAGGCCTACGCATTATCTGCTTAACACTATCGATGATGTCTTCAGAGTTTCTGAGACAGCATCTGCTGCCAAGTGTCGTATGTTCGACTGCGGTCGACAGTCAATCGTTGGCTAGAAATGTTCTCAGTCATTTGATTAACCTCGTTCGCACAAACACCGGGAACCTAACAGCCAACGGAGCACCGCTGGTTGAAACAGACATCATGGGAACCAACGGTGTCGTCCATACCATTGACCGAGTGCTTATTCCAAAGAATGGTAAATACTGTAGGCTATGTCATCAATCAATCAATCAATCAATCAATCAATCAATCAATCAAACAAACAAACAATCAATCTATCAATCAATCGATCAATCATTTATTGAATCAAGAATCCAGATTATTTGACAGCAGGTTTAAAATGAGAAATTATTACAGCGCCGAGAAACCAGTGAAATCAGTATTTTATGAATAGGCCTATAATTATAGACCTAGATACGCCTACATTTTAAAAGCAAAGGTAGTTAATTAAGGTACGAGTGGTAGAGTAATGAGTAGGCCTAAAAGTCCTAAAGCGAGAGGACCTGGGCACAATAAGTGATCCAGCAAATTATCGCCCGATCGCCAATGTAACTTTTTTGTCCATGCAAGATTCTTTAACGTGTCATCGCAAATCAGATCCTCACTAGTCTACTTTTTGTCACTGCAGCCTGTGATTATTCTTATGCAATGTTGTGATTTGAGAAAAATTAAATCGACTGATCAAAAATTGCTTTAATTGACAGCTGGCGATATAATTGATGTGCTGGATCGGCAAGAAATCAAGGAATTCTTCCGACTCATAACCGATTCGGGATTAACCGAGAAATTGCAGAAACTCAACAACTTCACAATATTCGTGCCGACAAACGATGCTATGGAGGTGCGAGCAAACTCATGCTGCTCATGCTAATCATGCATTTGCCTTTCAGATTCTTTTACTTTACATTCCGTACATTGAATCGTGTCTATCCAGCGCTATTAATATTAGCTATACATTGTATGTTGCCAGTTTGTTCATCCTCCTATCTGACCTGCTAATCTCACCTCTTGCTCTCGCTCTCTCCCTCCTGCAGTTTTTCACAACGAACGAAACCGAACTCTTGAAACAGTCCTGCAACTTCTGTCCTGGCTCTTCTTCTGTGCCACCACACGATCTTCCATACGTCCCTCATCGTGCTGTGTGCTAGACTTGACCTCCTCCTCGAAATCCGACCTGTCACCGGAATGGAAAAGCAACCTGGCTATCACAGATTTGATTTAATGTAGCGCAGATGGCTAAGCTATAGTCTCCCTCGCGTGATTTGGATTAGGTTGCGCTAATTGCAAGCCCGACATCAGCGACATATTAATGTTGCAATTGAGAAGTTGGTTCATTTGAATTGTAAAGTTTTAATTATATTAATTAATTAATTATTTAGTTAAGCAATGTTTTACTCTCGTAGGCTCTCTCAAACGATGATTCTAAGTCGTTGAGAAGCGACTCGAAGAACTTTCAGAGAATGTTCTACTATCACGTCGTGCCTCAGCGCATGTCCTACCACGACCTGCGTGACAACATGATGCTGCCGACGTTGGATAAGAAGAATCACATACGTGTAAACAGCTATCAATCGGTGAATGCCAATTTATACCATCCTTGTGTGCTGTAGGAATCTATTAACAATCTAGCGGTCTATTTATTGGCTGAAAGACTGACGACTTAATTGATGATTAGTATATTTTGATAGCTTAGATCTAGGTCTACTCCTTTGGACAATTGAGTAGGCTAGGTCTTTGGCAATTGCGCATAGGCCTATACAGGGGCGGATCCAGGGGGCCAATCGGGACATGTGGCTCCCATTTGAAAAGTGCATAGAACGTGGCCCTCCATTTGGTTTCAACGAGCTTTAAATCAATTATGCAAAGATTACGATCCCATGACTTAAAAAAGGTCAAAAATTATAATATAGGCTATAGCCTAGGTTATAATAGTGTTGAACATGGCAGTTATCGTACGTGGTAAGCTAGGACTGACTTAGCCGAAATGGAATTTTTTAAATTTATTTAAGAGACACAATATCGTTTATTTATTTATTTAAGAGACATGATACTGTTGTTCTCTTTTCAGTTTCCATTCAATTCGATTAAAACTGTCCAATGTTCTCCCATCGTGCAAACTTATGTTGACAGCTGCGAAGACATCGTGCATGTTGTGTCAAAGGTCAGTGTCGAGCTAAACGTATACGCCTATACGATCTACATTCATTCATTCATTCATTCATTCATTCATTCATTCATTCATTCATTCGTTCATTCATCCATTCATTCATTCGTTCGTTCATTCATTCATTCATTCATTCAATCGTCCATTCATCCATTCATTCATTCATCCATTCATTCATTCATTCATTCATTCATTCATCCATTCATTCATTCATTCATTTCAAGGTTGTAGCCTGTAGGCCCTTAACACGTATCTCCTGATAAGCTGTTAACCACACCTCCTCTTAATCATCATCATCGTCATCATCATCGTCACCACCACCACCACCACCATCATCATCATCCGTTGCCTTTCTCAAAGCCTATAATAATTTCTTCTTCCATTTCCCAGCACAGTGGGATCGCATATGTACGGTTCTGTTTACTCTAGCCTACATGAGGCGCTTTATAAATGTTTGAATACAATACAATACAATACAATATACTGTATCAGTCAGTAGGTCTATGCTTAACTATTTCAGGTTCTGCAACCTCCGAATGGAGACGTCCTGAACGTTTTGAAACTGGATCAGAACTTCAGCGCTCTCCTAGCTTTAGTCGACTCGTTTAAACTGGGCAAGCTGTTCACAACGAAAAACCCAATCACGTTCTTCGCCCCCACGAATGCGGTAATCATCACAATTCAACCTGCTACTTTTCACCCTACTGTTATCAACCAAATATTAATTAACTAATTAATTCATTCATTCGTTCGTTCGTTCATTCATAAGTGCATTTGTATAGATTACAGCGCCTCTTCAAGAGACTACTCAGAGGCGCTCCCAGCCTAAGCGCGGCCAAATAAAACTGCATGCCTTAAGATGAGATAATAATAGGAATGCCTGAGAAGAAGTTACAGAGCGTCAATGGCAGACCATTCCAGGTCGAGGGTCCTACCACCGTGAAGGCACGGTTCTGCATAGTGGAGGTATGAGCAATAGGTAGGCCTAGGCCTACTGAAAGCAGACTTTGTACAGCCGAACAAAAGGTGCAGAAGTGGCGAGCGCTAAGAGTAGGACTAGAGAGTGCGCAAAGAAGGGAGGAGCCAGATATAGATAGGCCTATATGTAGGCCTAGGCATAGGCTATATGTGGACTAGGCCTGATGATGTATACTGAAGTGCTGTTGCTTGATTGTTTTCCAGGCGTTTGATTCACTCTCTCCAGAAGAGAATAAAAAGCTGCGTGAAGATGCGAAGGTGTTTACACGCGTAGTAAAGAGTCACATGCTTGATCGTAAGCACCGTCTCTGCCTCTCTCTCTTTTGAAGTTTAAACTTATTCTTCTTGTACCGGTAGGCTATAGTTAATTCTGCAACAGGCCTGTTAGACCTGTTTATTTAAGAAGGCATATGGGCCTAAATCATAAACTTTTCTATAATTATGTAGCCTACCTAGCACAGGTCCCTAAAATTAGGCCTAAGTCGTCGGCCCCTGGGCATTTGTCCCTCAGGCCTCCTCTCAGCGGCTGACTATGCGTCTAGAAATCCTTGGTTAATTGATCCCAAGATAAAGATTGGTGGTAACGGTGTTCATAATATTTCAATATGATGTTGCAGGTGTCGTGTGTTGCAGTGGACTCTTCGAGGATTCCTTCCCCTTCTCGGCACCAGAGTTAAGCCTCGACGACGGCCAGGTTTCGTTCGGCAACGATGAGACCGTGTCGTTTAATGGCGTCCCCGTGACGTCATGTGATCACATGGCAACAAACGGAGTTGTCCACGGCATCGACATGTTCGATCCGAACGTCCTCTATAAATACGGGATCGACCGTGCTGATAAAGTCTGGAGGAGGCGCCTAGACCTTGGTCTGCTTCTCGGATCGGACAATTTCGGACACCGTTGATCAACTCGTCATATAATACGCCTACTGCTCCAAATTATTTGTATACGTTCAATCAGAAGTTCAGGCATTTGGCATTGTATCGGTGTAGGTTCCGAATTCGTATAATAGGCCTAATTGCGATTTGTTTTCATATTATGATGATACTATTAATTATTGTTTTCATTTGTATGGATCGAATTAAGTTTAGACTACAGAGTCAAAAACAGAAGTAGAAATAGGCCTATGCTTTTATTTTTACGAAATATAATGCTTCAGGTATATTCGATGGTTGCTTTTTCTCCAGGAAAAAATCAATATAATTTAAATTTTAAACAAATGAAACGGTCGTGCATGGTTGATATTCTATCAGGTTTTATGTAGCCTACATAATGTAGCCCTAGGTCTTTGTATAGCGCCAATACAAAATCTTTCCATAGCGTTTGAGAGCAGCTATTTATGCGGACGATGATGAATGCAAATACAAACTTCTCCACTGTTCGCACTCTGTCAGTGCCAGTCCAAAGCCCGGATAAAGGAGGAGGGCGACACAGATCATCTTTGACATAACAGTGTTGTTAGACAGCAACAAGTAGGCCTAACACAAAATACAAGCTTCTAAGTGGGCCAGAGGCGGATCCTGGGGGGGGGGCCAATCCGGCCATGGCCCCCTCATTTAAAACTGCCATGGGACGTGGCCCCTCATTTGGTCTGAAATTAGCAATACGAATATGGGTGTAATGGATATTGCCCTCCCCCCCCCCTATTCGGAAAATTGTATGGAATGTGGCCCCCATTCGGTTTTCAAGTGGAGGACTAAAAAAAATGTCATCAACTTTTTTGGCGGATGAAAAGTACTTTTTTCCTCAACGACCGATCACTATTTTTCGAACTTTCAAAAATTGTCTCCTTTTTCCCGCCCAAGATCTAAGATTTTGGCCACCCTTGAAACAGTTCTGGATCCGCCACTGAAGTGGGCCGTAGTTTAAATTAAATGCTGATAGATTCTTTCCCACCTGATCCTAGTGGGTGTTGCTAAAGTGTCAGCACGAATTGTGCGATGAATGAAAGGTCATTGCACGCATGACTAAACAGTGAACACGTCTTACGGGTATCACCATGCAGACTGCAGAGATATTGTGCCTGTATTGTGTTAAGTTTTGAACAGCAACATTAAAGTCTAGCTTTCTAGTCAATCTAGTGAACCTACCCACAGATAGCTACATCATTCGGACCAGATGATTGAGACATGTAAAGGTCAAGTTCGTGTTCCAGGTCAAGATTCAAGGGTCAGAGAAGTAGACAGTCAGGATTCTGCAAAAATCTAACCATGACCATTGTGTTTTGCCCAATTGCCCTCCCTCTGAAAAATATCTGCAACCCACCATTACTCGATCAGCTTTGAAGTAACATTAAGTGACCATTTTCAAACAATAAATAAGTTACCAAACAAAATACAAATGAATTTTTTAAAGCTGAACGATTGACAACCTCTGTTGCCAGCCATCGGAGACAAATTATAATTGTTGTGAGCAACTTCATTTTTGCAACTAGTTGATCCACGATTCTGCACGGTAGGCTAAACTATTCTACCACCAAAAATATAACTGATTAAAATGCGTTAACAGTTCTCTTACATTGCATACTTTGCATATTTTTCGACTGAATTACATCTGCATATAGAAATCTTACAGCTGGAAAATGACAATTAAAAACCGAACTACAGTCCTACAAAAAGCTAAAAGAACAACATAACATTAATTTAATTAAAAAATAGAGCACAAATATATCTAGAAATTCTTAATCTTACCAGCTGCCTTAACAAAACCTTCATTAGCAGTTCTTTAGAGCATGTCTAAACTTATTAGACTTCTTGCCATTTTTTTCTATTACTCGTGTATTTGAGTGGTTGCTGTTAGTATCTTGCCAGTTGCCACCATGGATCAGTCCAAAAGAACCGATTTCACGTGTTACTAATTGGAGAGTGAAGGCCATGGATGGGTGGTGATTGCTCCACTGGGTTATACTCTCCAGACAATAGCCAGGTGCTTAGAATGTCGCCTTCCACAGAACCGATATCAGAGAAATGCCCAGATGCAGCATCTTCTGTGAGGGACTGCAGGCATGCATTAAAGTATCACATCATCACTCTTCTTCTTCAGTGATAGTCTATGAACTACACACTTGTCATGTTGCTGTTAGACAGAAACTGTATTGGATAGGCTTATGCATAGTATGCAGTGTATGCACGCATGTATGGATATGGCTGTTTATATAGCGCCTTAACAAGAATCTCACGAAGGCACTTCCTTCAACAGGCACTCAAGAGTGGCGACTCTTCTGGTTATCTGATTACAGTTCGCTTATTGATTAACACTTTGACTACGAGTTTGCCCTGCTTTCGTATAGATTTTAATACACGCTCGTCATAAAAGGGTTAAGGTTTTTTCTGTATTAATTAAACTAAACATCGTGTACGCTGGCACAGGTATCGCTTTGGTCAGGTACTTAAAAGCACTTTTGTCAGGTACTTAAAAGGCACTTAGTATGGTAAGTATCTAGACAAATGCACATTATGTATATACACAACATATTTTCTAAAGGAATTCAAGTTGACTTAGTACTTTTCATAAATCTCATACAGGTCAGTACAATTATGACACACGTTCTGAATCGCTATAAATCATAGCCGTTAAAAATTATAAAAACTGAATAAAAATAAATATAGAACGAAAAACCAGATTAAAAAAATAATAATTTGACTTTGTTAGGCTTACATCTTGTGTAGCATTTTAAAACCAAGTCTTGTTTATGCAAGTTAATTTCAATCATCAAATGACACAACTTTATTAGTAAAAACTAAGTAACAATCATTCACAACAATTACTTTATTTCCTATAACTTTTGTTTAATAAGTTGAGAAATTAGAAATATTGAAATCTTTTAAAATTGTAGACATGAGTCTACCTATGTCCAAGCTGACATAAACTATAACAATTAAAAACTAAACTTTGTAAGTATAGTCCAGAGAGTGTAGTTAGTTTTTAAAATGTGCTTGAATTTTGACTTATACAGGTTATAATGTGAACCATCTGACCAAAACAAGGCTAAAATCGATTTTTATATAATTTGAGTATCGTACATTGTTTCAAAGAGCAACGTCTCTTCTTTAAAATGACACAAATTTTATTGTTTTCTCATGTTCCTGTCAAAAGTTATGAGGAAAAGTATGGTTCAGCTGTACGACATACAAATCTAAGACAAATGCATTTAAAGTTTTGCATAATTTTCAAAGCAAAATTCTTTAGCAACCATGTTCCAAATTGAATGAAATTTTAAAAAAGAAGGAAGTCTGGGCTTTTTACTCATGCCTTATTTGCTATGCTAGCCTGATGTTGAATACGGCTGTTAATGGCAGGAAAGAGGAAAATTTCAAGAAAAGTCATTCAATGTAAACACAGCAGCCACTTGAAAATCATTTAAAATATATTAAAAATAATTTTTTCCCACAAATTGTCATTTTTACTATGTTTAAAACATATCTATATGTCATTTTCTGTCAAAAAGTAAAAATCGAGTTTTTATCACATTTTAGCCGTTATCTAAGTGCACATACGACATAAGCCTGGTTTTGGTCAGATGGATCACATATGAGAACTTGATATCAAATGATTTTCATAAACTTCATTTCTATTATTATTATTATTATTATTATTATTATTATTTAAAAAAATATTATTATAATTATTATAATAAAAAACTATGTCCAAAGATAGTATGGTCTGGAATGACCACTCATTCAAAAAATTCTGACTGCTCTTCGAAGGTGCCCTGCAAGCAACAACTTTAAATCGCGGGATGGAGACTGAAAAGCGTCGAAAATGGCGGCATTTCACGCACTATGTTATTTATTTCTCAAATGATGATGTCAAAACGGTTGAATGTAATTGATGCAAATTCGCTGAATCTTTGAAAGTACGGGAACAATGTAAGAGACATCGCAAGGGACAAAAATAAAATAAGAAAATAATTAATACAGAAATTACTAAAAAATGGTTACATAAAAAAAACCCGAAAAAGATGGTAATAAACAATTGTTTTAAACCAGCGGTTCTCAACCTTTTTCGTGCGGCGACCCCTTTTTGACATACCGAAAGTTGTGACGACCCCCAGCAAAAAATTGATCGAGTTACCCTTCCTTCACTGCATTTTGATACTAGGCCTACCATTGTCCATTGTTTATGCATTTTCACTGTCTTCATAATTTGAAAACTGCTTGTGGCTATATTGTGTGCTCGAGGCTTCTTGGCTCTTGCAATTATGAGAGCAATCTAGACTATTCATTAGTGTGAAATTGGAAGTTTCATAAATCCATTCAGCAGAGTGAGGGTTTGGATTTTCTAGGTTATCGATTTAAAAATTCACATTGCAATGGTGGCATTTTAAGCTTCCATTTTAGCAAAATTGCTCATCATTTCAGTGCTAATAGCCATGGTTTAAGACTTAGGAATTGTCCTGACCCATTCTTTAAAAAAATCTAATTTCCACACTGCTGTGGTTGCATTTAAAGTTGCCATCTCAACCAAATTTCTCATAATTTCAGTGCTGAAAGATAAGACTCAAGACTTTAGTAAATGCCATAAGAAATTCTCTCTATTGTTTAAATTTCTTGGAACTTCTCCACTGTAGGCTAAAGACTGCACTTTAGGCTGCCAGCTTAATAAAATTACTAATTTTCTTCAATGCTGTTAGTCATGGTTTAAGACTTAAGAGTGTCGTCTCCCAATTTCTTGCAATTATTTGGATCTGCAAATAAACTGCAACATTTCAAGCTGTCGTCTTAACAAAATTGTTAGTGGTTCAGTGCTTATATTGAGACGTGATTTTATTTAGGTTTTTAATAAATAATCCCTCCCGCTTGTTTACATTTTTTGCAGATGCAATGATCGAATTCTAAGCTGGCATCTTAGGAAATTTGCTCATTGTGGATAAACAGCGAGCAGCACTGTAGAAATTGATGATGTTCACGATATATTTAGGACTTAATTATATTGGAAGATATAGGCTAAGCAGCTCGGTCTCCATTCTTTGAGCAAACCGAATATTGTTCCATTTTTTACAGAATGGTTGAAGTGGAAATTTGCATTTGGAAACTAATATGGCAAAATAAAATTAGTTGTTGCAATCTAACGAATGAATCTTAGCAGAAGCATGAGTAAAAAAATATTTTAAGTTGCTATGATGTAGCCTATAATAATTATCGTTGAAATTTTTAGTACTTTTTTTTACAAATTTTGAAGGGTCCAGGCGACCCCTGGCAAATCGTCAGGCGACCCCCGTGGGGGTCGCGACCCACAGGTTGAGAACCGCTGTTTTAAACGAAATAACCGGGATTTGTTGGGAAAATAAAAAGAATGTAAACAAACATCATTAACAACATTTACTATCCTATGAATTAAAAACTCAGTTTTGTTTTACAATGCACACTTGCTTCACTGTTAACGAAACATTAAGCTCACATTATCTGATTTTGTGTACAATCATCTTTAATAGTAATGGTTTATCAATAAATTCATTTTTCTCACAGCTGATAATAATTCAGACTGAAGTCATCATAAATTGATAAACATACAGTGGGCTTAAAACCTGCAATTCTTGTACAAAATTGCAAACACTGATCACTAGAAGTACGAACTGTGGCAAAATCACGAATGAAATAACAAACCTGAATATTGTTAGTAATACTAATTGTTCCATGCCATATATAAAATGCTGCACAGCTCAGGCAACAGCCCCTGGCAGTGTAACATATTGAAATACTAAGCAGTTGTCAGAAGTTACATGATCTGTTATAATATAAGAACATAAAGTTATCGTGATGCATCATGGGAATAAACATCAAGGCTAGACCTAAACGAGGTCGCTCCATTTATCCCATAGCATCAACGAATGAACCTTTAGCCCTTGTGACAACTACAAACATCATCAACTATGAAATACTTTTATTGCCAAGTGGACAGATTAAGAACAGTGGCAGTGTCATCAGAGGTCACGATAGGTCATACGACATGCATATTTTACTATTGGCCTGCAAATTTTCCACCTGTTTTTACATTAAATTTTTTCGATCTGCTGATTAACTCCGATAACCTTGACACGACCTGCTGAAATTGTACGGTTGGCACCACCACTGATTAAGAATTCAAAATAAACTATTTTATGCACTTGTTAAAGCAATGTTCATCCTAATTCTACATCTTTCACCTTTCAATCCATATTAGACCAGTACACTAATATATGAATCTGCATGTACTCCTAACACAATTTGAGTCTTTAAATAAAATAAAACAGCAGAATAATAAACGAGTTGAAAGATTCAAAAACTTAAGTGATTCTCAAAGCATTAAATTTAAAATTATGCTATTTTACATCGTAACGCGCCATATTTTTTGCAGAACAATCAATTACCTTCAAAATGATTACAAAGAAAAATTGTGGCCAAAAATTTATCAGTCTTGATCCATTTCAGTTTCTCGTCCATGAATCGGAATTGCTTTTGAGGAAACGTCGAAGGCCTTGGAAAAGTTTAACGAACCAGATGAGGTTGATCGAGTCGAGAATGAGGCACGTCGAGATCAGGACATACCAGAGATTGCCGAGGCGGTCGCAATCGGGAGACCCGTAGATGTTGTAGACCTTGAGCCAGTAAGGCGGAATGGTTGCAATGCGAGCGAGGAAGAACGTCGTCGTCATGGTGACAGCGTTAAGCACGAAGAGACGCGACTTCCTTGGGTAGCCCATCACATCGAGAAACCATCTGGAAAAATTACAGATTGTAATTGTGATTTAATCGCACATTTATATAGCGCCCCTTCAAGAGAACTCCTCAGAGGCGCTCCCGACCTGACAACAAACCCCAATCAAAGAGAATGGTTTTCAAACGCTTGCGGAAAAGGGGCAAAGAAAGACAAAGAAGTTCATTACGGAGACTAATAGATACTAATAGGTAAGAAATAGAGATGATACAACCGCAATTTATCATCCACTTCAATTCATCATCAAAAATACATTCATCAAGTTCTATACCTTTTGGGTCAAACTCTCTCCAAAACTTTCTCTGGAAATAGCCAGCCAATCAATCTTAATTTCCATTATCTCAGTTTCAGGTCCGTCGATCAATTTGACTTCGAACCATACACTAGCCCAATTTTAATCATATTATATAAACTTGTAATTTTAAATTCCTATTCAAACCCAAAACTTAAGTAGAGTCAACGTTCAGCACAATTAGTTTTTGCAAATGAAGAAAACTTAGAAGCCAAGGTGAAAAACATTGTCAGCTCCAAGCATTGTATGTATGTATGTATGTATGTATGCGCACTTGTTATAGCGCCCCTTCAAGCTCTCTACTCAGAGGCGCTCCCGATGCAGAGCGGACACTGCATCGGAGTTTCACGCCGAAGCGCTGAGCAATTGTAAGTGAAGGACTTGCCCAAGGTCCTTACGCGGGGAGGTGGATTCGAACCTCGGACCTTCCGGCTCCAAGGCAACGACGCCACCACTAGACCACCGCGCCCCACAAATTATCTGTGTTGCTGTTGCTTGCATTAATTTCACAAATGTGCCCCCAAATCATGACAATTGTGGAAATTCGAGGTAATTCACAGCATATACTGAAAATCATGAATTTCATATGTTCTGTGACTTCGGGAATTTCTAACTGTAATGTTTCATGGATGTGCAACTAATGTTCAAAAGATTTATATTATTCAACAATAATATTCAAGTAAATACATAAAGTATGAAGACTTACCGTTGGTTCACGAATGGTGTTGAAAATTCTGCTATTAATCGGTAATTTGCAAACCAGGACAATGCACCATAAGTCTAAAATTTAAATGGATCTCTTCACAATTCTAACATATACATTATACATATAAAACAAATACATCTAAAAGTATTTGGATAAAATGCTAAGAAAATGGTTCCTTTTGATGCATTACAGGTTATTTGTACTAACAAAATTTAGGCATGAATCTGTTGGTAACACTTGGGAACCACAAGTCCATAACACATCTGCCTACATGCAGGAAATTGTTCACCATTTCACCATGTCTTAATCTTTTACCCGTTTGCCCTGAGAATATCCGCTGAAAATGGGCTTAAAATTTAAAAATGAACTGGTAAAGGGTTAAATTGTCACTTTCCACAGATGCTCTTACTTTCAAATAAGAGCAAATTATCTGTTTAGATCACAAGCACAATGCAGGAGCTGTAGCTTGCCTTAGCAGTGATTGGGCCATCTGAAATTGTTTATCCCTCAGTGCATCATCTTCTTACATTGTGTCTATTGTCTACTGTCCAGAACTCTAGGTAGGCAACTTTTATTTTAATTAAATTACGCTTTGTCAAAGCTGGACTAAAAGTAATTCTTAACAGACAACTCAAAGAATCCACATACACCGAATGAATGCAGCTTCCAACAAAAACAGTGTCAAGAAAACAGAAAATTGCCAGTCAGTTATTCTAGTCTGAAAAACAACAAAATGAATCTGACAAACCATGACAAAGTAGAAGGCATAGATTGAGGCTGCATGGTGGAACATGTAACAGAATTCACCAATTTCACGATAGTTCGCAAGCGTCAGCAAACCGTCTGCACAGAATTATACAGCAAAATATTTTTTAACCAAGAATACAAATTGTTACAGGAGTCGAATTTAACTGCATGGCAACCATGCAATGCGGCTATCTCATTCTATTGCCCATTTTACCAAGTGAATGAAAGATTGAGTGTATCGTTCAAAAATTTGATGATAAAGTAAAACAGCTGAAGATAAGTAAAACTAGTCAGATTTATAGACAAAGCGGTCATTTATTTTTCTGCATTTTAAATGGAACTAGTCATCAACAAAGACCTTTTGTGCTCATAGGTGTACAAGAAATAAGCAACTTTAGGTAAGAATTTAAAGCTTTTACAATTTAATGACAGGAGTGCATTATTTAAAAGCAATAGGATAACCAATGCAGCACATTGTTAAAGTGTTAATAAACATGCTACCGTATTTGCATAAAACATGTCCTATTCAAACCCCAGATTTAGATGAAAAGATCATTAACAACCTTAATAGCAGATCAAGATGCAAAATTATCCACCAGAATACACACAAACGATGAATATTATTGACCTGATAGGCTAATACTCCAGAAAGTTTTTAAACTTTCAAATGAACAAACCTGAAATCATGTAGCCAACTACAATTGCACAGTTGTACTTGACAACACCCGAGTCACCCCTGTTAATAACAATATAAAATAAAACGATAAATATTAAATTTTACAAACTTGTTTAATATATAATTCTGTGGTTCTCCTTGCAATACATTTCTCTTTGCAGAAATTCTTAACAAAGTACTATCTTTGTAATACTAGATTTCTTCCGGATAAAAAAATTCAAAATTTTTTTTGCCATCCAGAAACCTTGTTACTATAAGCAAGATAAATAATCTTATAATGAACACACATATATTTACAAAATAAAGGCTTGAATGCAAGTTACGCTTTATCGTCAAGTTCGCAAAATGTCACAAGTAAATTTTTGCGCATTTGGCTTTGAAACTGAAACCTTAGATGGAAGTTTTTCTTACTTTACAAACAAAAGCATCCTACATCAGATCATTGTGACAGAAGAATGATGGTCAAATGTAGGGGTATGTGACTAATGAAAAAAACACTGCTGCACATTGAATCAGAAACAAACAAAAATTGTGATTGCTGTGATCAGAAGGACACATGATGAAAAAGATTGTATTTTAAAGAAGTTTCTAAAGGTTCAACTAAACAAATATCTAACTTATATCTTTAACAACAGATTCTTTTACAGATAACTGCATCTAAACCAGTGATTCCCAACCTTTTTTGGCTGGCGGCACACTAAGAAGGAATAAAAAAAAATCGCGGCACACTTAGAAGGAATAAAAAATTTCACGGCACACTTAACTATAATTATCAATTTTTAAATCTAATTGTCACTATTATTTAATAATATTCTAATTTCAATGTTTATCTAAATAATAGCCTACTCTAGTGAGTAATAAAAAAAATTCGCGGCACACTTAGAAGGAATAAAAAATTTCACGGCACACTTAACTATAATTATCAATTTTTAAATCTAATTGTCACTATTATTTAATAATATTCTAATTTTAATGTTTATCTAAATAATAGCCTACTCTAGTGAGTCTAGTCTGTCAGCAGATCAAATTGAAATGAGGCTCCATGCAGAGATGACAATCGTACTCGCAAAAACATCAACTTTTTTGGGTCGCCCCAAACAAAGAACAAGTTTTTAGTCCACCCCACCCCCAAAACGGAAACCAAACTCCGCAACTCCGCCCATGTTACCCAGTCAAAATTGTCGTTTGCAGGCGAAGAAAAGTAGGCCTAATGCTGTAGTGCTGGTTGTAGGTCTATCAATGTGTTGTAAGTATTTTATTTGCAACTTTCTTTTTTAACTGAGATTCAATGAGTGTGGGAAAACAATCAAGATTTCCTTTGTAGATCTTAACCTGCCACAGTGAGAGAGAATAAGACCAACTGACTTAAGTTTTGATGTTGCAGTAGGAAGTTTTGCTTTGAATCATTATTAATTAATTAATAACATTTTAGAATTTTCCCGCGGCACACCTGCAAAGTTCTCGCGGCACACAAGTGTGCCGCGGCACACAGGTTGGGAATCACTGATCTAAACAGTGTTTGGTATTACGCTAGACTGTTTGGTAAACAGCAACTCACACCACACTGCATGCTACCCGGAGAAAGTCTTTTGAATGTAGTTTTGATTTTGCAATTTATTGCTTCAACCTATTATGTATTACTGCAAGAATCTTTATATCGCAATGAAGATGATATTTACCATATGGGGTCTTTGCTAATTTCGTCTTCATATAAGAGGACGTAGAGGCAGAAGGCACTGACGAGAACTGCATGAATGCTTGAGTTCGTTCTGAAAAATTTCAAATCAAAACCAGACTTATCATTTTCATTGCACTGTCAAATCACCAGTACTGCAAAGGCAAACAGAACTGTAAAATTTGATGCTCATGCAACTAAAAATTTCATAAGTCTTCACTAAATGCACTGAAGCCAATAGCATAGTTTTTATGGTAGAGAGAAGTCATTTGCTGCAGGTTGATTTCTGCTAAGTTTAACAGATAATGTGTTATGTACACTTGTACAGTCACCTTGCAAATATCTTCAACTGTGTTCTATTATAGATTTGATTGCCCTGAAGAGGCTTCAAAACACAATGACAATGTATCACTACGTTTCACTTTCTTACCTTGCATTCCACTGTATCTGCTTGGCATATGACAGTGTTTTGTAGATTGGAAAATATCGAAAGGAAATCTTTGGACCGACTTTCTTGTAGAACGTAAGAAAAGAGGCACAACTTAGGGCAGCGTATGGATAATATGATGTATCCATCTACAGAGGATAAGACATTCATATCAACTTGTTACCAAAAGCATTTCAGCCTAGATATATTTCCTTATAAATAAAATTCCAACGCTAATCATGCTTATCAATAATATTACTCTAATCATTGTTGTCGTTATCACTGTATCCTTATTATTATATTAACAAGTTTCGTTGTTATAAAAAATGTACAGCTAAAGCTGAGATAACAGATACAACTCAGAGAATGCATCCACAAAAATGGATGACTGAAAAAAGCGACCAGAGGAAGGTGATGGTATAGAAAGGCAGTATGTATAACAGCTTAGCATAAATTTCCAAAAAATGCACGTCATCGATATGGCAGTCCTTTGCATAACATACAGTATATAATATGCATATCCTCTAATACTCAACATTATCAACCTGGCAGATAGTGTCCAGCAGGCTGCTTCCAATTCCTAAACTAGGAATGTGTGCCAGCTTATGACTGTCACTATTTATTACATTATAATTACTCTATATTATTATTACTTAGAAGTGTTATTTTATATTCAATTTCAATGTTCCACTGCGCGTTTGCTAAAGGAGTAATAAAGGAGTGCGGCCCGAATCCCCGAGGCCCGAATCACCAAAACGCATTTCGGCCGGATCACCAAAATTGATTTAAGAAGTGTGACCCGAATCCCCAAAAAATACATATGATACTGTTAATGTGGAGGAATATGGATATTTTCTTAACAGTAAATGTGTAGACACCAGATAAGACGCTAACAACCCTGTTTAGGCTAAGGAAGCCTATTGTGCCCAAGAGTGAATGTAATTTATCCAAATAGACAAGCTGTTGAGAATTGATAATCTGACAATAGAAAACCTATTTAGGTTCACGTTGTGTCTGAGAACAATAATTATCAACAACCCTAACACGACCATTGTGTCATGTAGGGCTGTAGGCTATTTAATTAAACTCCGAATAGTTTTCCGGAGTTCGGCTGCTTTCTATAAACGTAGTGGATCCGCTCACGCCCCGAGCGTTAGCGGAAACCGTGTGCTACATTCACGCCCGTAACATTATTGGTCGGACTGGCTACGGACGGTGGGCTAACACCCGTCGGCCAATCAGGTTAGCGGAAAACAATGTGGAAGAGTCGAATACCGTAGGGGAGGAGGTTGTCGAGTACAATGTATGCCCAATGCCCATCCTTTGTAAACCCTACTGTCAGCAGCACGTGCTGCGTGTCGCAGGGTCTTACGATTTTAGACGAATTGCAATGTAAAACGTTTAAAATGTCTTACAAATGACCCTACGTATGGAGGAACATTTTGCACAGGTAATTATGCGCTCCTTATCGTTAAATTTAAGCATGGTTATAACATAGAAGACCTAGGTGTCGTTCGCGTATAGGGTATAAGGTTTCGCGTCGTGAGGGTCGGTTAGGGTTAGTGTTAGGGTTAGTGTCGTCATTAGATTCTTAAGATTTTTGCGTTGGTTGTTTAGCAGTTGTTGGCCAACCTAGCCTAATAGCTTGACCATCAACTGCTAACATCAACTACCTTCTCCCCCCCCTGCGGTCTTCGCCTCTTCCAGACGGTTCACGTGACGGGAGTGAGCGGATCCACGACCTTCTATAAAACCGTTTTCGGCAATTCGGGCGTGTGTGTGTATTCGGCGTCTAAAAATTCATTCAGTGATTCGGGTTTCGGTGAATCGGGTTGACACCTAATAAAGGCAATACTTACTTACTTACACATGGGCCTATTTGATCGTAGGATGCTAAACGTAAGCATTGGTGAAAAAACAGAAAACGACAATACCACGCACATCTAAGATATCAGAGATCAAATCTCAGCGAATCGTAACTTTGACTGAAGGGATCAGAGTCATCGAAAATGCTCCATTAAGCGTAAACAAGTGTACGTCGACAATGAACTAATTGTAGGGGAATATGGGATGGATCAGCCATTCTCAAAAGTAAACAAAACTATCTTTTAAAATCATTTCTAAATGGTTCAAATAATGAAAATAAGTAAAAACAGAATTAAATGTAGCGAAAGAGTCAATTAGCAGCAAATATTTCGGTTTGAATATTGTCAAAACAAGTTATGTAATCACAGTAAACTTCAATCCGGTAGAAAGTTTTGGTCAAACGAACATTTGCTTATGGTGTCAACACTTTTAGCCGAAAGTCAATTATATGCGCTTCATGAAAAAGACTTTTACATTGATATGAATAAAAAATGGCGACCTTTAGGCCTAGACGTTGTCTAAAGGTTATTGTTGGAAAACGAAACTTATTAGTAGGCCTATATTCGTTTAATTTTAAAATAAGACAAATCCCGGTGACTAACAATCAGGTTACAGATTAGAGATGTAAAATAATATACAGAAGTAGGCCTAATAATAAAGTGTAGTAATATTTTTTTAAATATTCGTTTAGGCCTAATGATTCAATCTGACAGACCGCAGAATGATTAGGCCTAATCTGTTTTTCACACCCTAATTCCAAGTGGTTTCATAGTTCAACCCCAACCCCAGTTATTTTTCACAATTCTCACACTGGGTGTGAGAGCGTTGAATAGGATCGAGATATCACGTCGATGTCGGTGCGGTCACAGATTAGGTCTACGCCAGGGAGTTTTGTGTTCCCGTCTCCAGCCAGCCAGGTCGTCGACCTTTACGTTCTGCAGATCGTACGCGGGATTTGATGGTCCCACGCTAGTGTAGCCTACGTGTGCTTGAATCGATGCGGGCTTTAACCGTGCATTCTCATGCGCATTGGCCCGTCATATAGGCCTAGGCTAATTAGGCCTATAGGCTAATGGCTGGAATAATTATTGTATTCTACACAGTAGCCTAGAGGCCCTAGACTATACACGGTGTCCAGATGAAAAGTGGGTATAGACTATAACAAGAAGTGTCGTTAGGCCTATAGGCCTATATTCAGTCAAAACTTGTAGCATTTGCCTGAAATTTCAGAAGACACAACAGTAGCTTTAATCCTACCGAATACTTTGCGAATATGCCTACTTTTCACCTAGGCCTAGCCTAATCCTAACGCCGTTTAGAAATGTCGGTGAGTTTTAAAAGTTTATGAACGTCTGAAAAGGAGCCCCGAGAAAATGGAGATTCCGTCATACGAAAAGCTAAACAGAAGTGAAGTTCAGCTACAGCTGGTGTTCAAAATGCATGTCCTCCTTGTTCACGGACACACGACTGTAGACGTATATAGTAGCCTATAGTGTAGTAGCTGTCCCGGGAGACACTCAGCTTCATATCCCGCAGCTGTGGCCACCAAACAGTCCAGACCTCAATCCGGAGTGTAGGCCTACTGGAGGAGCGCACATAATAAATTGTATTGCTACATAGGCCCTATAGCCTAATTGTAGGCCTACATGCATAGAGAATAGATAACCTGTTGCCATTCAAAGAAATGACCAAAAGAGACGTTCTGAAACTCGACCATTCGAGACCAAATTGTGGGACACACACACACACCGACAAAGCGAAAGGCGATGTATATAGGCCTACACACGAAGTGACACAGATCAACAGACTGACAGAGAAGCGTACGTATACATGTACGTATGTCGTACGTAGGCTACTGTAGGCCTACATATATATATATATATATATATATATATGATTCTTCCTATAGGTGTAGCGAATTAAATGCTTAACAAGCGAATTAATTAACTGATGAACTGTTTAATTATTAATTATAGGTAATAGTCAAGCTAGCGTAATTACTGGCGTATTAGTTATTTATAATGAACAGTTGTGGCTTAGCTTAATATAAAACAAAATGCGCAACAAAAGTCAGTCAACGCATGGGAGGCCAGAAACAAGCGTTACGCACAGGACGATAACAAGGCGCGCGTTGGCAACGTGCCAAGAAGTGAGCGAGGCAGACGACAGCGATAATAACATTGATTTGGGGCAAAAACTTTCGACGAAACGGTCGGCCATTAAACATTTTGGCGATTCGTGAAGTTAATTCGAAAGGCCTCGATGATCCATTGTGGGAAAGTAAGATTTCAGTGTCTACTTGTTCCTACTGCAGAACTGTAAGTCCGAGGGGAAGGTAGTACCTTTGGCCGGTTAAGTTTAGTGACTTTGCGAAGCGCTGAACGTTTTTCGAGCGATTGACAGTTGATGAGAATTGAGCAATCGGCGAGAACTGTGGAAATCTGAACGTTTTTTTCGAGCGATTGACAGTTGATGAGAATTGAGCAATCGGCGAGAACTGTGAAAATCAATTGCGATTGATCTGGAGTGAGCGAGGAGGCGAAACGGCAACGACAACGGAGGTGGAAGACCGGTAGGCCGCTGTGAAGAGACGCAGCCTACAATTCAGCATCAGTACGGTGGTGAACTACGACGGACGACTTCGAGGGAGGATCAACCGATCCTTCTTGTCCATCCAGTCTGTTCCCTGTATTCGAGACGAGGACCGAGCGAAATCTTCTTGAGTGAAGGACTTCATCATCCAACGAGAATGGACGCATGAGTGAAGATAAGACCACTCACAATAATAATTATTTAATCAAATACGCCACACTAGGTAGTTAGGTCATTGAATATTATTTACCGTTGAATGTTGATATTTATATTATACATCAAAAATGAAATACAGCGAGTTATTGTTGTAGGCTAATTCTAAGTAACATTCTTGATCACCCATTACGAATCACTGAGTTTATAAAGCGTCTAGGGTAAGACTTGGTATGCGACAGTATGGGAACTCAGATTCCGGGATTTTAGTCAGCTTAAAAACTGATCTAATTGAACATTAATGACACTAGAAACAGCATAGAACAATATTGCTAGTATATTGATTTTTTGGATGTAAAGCTGAACTGGTAGAGACTTGCATTTTAGAACTGTAGAGTGTATTTTAAAGAGTCCACAGCGACTGATATATTGAATTGATTTATGTGTTCAGAAATTATATAGCGCATTTTTTGCCTATATTTTACTACTTGCTAATTTGAAGTAAGTCAGTAAGTGATGGCCAACAGTGATTTTGAAAGCTGGGCGAAGATAGCCAAAGAGTTAGAGCTAAGTGGAGAGGAGCTTCGTACGTTTGTTAAAGAAAGACAGGCGGAACAGCGGCAAGACAGAATAGCCGAAAGGGCGTTTGCAAAGGAAGCCGAATTAAAGAAGATTGAGGCCGATGCAGAGGTAAAGAAAGCTGAGCTAGCAGCTGATGCAAAGAAAGCGGAAGCCGAAACAAAGAAAATGGAGGCGGAAATAAGAAGAGCCGAATTAGATGCTCAGACAGCTGCAGATACAAGAAGGCTTGAGGCTGAAGCCGAAGACAGGAAGACCCAAGCAGCAATGCAGGCTAGAAAGGCCGAAATTGAGTTAGAAGCAATTAGGAGTGCGGAGACAGAAGCAAGAGAAAAACGCTTAGCCGCAGAATCAGATGCCAGACAGATCCGTGAAGCGACTGAAGCACAACAACAACGTGAGCTACAGCTAGAATTAGCACGGATTGAATCACAAGTAAGAATGAGAGAAATTGAGTCCAGAGGTCAAGACAGAGAAAGTGGAAGTGCATCATTCACAATGGTTGGTGACAATCCACAACAAGGGGAAAACAACAGGAACAGCAGAGGGATGAGGGATATCAAATTCCCCATCTTCAACGAAAACAAAGATTGTTTAGACGCTTACCTGTTGCGGTTCGAACGAACTTGTGTAGCATACGAGATAAAGAAGGAAGTGTGGTCACTAGTATTAGCTAGACACCTTGAGTCGAGAGCACTTGAAGTATACCAGAGACTGTCTGTGGAGGAAGCTCAAGATTATGAATGTCTGAAGACACAGTTGCTAAAACGATTCCAGTTAACTGAAGGTGGATATAGACACAGGTTCAAGACAAGCAAAATGGAAGCCGGAGAAACACCGACCAATTTTATTTATAGACTGCGACGCTACATGCAACAATGGATTGCTCAAGCAGGCTTTGAAGAGACCTATGAAGGAGTAGAAGAATTGTTATTAAAAGATCAATTCTACCTGACGTGCAGCACAGAGCTAAGAATGTTTATCAAAGAGAAAGGGAAGATAAGTCTGAAAGAAATGTTAGCGTGTGCGGAGTCATACATAGAGGCACATGGCTACAAATATGCAGAAGCAAGCATTAAACCTGATGTGAAATTCCACAATGAAAGGACAAACAACAGATCCTTTGAGAATAAACCCAAAGAAGGATTTGGGAACAGTCAAAACAGGAGTAGAAATGATGTCAGAATGGACCGTGAAGTGAACCATGGTGGAAATGTAAACAGAGGATTCAGTAGAGAGCGTGACTACGCAACAGAATATAGGGGATCCTGTTTTATTTGTGGGGGGTCAACTCACAAGGCACTTTCCTGCCCCCGTAAGAATAAAGAAGCTGTTAAACACACTGCAGCAGCAATGCGGATATGTGAAAATCGAGCATATAGAGATATGCAAGATACGGAATTGATGAGAGTAAGTGATGGTAGTGAAAGAGAGCAACACAGGGAAGAAGATGAAAATTCTGAGACACTACCAACGCACATAGCTGCAGGTGTCATAGTAACCAGCAACAACGATGAACGCATAGATCTCAAGGATGGTAGTGAACCCAAAGTAAAACTGAATGGAAAAAGTGTTGAGTGTTTGTATGACACTGGGACAACGTGTTGCATTGTGAAACGTTCCTTGATTGATGACGAAGCATTAACAGGAGAAGAAACACGTTGTATACTTATTGATGGAACCATTAAGTATTTTCCACTGGCCAGAGTAAATTTGGAAAGTGAATATTTCAGTAGACAGGTACAAGCCATGGTTATGGAAAATCCAGCGAAGCCAGTGATAATTGGAATGGTCGAAGGTTTAGAGTACCGAGTTAAATTTGGAAAACAAGAGAATAAGAAACAGTGGAATAAAACCAGAGACTGTAGTTACACAGATAACAGGAAGCTAGCTTTTAATAAAACGACGAAAAAGATTTACAGAAGTGAACCATTGAGATTGGTAGAGACGAATAATAAATATTTAATCACAGGTGGATGGTATGAGTTAAATAAGAGTCGTGTAGATCAGAATAAATGGCGGAACGGAAGAGTAGACTGGAGAAATAGAGAGAATAGAAATAAGTCTAATGAGACACAGTCAGGAAGATCCAATGAGTGGATGAATAGGAGATACATAGAGAATCCAAATGTGGATAGGAGGAATACAAAGTGGAACAGGAGTCAGATGAATGACACAAGTAAGTGTGATTGTAGAAACTACAGACATGACAGGAGAGAGTCTAGTAATAATTTTGGAGTTAGGTGTGACAGACCTAGTGATTTTAATTGGAGACATAGAAGTAGTAGAAATGAGGTTGGAAATAGTGGAAACCATTGGAACAGTAGAACATGGTACAGAGGAGTACAAGGTGTTAATTCTGGTAGAAGTCAGAATGAGAATTGTAGAGGATACAATGATGTGAATTGGAAGAAAAATCGGTTATGGAATGACAGAGAATGGTCATATCCTAACAATAAAGTGGATAAATGGAGAAGTAGTAACGACTACAGTGGAAAAGATGAAACAGTAGAAGATGTTAAGTTGAAAACTTATGTAGATGATGCAGATGCATCGAGTTTCGGAGAAGTTGAAACACAAGAAGATGTTGAGTTGAAATCTTATGATGATGCAGATGCATCGAGTTTTGGAGAGAAGCACACAGGTGAACTGGAAACACAAAATGGCATGACGTTGAATTTATACGAGAAGGTGAACAGAAATAGTAAGTCAGATATGGACAGGCTGGACTGTCATTACGTGAGAAGAGGAACTGCAAATAGGAGCTGACAGTAGCTAGTGGAGAGTATTTAAATAAGGAAGAAATGTAAATAAGTATTAATGTGAGATTAAGTTGAGTTGTTAGTTAAAGCAGTTTTATGAGTTGTAGTGAGTGATAAGGTGAATCATAGGATCAAGTGAGATAGTGGTGTAATTGTCGAAGTTGTGTAGTAGTTAAGTATTAAGTTGAGATTAATTAGAATACCGTGTCTGAGTGTGATGTTGAGTCACTTAGATAAATAAGGAGACAGTTGAGTAACTGGAAAATAGTTAAGATAAGAAGAAGTACTTTGTCTAGTGAGTAAAGTATGTGGAATAATAAGATGTTAGTGAAATGACAAAGATCATTCAATGTGAAACATAAGATGGATGAATGCCATATGTTGAGATGGTGGCATACACAGTGTCCGATTTGTCAAAAAAGAAGTGTGGGGGTCGGCTTAATATCCGACTAGGGGGTCTGGGGGAGCGTCGTAAGCTCCCCCAGCGGGGTCCGGGGCGGAGCCCCGGCCGCTATTGATTTGGTGCAATCCAAAGAAAAATCTTCTATTGAAAGTGAATTGAATGAATTGAATAATATCACCTTTTTAAAGATCAGTTAACATGTTATTTATGTTAAAGGGTTTGAAGTTTATAATAGTGGCATAGTGCAACATAAGAACATAAAAGTCTAACTTCAACATAAAAGTTGGCTGTACAAATGCAGTAAAATGCACAGGTGCAGGATATATTGAGGTCACAATTTAAAGCGAATGAAATCAGAAAATGTAGTAACCAAAAAACCTGAAACTTCTACCGGCAGTCCAGCACACGATCAATACTTCGCAGTTAGCACCAAAATCAATGATCATACTTAGTATATGTACCCTTGGAAAGCCGAGCATACTTGGAAGTTGGCACCAAAATACTTGTTACTTAGTACAACGCAAAGTGAGAATAATACTCAGCAGTCAGCACTCAAAATAATAAAACAATAGTAAGGTCCTAGGATGAACGAAGTGCTCGGAACTTCACAAGTCACAAGCTGTAACGCATAAACTAAATACTGTTCTTATAACAACTCACAAGAAATAACTTCAAATAAGAAGATATTTGTGTTCCTATTGAGGACTAAAAACAGACATAATTTCAAATGACAACAGAAACAAGAATCATCAATAACGAAGTGCAAATTATTTATGATGTACTAGTCATCATGCGAAAATTATTGAAATGAAATTGTCATGTATGATGTAGCCTAATTTGTGATGAACTCTAGCTAAGTGGTAGTGACTAGTCTTTAATCATGGCAAAAAGTTCATATCTTGGTCTAAGCTCATCAACATTCCTTTTCTTCCCTGTTGGTTTGTCGTTGGCACCATGCCTGCCTTTTTTGAACCAAGATAAGACATACTCGTGACACTTGAAAAATTGCACAGCAGGGCCATTAACAGCTATCATCAATAAAGCACTGACAGTTTCAGTTTTTAGTCGGTTTCTTGTGTCTGTGTGCTGCAGATTCATGGAACTAAAACCACGCTCGCAATCTGCACTGGAGATAGGATAAATGGACAGTTTTGTCAGCAATTCAGTGTTTAATCTAGACGTCTCTGGGGGAAAGTTCCCCCAGGATTGACATTTCCCCCCCCCCCCCCCAGAAAAATTTGAAAAAATGATATTTGTTTTTTTACTGTTTTCATCATTGTTTTACATGAAGTGTTATAATATAGGCCTACGGTGATATTATTTACTATTACAATTATGATTATAAATAATGACATTATTAATTTTACTAACATAATATATGATACTATCATGTTGCAATGAGTATAACTTACTGTATATGTTTGTATAAACACCATTTTTGTCTAACTAAAAACAGAGATGACATCCCTCCAGAAAAATTTGGCAAAATGATAATAGTTTTAACTGCTGCTTACATCATCGCATTACATTAACTGTTATAATATACCGTAATATTATTTACTATTATATGGTTATATTAAATATTTACTATTATAATATGTGACACAATCCTGCTAAAATGAGTGTTAAGATGACACCTTAAAATGCTGCCATTGCAATATGAAAATTCAAAAAGTTTCTAGTGAGGCTCTCAAAAAGTACAGGTTTTTGTTAAGAAGACACCATAAAATGCTGCCATTGCAATATGAAAATTCAAAAAGTTTCTGATGAGGCTTTGAAAAAGTACAGGTATTTTGTTAAGATGGTACCTTAAAATGCTACCATTGCAATGTGGAAATTCAAAAAATTTCTCATGAGGCTCTGAACAAGTACAGTTTTTTGTTAAGATGACACCTTAAAATACTTCCATTGCAATGTGGAAATTCCAAAAGTTTCTGATGAGGCTCTCAAAAAGTACAGGTTTTTGTTAAGAAGACACCATAAAATGCTGCCATTGCAATGTGGAAATTCAAAAAATTTCTGATGGGAAGGGGGCAATCCCCATACCCCTCCCCCTCCCGGTCTCGGCGCTACGCGCCTCACGAGCGTCCTCCGGACGCTCAATTGTCTCCCCCCCCCCCAGAAACCTGAATTCCCCCCCCCCCCCAGAGGACGGGGACTAGATTAAACACTGGCAATTGTTTTAGATGCATTCCTACTTTCAGATTATCTTTAAAAGTAGCAAAATCTGATAGGATTTCAACACTCGCAATAGAACTGAAACAAAGTTGCTTGCAGAGAGCAGCAACCTCTCTGCAACCATACAGCGTTTTTTCTAAGTCATCTAGCTGTTGGCCAGCTTGTTGGATTCAAGACATTTGCAAGCTGATCAATGTCTCTGTGCAAGGGAATCGTTCAGCTATATTGTCTAACAGACACTGGTAGAATTGACTTCTGAGACTGGTAAAATTTGCAAAGTCAGTATATCGGTCCGCTTAAGCAGAACACCCTTGAACGATCCTGTACTATCACACATGTCCCACATGTTTTTTAGACTCTTACCGGGGAAGTCTTTCATGGCTAATAACGAGGCTTTCGCTTGGGCAATCTTCATAGTTGCACTGACAAGATTGGCATCATTACTTTGAAAAAACAATGACAACTGCTTCAATGTGCGCAGTGAATCTTTTAGCATGCACAATTGGCTGACAAAGATCCAACTAGACATTTTGTTGGCTAAACCTTTGCACTTGCTTGCTTCCTTAGTCGATCTATCACCATTTTCAGACAACCGCAAAAGATGAGCAATTGAGCATGTAATGCACAGTAATCGCGTAGTAGCGCTTTCATGGAAAGAAACGATGAAAAGGCCCATCTCACTTCAAAATTTTTGTTAATTTTGAGCAACACAGTATTGGTGTCTGCAGCTATTGAAGCGAGTTCCCTCTGGTTTTTGGGTGACAGACTGTAGATTTGATCATTTGGGAAATTGTGTAACTGTCACGGGAGTCGACGGGACCGGACAACGTCACAACAGTACAACTTGAAACTTTGTGTCAACTGTCAACTGTTGAACGAATGAGGAAATGAAACGAATAAGTCCTACTAACTGCTTGCAGTGGTCCAATTTCGACCCCCTCTTGTGGCACTGGCCGCACTGCCAAAAGAGGGGGTCGAAATTTGACCCCCACACCTTTTTTGGGAGGTCGAAGTGTGGGGGTCGGGCCATAGCAAAGAGGGGGTCCGACCCCCCCAACCCCCCCGGCAAATCGCACCCTGGGCATACATAATAAGTAGAATAGTAAGTTGATAATAAGTATGAGTTAAAAGTGTTGAGGCAATGTGAAGCATACCATTCGGATTAGTGAATAGTGCTTCGAGTTACAACAGACTAATCAGGAAGATTCTGCATGGAACAGAAAATCTTGAAAGTTATGTGGATGACATATTAGCCCACAATGAAGGATGGAAGGATCACTTGGAAACACTGGAAATATTTTTTGAAAGGGTTAGGGAAGCCAACCTAACATTGAAGCCAAAGAAATGCTCATTAGGGTACGGAAAAATAGATTTCTTGGGTCACACGTTGAATAATGATGACATCAGTCTAAAAGAAGAGTCTGTGGACAAGATCATTGATATGCCAAGACCAAAGACGAAAAAAACAAGTGAGGAGTTTCATCGGAGCAGTGAATTACTATAGAAAATTCATTCCACACTGTGCAGAAATAATGGCACCACTAAGTGATTTGACAAAGAATTTGTCACCTGGAAATGTCGAATGGAATGAGAAATTGGAGAACAGTTTTATGCAGTTGAAAGAAGAACTGGCAAAGGCACCAATTCTGAGATTACCGAACTTAGAGAAGGAGTTCATATTGCAGACGGATGCAAGTGGAAAAGGGATCGGATGCGTAATAATGCAGGAATATGAGGGGGTGAATCATCCCATAGCATATGCGAGCAGGAAGTTACTTGAGCGAGAGATGAGATATTCGGTGGAAGAAAGAGAATGCTTAGCCATAATGTGGGGCGTAAGTAGGTTCGACAGATATTTATGCGGCAAGCAGTTTGTGATTGAGACAGACCATTGCGGATTGCAGTATATGAAAGAGGGAAGAATGAAAAATGCAAGGGTTATGAGATGGAGTCTAGCCTTGCAAAATTATTCGTTTACTAGGCCTATTAGGTACATCAAGGGGTCCAACAATGTAATTTCAGATTACTTGAGCAGGGGACTAGAGTGATATAGTGAACCTTTGATGAGTGATAAGTTGTATATAAATAGGTGTAGAACAGTAATTTTGTTGTGTTACGTAAGGTAGAGAAAAGGTAGTTTATTAGATTAGTTTGTTAAGTAGGTAAGTAAAGTGAAGCCTGTGAACAGTCTTTTGAAGGGGGGCATATGTAGCGAATTAAATGCTTAACAAACGAATTAATTAACTGATGAACTGTTTAATTATTAATTATAGGTAATAGTCAAGCTAGCGTAATTACTGGCGTATTAGTTATTTATAATGAACAGTTGTGGCTTAGCTTAATATAAAACAAAATGCGCAACAAAAGTCAGTCAACGCATGGGAGGCCAGAAACAAGCGTTACGCACAGGACGATAACAAGGCGCGCGTTGGCAACGTGCCAAGAAGTGAGCGAGGCAGACGACAGCGATAATAACATTGATTTGGGGCAAAAACTTTCGACGAAACGGTCGGCCATTAAACATTTTGGCGATTCGTGAAGTTAATTCGAAAGGCCTCGATGATCCATTGTGGGAAAGTAAGATTTCAGTGTCTACTTGTTCCTACTGCAGAACTGTAAGTCCGAGGGGAAGGTAGTACCTTTGGCCGGTTAAGTTTAGTGACTTTGCGAAGCGCTGAACGTTTTTCGAGCGATTGACAGTTGATGAGAATTGAGCAATCGGCGAGAACTGTGGAAATCTGAACGTTTTTTTCGAGCGATTGACAGTTGATGAGAATTGAGCAATCGGCGAGAACTGTGAAAATCAATTGCGATTGATCTGGAGTGAGCGAGGAGGCGAAACGGCAACGACAACGGAGGTGGAAGACCGGTAGGCCGCTGTGAAGAGACGCAGCCTACAATTCAGCATCAGTACGGTGGTGAACTACGACGGACGACTTCGAGGGAGGATCAACCGATCCTTCTTGTCCATCCAGTCTGTTCCCTGTATTCGAGACGAGGACCGAGCGAAATCTTCTTGAGTGAAGGACTTCATCATCCAACGAGAATGGACGCATGAGTGAAGATAAGACCACTCACAATAATAATTATTTAATCAAATACGCCACACTAGGTAGTTAGGTCATTGAATATTATTTACCGTTGAATGTTGATATTTATATTATACATCAAAAATGAAATACAGCGAGTTATTGTTGTAGGCTAATTCTAAGTAACATTCTTGATCACCCATTACGAATCACTGAGTTTATAAAGCGTCTAGGGTAAGACTTGGTATGCGACAGTAGGCCTGCCCTATATAGACGTTTGTTTGGCTATAGTTTTCGCAAAGTATTCGGTAGGCGGATCAATTCTCCCGCACGTATCAACGCATGTTTAACAGCGGAAGACAATTCAAGATTTTGGTCTAAATCTTTTTGTTTACATGATCCGTCTTTATTCCAGTAGCGATTCGATCGCTCACACGCATGCACCCTCACCACCTCGCCCCACTCCACCCCACGATACACGTGTATAGCCTACTGATGCTTACCACCTGGATCGTATCCGCCGCATCATCTCGATCTTCAGTCGCAGCAGCTTGTAATCTGCAGCCACCCTTTGAGTGGAAATGGCTAACAGCTGGAGCAGCAGCCGATCTGCGTCCGTCCGTTGGCACCACCTAGCGGCGGTCAACGTGGTATTCTATTTATTTGTTCTGGTCAGCGGATTTGACCTCGCAGTCAAAACAATGACACCCAATGCAACATACAAACATATTCGAATAGTATTCTAGGGTATTAAGGTTATACGTGGCCTACGTTAGGGTCTTTAGGTGGATGAGTTCGTTCATTCGATCGGATACACGTGTATGTGATCGGTCTCTGTCACCTAATACATCTATAGTAATATCCACAACATATACATATAATTATAGTCATAATATATATGCCTACACGCATATATAATATATTATATGCACACAAAGAGAGGGGAGACAGACGGACAGACAAACAGACAGTCAAACAGACATATATATATATATATATATATATATATATATATATATATATACAATTATACATGTGTATATATACACGCATCAAGACAAAGACAGACAGACAGACAGATAGACAGACAGATAGAGACAGAGACAGAGAGAGGGAGGAAGGAAGGAAGGAGGTAGGGAGGGAGGGAGGGAGTGAGGAAGGGAGAGATAGAGAGAGATAGTCGTCTCGCATTTCCAAACTTCCGACATTTAGAAACAGTTATAATTATATTAAAGGGAGGTTCCTGTCGAAGGCCTACTTCTTACAACTACTTTTTTTATCAATGGCAGAAACTGACAAAATGATGCCACCACAGTATAGCCTATAGCCCTATACAATAGTATACCAGTACATGACGTTATAGGGCTTATAGGCTATCGTATGAGAACAAGCAGATGAATATTTTTGTAGCTTCATGAATTCAGAACAACGCGGTCATGGCCTATAAGTCTCTTTTGAGCATCAGATTAACGATTTGCAGAGACTTCTGTAGCTAGGCCTATATGATAATGAAATAGTCTATCATACCTAGAATTACACTTTTGTAAAAGGGTGAATGTCTGAGTTTATAATCCTGGAGTCATTGAATGAGATGATTTTATAATTTTATAAAATGAGTTTATAATTCAAATTCATTCTATAAAATTACATTTAAACCTCTAAAATGTGATTTAAAGCTTCCTATAGTTTTGGCCAAAATACTGGAACAACCCTTTAAGGAGCACGTTTTTACCCACCGTGTATAATATACAGGGTGGGTCAAAATATATTATAGCGACGTATGGAATTCTCTTCGAAGCGTTTGTCGGCCGAATCAGCTGTCCGCATTCGCAGACCGACTCTTGTTGCCGTAGCCTAATTATATCCAATTATCAACACAGAAGGAAGTCCAGAAAGTATATATGGACATACGGGCAAGTCGGATATGATGACAGAATGTTTTCAATACAACAAATGCAGCTAAGCTTAATCATTGCGACAGTCTTAAATCCTAATGGTCAGCATGTTGGTCAATAAGGTCAAATCATCCCAGCAAGATAGGCCTACATCATGTTCAAGACTTCTAAGTTAAAATTAATTTCGTTGGTTATAGGTCTGCAGACTTGCACCCTCTAGCGAGCTCAGCTTTATAATTATCATAGCGTTGATCGTTCACGGTGAGTGGAAAGCTGAAGTGCCAATGAAGGAATGAGATTGGTCAGATATGAATCATGCAGAATAGGATAGCTTGGAAAAGCTCAGTTTCAATCTTGAGTGAAATGTTACAGGAGAAAGGGTGATTGGGGGGATGGTGTGGAACTTGATAAGCGAAAAAGACAGTGAGTGAGTGAGTGAGCGAGTGAGTGAGTGAGTGAGTGAGTGAATGAGTGAGTGAGTGAATGAGTGAGTGATAGAGAGACAGAGAAAGAGGGAGGAGAAGAGATGATACATCCTGAGAAGATCTTTCGAGAGTTCGTTCCAAAGACCTGGAGCACGTGAGTATAGATTAGAAGCAGAGGAGAAGATATAGATAGATTGCAAAATTTGAGAGGGATGAGATTGGATGAAGATTGAGATATTAGATGGAATGAGGTCACTTGAGGTGTCATGAGGAGCGTGTAGCGTACAGATCTGCTGTTGAATGTGTTAATTAACACATTTTCAGGGCTTCTATGTTACAGATTCAGTTGTTGTAGCTGATACGCTGATCGAGATACTTTAGCCTAGACCAGCGATGGCAGCGAAGAGCATAATATTGACCTATAGAGTCATGGCGGTGTATGGAAGTGTTTGGTAATTACACTGGGACAGCATTCTAAAATTCTTAACATACATTTTATCAGACAATTATGAGTCGATGTCTTAGAAAAACAGCAAACAGCGTGGTCGTGTATAGGCCTATAGGCCTATAATTATGGTTGGTTGTGGATCTGAAAGGATACACGAAGGAGCGGATATGCCTATGATAGGTCTATAATTGCACCGAGGAACGACAGAAACAGCGTCGGTCTGAATTAAGTTCATCACAAGAGTTATCATCAAGTATGCTGATCACCACTGATGAGAACGACAGCAGTATATATTGTAGCCTATAATTTATTGTTACACTCATTTTGTGTGTGTTGAGTTTCATTCTATTTGAAATAATTGTTTCGGAGTGGTCTTTTTGTACCGTTGGTTTCACGCAACCGATTGTTTGGACGTTATAACGCATACCAGTAGGCCTAATTGGTGCCCTATAGCCTCCTTTTCCCTATTTTATAAGCATTAGTGGAGGCCCCTAATGACCCGGTCTGTTTACATGTATTTGTTTCTACGTCGCAGCTGTTGCCCGCTGTTCCCCCTCCCTCCAACATGTGGTGGCATACGAACAGAAGTGACAGGGTGCGTATGCAGCGTATAATACGCGAACGTGCCAGTGATGTCTTCCTGAACCCGGTCGATCACAGCAGCAAATGAGGATTGAACGTTTCTGCCTTCAGAAGGCTTTTATGATTTCAATCATTCTCTAGTCCTGTATCAGCGTCTGTTGTCTTATAAGCCATTGTCTTTCATGCACAATAAATCAAATGTTTCACACCAACGAGTGCTATAGTCATTAATCTGTCTGCTTGCCTGTCCATCTGACTGTCCATCTGCCTGTCCATCTGCCTGTCCATCTGCCTGTCTATCTGTGTGTCTGCCTGCTTGAGAGGTCAGTGCGTCGCACATAATAATTTTGACCTAGCGTAGGCTAGGCCTATACAAGACCTACATGTACATAAATTATATATAGCCTATGTCGATTCCAAATAGTGTTTGGCTTTCACGAATTGCAATAATATGGGCAGCTGTGAACGAGGATAATTATACTGTACCGTATTTCTGGCACACTGAATTTAAGATGGAACCTCTGTCACTCGATAAGAGCCATAATTGTCAAAAGACTACGAAATTTTACAATGAAAGTTCAGTTAATTTTTCCAGCTAATTTTTAGGGTTAAATGACTTTCAAGCGATAAGGATCAAATTTTTTTTTAAATTAGGATTTTTAAAGCCTGTTCTGACTGCTTGCTAAACAATGCACCATTCAAGATCTAGTTTTTAAAAAGATTTTCTGAAGAGGGCTCTCACCTAGCCCCTCCCAGATGCTTACCCATGCATTTTACTTATATAATTAGATGCCTTCGGCACTCTGGTCCCCACTTGCTCGAAAGTATTGCCACGTTTCACCATCAACACAGATTTGACTCATCTGGCCAATATGAATGATGCAGCCGTGCACAAGGAGCATGGCAACATTAATTAAGAAAGATCGTCTCTATTTATATGACGAGTATATGGGGCGCCATCGGTTGATATACTTTGTGCTCATGCAAGGCGCAATATAAATTAGTGATTAATCATCCCAGTTTACGATTATCAATGTGCAATTTAGCTCGAAAGAGCTAATGCGATCTTTGATGAAGTTGTTCGACTGAACACTGATATAATATATAGGCCTAATATATAAATTATATATATAATGTGTGTGAGGATGTGTGTGTGTGCGTGCGTGCGTGCGTGTGTGTGTGTGTGTGTCTGTGTGTGTGTGTGTGTGTGTGTGTGTGTGTGTGTGTGTGTGTGTGTGTGTGTGTGTGTGTGTGTGTGTGTGTGTGTGTGTGTGTGTGTGTGTGTGTGTGTGTGTGTGTGTGTGTGTGTGTGTGTGAGTGTCCCAATAAACGACTTCGGTCACTGTATTTGTAACTCATGCACTCCATTATAGGCTATAGACCGCGAACACCAAGCCCGAGTTTCATGGAGACAAGACATATAGCGACAGATATGTGTGCTGACAGAGTCCTAATTCAACTAAGGCAGGTATAGACAGACAATGCCTAGATACACTGTCATACACACACGTTCTATAGACTTTTATGTTTAAAGGAAACACGTTAAAAGAGAAAACAGTCGCATTATGCAAAATAAGAAAGAGACGGGACTCTGTGCTTCTTTTAAAAGCATCGCGGTTTATTATCGCTAGCTTTTATTTATACGCTACACGCGGATCACGCTTGCGAGTGTAAACACTTACACTTCTTTAGCTGCTAATGTATACGAATTTATATGAATACATTGTAAGATAAACACTGCAGTGTATACTTACATATTTGTACGTGCATGATTCCATTGGCATGAATATTGTATACTATTCATGCATGGGAATGAACGACTATAATACTGAGCAATAGAAAGTAGGCTATAAGGCGTTAATCTGCCTGCCTCTACACGCATACATGTAGCCTACAGTGCATCAACTAGATATCTTGAGCCATGCGGCTTTTTGGTGCCTCAAGCAACACTGCAGCGTTGCTTTTAGCATAATGCGTGGCCAATCAGAGTGGAAGAAACACCTGCAATGGCTTAGCGCGATGCATCGTAATAATACACAAAGGCTGAAAAGTTTTGAGAATCTTTTCAAATCATCGATTATGCTTCGAAGAGAGTGAGCCTGCACGCCGCCGTTTGTACCAACAAGCTTTTGTCGGCGCATATATACAGCAATTTACTGTCGATAATAGTAGTAGGCCTTCTTGCGAACAGGTCTGCTTCAAGCAAACGATAACCTAGCTATGATTAAAAGTTGACAAAGTTTTTGACAAAGTCCAAAAGACGACGACGACCACAGATGATGATGATGACAGCAAGACTTGCTGCAACAACTGCAGTTTTCGATGGCAATAATTCTGGATTACAGCCAAAAGGAACGGATTAACTTCAACAAATACGCAAGCTTGTAAGTCAAACATTCTCCACATGCGTATTAGGCTACTATATTGCTACCAGGCGCGGATTCAGAGGGGGGCGGAGCCGGCGTACGCCCCCCCTAAACCTGAGCAAATGTTCTCAAACTAAACTGACCTAAAACTAATAATTGCAATTTGGGAATAGGATGTTTGAAGTAGGCCTAGCTGGACCGGCAGAATGGAGCTCTCTTACCGGAGCTCTCTTACCTACTTACCTGGGTTGCTAGCAGACGTTGCCCACGTGACCAATGACTTTTGCCGTGAAGTCATTCACAAAGTTCATGTACAGACAAAATTTACGTAAATAGAAATTGGTCAAATTAAAAATATGTCGAGTGGTCCGCCGTCAAAACGGCTTAAACAAGAAGTTTTAACATTCGCGAATAAGCCGACTGCCGTTGGTAAGACATAAGCCTATCTTAGGCCTAAATCTCAAAAGATGGCATATGATTAGGCCTATCATTATAATTTTGAAATTCGCCGTGCTGATTATAGCCGCCGAAAGATACTCTGCGCGGGGGGTAAGGGGACTGAGGTCCGGACCGGTGTGAATCCGGGATGGCGGTGGAAGGGGGCCGAGGTTCGGCCCGGTGTGAGTTCGGGCTGGCGAGAAAGGGGGCTGAGGTTTGACCCGGTGTGAGTCCGGGCTGGCGGGAGAAGGGTGTTGAGTCCGGATTGGCGGAGGAAGGGGCTGAGATTCACAAGGACAGCAATTTTGAATTTTGCAACAATATATAGCACGTCGATGCTTATGCTAATAGAATGCACCGCAGACCGTGATGTACCCGTAAAACCCCCTTCATGTGACATGCCCCTATAGGGTTTTTCTATAATTATAGTAGGCCTACCCATATGACAGTATAGTGAGTATACTTAAAAACTTGTTAGGCTATATAGGCCTAAACTTTTAACTTTTGTGATTATATTAAAGACTAAGCCCATTTCTTTTACAAGAAAATTTTGACATTCTCATGCTGGTAGCTAGTGTACGACTCTGCGAAACGAGTTCTTATTTAAGTTTTCATGATTTTATCGTTCATAAATAGCTGGCAAAAAAGAGTCTTAAAAGGGCTCAAGTTGAAGTCAACAGAGCTAAAAATGCGCTGGCGGCTGGGGCTCCGCCCCAGACCCCAGCGCTCTCCCAGACCCCCTAGTCGGTATGGGCTTCATGCCTTCGGCACTCGCAGCTTCGCGCCTTCGACGCTTCATAAAAAATCACAAATGTTCTAGTTGGACTTAGGGCTTCAGCTCCCCAAACCTTAAATCCTGGCGCCGCCACTGTATGTATATTTACGGGATTGGATTGGTAGTATTTACGCCCCCCCTAACCAGAAATCCTGGATCCGCCCCTGGCTACATGCATGAAGTGCGCTAATTATTTACAATTTTTCTAATAAATTCATTCAATTTTATTTTCGCGTGTAGGCCTATAGCCTATTAGCCCTACCCTCTAAGACAAAACGCCTAGCCTACAAATATTTAGATCATCTATGTTCCTTATTTCTAAATTGTGTCCGAGACGCAGTGGATCCTGGGTTTGAACCCTAGTTCTCATAGATATAAATGACCTGCGAACCAGAAGCAAACGGCAAGTTTAGTTAGGCCCGATGCTAGGCCTAATTATTGTATACCATACACTCCATGCAGTGTTATAGAAAAGGGCTGACCCGGCTGAGGGGTCGAAAATTGTACAGATCACGAATGCAGGTCAGCATTTATAAGAAATTTCTGTTTGCTGACCAAAAACATCTTTTAGCTACCAGAGGGGTTAGAAGAAGAAGAAGAAGAAGAAGAAGAAGAAGAAGAAGAAGAAGAAGAAGAAGAAGAAGAAGAAGAAGAAGAAGAAGAAGAAGAAGAAGAAGAAGAAGAAGAAGAAGAAGAAGAAGAAGAAGAAGAAGAAGAAGAAGAAGAAGAAGAAGAAGAAGAAGAAGAAGAAGAAGAAGAAGAAGAAGAAGAAGAAGAAGAAGAAGAAGAAGAAGAAGAAGAAGAAGAAGAAGAAGAAGAAGAAGAAGAAGAAGAAGAAGAAGAAGAAGAAGAAGAAGAAGAAGAAGAAGAAGAAGAAGAAGAAGAAGAGGAAGAGGAAGAGGAAGAGGAAGAGGAAGAGGAAGAGGAAGAGGAAGAGGAAGAGGAAGAGGAAGAGGAAGAGGAAGAGGAAGAGGAAGAGGAAGAGGAAGAGGAAGAGGAAGAGGAAGAGGAAGAGGAAGAGGAAGAGGAAGAGGAAGAGGAAGAGGAAGAGGAAGAGGAAGAGGAAGAGGAAGAGGAAGAGGAAGAGGAAGAGGAAGAGGAAGAGGAAGAGGAAGAGGAAGAGGAAGAGGAAGAGGAAGAGGAAGAGGAAGAGGAAGAGGAAGAGGAAGAGGAAGAGGAAGAGGAAGAGGAAGAGGAAGAGGAAGAGGAAGAGGAAGAGGAAGAGGAAGAGGAAGAGGAAGAGGAAGAGGAAGAGGAAGAGGAAGAGGAAGAGGAAGAGGAAGAGGAAGAGGAAGAGGAAGAGGAAGAGGAAGAGGAAGAGGAAGAGGAAGAGGAAGAGGAAGAGGAAGAGGAAGAGGAAGAGGAAGAGGAAGAGGAAGAGGAAGAGGAAGAGGAAGAGGAAGAGGAAGAGGAAGAGGAAGAGGAAGAGGAAGAGGAAGAGGAAGAGGAAGAGAAAGAAAAAAAAGGAGGAGAAGGAGAAGAACGGGAACAAGAACAAGGAGATGACGATGATGAACTCATTGAAAAGGAAGAGTTCAGAAGATGTTGAGTCTGTGTTAGAACCACTGCAAATTTGACCCGAAACATCTAGTAGCCCAATTTTCCTAGTTTAACTTATAGGAGATTTGTATACGATAACTTAAAAGTTTAGTGCATGCATGTTCATGGTCATTGGAGTTTTCAGCAAAGAACAAAATCGATCGAATGAAACAGAAACTCGGGAGCACGTTTCAGCAACGTAATGCCTTGATGATATACTAAACATTAGAGTCACAAGTAGTTCTAAGTGGCCATATAAACGTCCGCTATCAGCCCTTATGATGATGATCCCGTCTAGCTAGCCCGGAGGGCTAGCCAATGGGGATGAAGTGTTAGCGACTTCATTTTCAAGGCCTCGGCATATGAGGGCGGTGGCCAATCCTCTCCCTCGCCGTCTCATCATCCACTGACCGTGAGGTCAGTGTACTCATCATAGCTGAGTCGGCTAGGGGGTGCTTATGGAACAGAAATCTCTTTACAAATTTCTGCCCCGGCGGGGAATTGAACCCCCGACCTCTTGGTCGATAGTCCAGCGCGCTAACCACTGTACTACCGAGCACCCCCAATAATAGACACTATAGAATGGTCGAATTTGAATTCCCATCCAATGACTATAAATTATAAGATGATCTTTAGGAATTCTGATGGCACAAAATTTTCGTCAAAAGTCCCAATAATATATATCTGTAGATGTGTAAAAATAATTATTGACCAGCAAATGACAGATGTCACATGCAAGAGACGAAACACTTTGTTTGTTTGCTCACTATGAGACTTCTCTTTGTAATTGCATTCAGGCCCTATACAAAACTTTCGAATATGTCTTTAGTAGGTTTAGAGTCCTAAAACATCTTATATAAGCTTAGTCATTGGATGGAAATCCAAATTCGACCATTCGACTTTTTTATGGTCCACCATTTATGCATACCACCTGATCATAGGCATATTATATGTGCATGGGCGCCCGCGCATAGGGGCAAGGGGGCACTTGCCCAGTGCCCCCCTGGAAGTGACACTTATTTTCCCAACTACTACTTTTGAGTTTTTAACAAATTTCTTCGCATTAAAACACTAATGATACGAATGACACACACAGTGAAAGTCATAAGTTTACATTTAGAAATCTCTATAGAAATAAATATTTATAGTGCCCTTCATGGACCTACTTTTTAGCATCTACTTTTGGATTTTTAACAAATTTTCCGCACTTAGAAAACTATTCATATTAAATATTACACAAAATGACACTGAGAAATTTGCATTAAGAAACCTCTTTGAAAAAATACCAGTGTTTTTAATTTCCAACACTGTATTTTTCATGTTTTTTTCACTGAAAAATTCAACCGTGACCATCGCAAAAATTTTGCCCCTCCTGCAAAATTTTCTGCGGGCGCCCATGTATATGTGTCAACATCCGTTGCAGCCGTCTGCTGACTTTTGTCTTAATTTATAGCCCAGTAAAATATTTGATTTTTATCTTATTTGGTCACCTTGCGATGGGACTGGCGTCTGGCTCACTGAACGTAACACACAGCCACACTTAATAGCCAGCTGTTCGAAAACAGAAAGGGGTTTCCACACCTGCGTAGGATAAGCTTGTCCATAAAAAGACCATTTGCCTAACATGCAGCGTGTCAACTATTCTGAGGTCTCGATGAGATTCATGGGCGTCCGCAGCGGGGCGCAAGGGGGCGCAAGTGCGCCCCTCTGGATTTTTCGCATAGTTGCACATAAATTTAGATTATTTGGTTGTGATTGTTACAACGCGATTTTCAATGTGATAAATATTATTATCGATTCGTTCCACAAGTTGAACCTATAGGCTAATTAAAACTTTCTTTGGGCGCATAATGTATAGGTACTAGGTAGGCTATAGAATTCTCTCGTGGTAATATGGAAATTCAAACTGTCACCCATTAAATTTAGACCATGTGACAATAATTTAAAAGTTTGCGCCCCCCTAGAAAAATTCCTGCGGACGCCCATGATGAGATTGCTTAAGAATCGGCAATTAAAGCAGAAACAGTTCAATCTGCCATCATAGTGACAGACATACTCAAGTCTCAACAACAGTTCACCCGTCAACACTTTGCACTACTCCACAGCGGACCAATCGAAACCATCAGCGCCACCATGCGGCCGCCGCTGCTGCCCTCTGCCGCCGCCACCCGACAATGAACTGCTGCACTCGGCCTGACGGTGTGCTGTTACCATCGGTCGCTAGGGTCGCAGCATCGCTCTCTGTTCCGTTGTATCCAGTTGTTAATGCAGTTATATAAACATGGCTCATGGACGCGAGAAATATCCGAGTCGGGCCGCTCGTCCTGTGTTTATATACAACGAGCGACGAGTACCAGCGCGGATGCCATCTCAGAAAAGGGAGAGAGGGGAAAGAGGGGAGAGAGGGAGAAGTGGGGCTGCTGCTCGCTCAGTCAGTGAGACTGCAAACAGCACTTGTGTAAGCCTTAGTACTATTTAGTAAATACTGGCAAACATAAGAATAGAGCGCTAATGACTTCTTGATACAAGCCAACAGAATGAATAAGCATGGAACCGAGTGGCAAAAAGACGAGAGAAGGAATTTCGTAATGTGCGGTGATGTTGCAGGGAGATCAGAGATGTAGCGAGTATAGGTCTAAAATTCCTAAACCAAGGAAAGGAGATAATAAATTACCTACAGGACATATAAAAGTCATTTTGGCTCCAATAAGTAAAAGTAATTGCTTTGCACATTAATTAAGTAATGAAAAAGAAATAAAGAAGTAATTAGACTGGTAACATTCACAAGACACGACCGAACATCGATTGACAGCAATTAACTGAATTTAAGACAATTAAAGTTATTATATATAGGCTAATTAAAGTATAATCTGAGAACCCTAAAGGTAAGCTAATTAAAAGCTAGCCTATAGGCCTATTATAGGCCTAAATTATGGCAATGCTTCGTTGGTCATAGCCGACTATCAGTGGTCAGTGACTCAGTTAGGCTATAGTTTGATTAACCATTACAGAAATTCGCGTTTTATAAAAAAATTCTTGCTCGAAAAGTCTAGAATTATAGCTTCATTGCAACTGTAATCAAAAACATGGTCAGAAATTTGTTCAACACTTAAATGAATTCTAGACTGGGAGAACATTCTCCAGCCGGGCTAAATGAAAAGTGGACCATTCAAATGGTTGAACATGAGTGATCGGTCCATGACTTTTTGAAAGGAATTTTTAGAACTGCACAATCTCTTCTTTCCCTTCCCATCCTAATGGTAAATTACTCCCAATCGGATGACAAATGACCATTTTTATTATTTCTAGCAGTCCGGAAGTGCTTATATTATACAACTGCACAAATCCATTTAGAACTGATAATTTTGCCAAGAACTGCATGCACGGTAAAATCCCTGGTTCGGTCGACGGTTTATATAGAGAATATAAAAATGTACCGAAATCTGTGTTAGGCTTCTGTGTAGCAAAGAGATATAAAAAACGCGTTTTACGATATATAGCGCATAAATATATATGGTCTATAGACTGATCTATAGGTTGACCGTTAACGCGCATGCCAGATGCACCATGCACCACATATTCATTTATGTATAGGTTCAGAATATCCAGCACATAGATATAAAACATAGGCCTATACCAGCGGTTCCCAACCCGTGGCCCGCGGGCCAAAAGTGGCCCGCGAGGCCTCAAAAAATGGCCCGCCAGTCCTCAAAAGTGGCCATCATCTCTCAAAGAATTAACAAAAATATATGAAAAAATTGACAATTTGGACAGGATAGGGCCTATAACATATAATTGTTTTATATTACAAATTATTTTATTTTGACGTCTATAAATAACATCAAGCATTCTATTTTTAATCAATTATAACAATTTTATATGCTTTTAGTCAATTAAATTTTAGCCTTGTGGCCCCCTAATGTCCTTTAACTAAGGAAAAGTGGCCCTCGTGTCCTCCAACTTAGACAAAGTGGCCCTAAAGTCCAAAAAGGTTGGGAACCACTGGCCTATACGTTAGTCTTTGTGGGCATGATGTGGAGGTTTTCTGTTGATCTCTATAGATGTTTATGCGGAGGCGACCAGGTGCGGATGTCGTGGCAGATGTGACTGCAGCAGCCATGCAAGCTCTCGTAGTCGACGCTTTCCGACTGCAACCGCAGCGGACAATAATTTAAATGCAAATGAACCCAGAGCTTCAACTAATCCCCTCAGAATTTTACATAAGACGAATGCAACTTGCAGCGGCCACACGTGTATGTGAGGTCAAAAGATGGATGGAAACTTCTGAACACGTTGCTTGCAGTACTGTGTATATTATGTTGAAAGAAGGAGGTGTATACGCAAGTCTCCGTGCTTGGTTCAATGAATTTAATTTCTAATTAAAAACAGGCATTCGTTTTCTTGACATTTCACGTCTCTTAAATTGTCTTGCTCTATTTTGCTCTCCACTGCAGATCGTATGAAAATGAGAAGGCAGGTATTTTGTGGCGGTGGCAGCAACGGTGACGGTGGCTGTTGCGGCGGTAACGGCGGTGGCGACGACAGTGGCGGTGGCGGCGGCAGCGGCAGCGGTGGCGGCGGTGGCGGTGGCGGTGCATGGTGGTGGCGGCAACGGTGGCGGTGGCGGCAACGGTTGTGGTGGCGGCAGCGGTTGTGGTGGCGGTGGCGGTGGCTGTGGTGGCGGTGGCGGTGGCGGCAACGGTTGTGGTGGCGGTGGCGGTGGCTGTGGTGGCGGTGGCGGCAACGGTTGTGGTGGCGGTGGCTGTGTCGGTGACGGTGGCTTGCACTTTCTTTTGTTTGCGTCACCAAAAGATCAACATAATTGTCTGAAAAAACGCGCTTTAAATGGGATAGTGAGACCATGCATATTAATTGGACAAGATTCAAAAGTTACTCGCATTCTGCAAAAATCGCTTTCCAAAAACTTTCTCGGGATATTCTGTCCATTTAGAATTGTTACTTAGAAGTGACGAAACATGTCTGCAATGATGTCACCAAAACAAAATGTAAAAATGGCGATGCATTTTCATCTATTCCGCCTATATCTAATTTCCATGCATACTTTTCGTTTATAACACTCAGGACTGTTCTAAGGTCTGCTTTGCACTACTCCCACTGCACAATCCTTCCTGGAAGTCGAATAAACTACAGAAGACATGCAGTGAAAGAAGACAAAAGACTTGAAATCGACTTAATCAGACTCTACATGACTTTTGTATAGCCTATAAATGGCAGTTGACACCTGCAACTTTAGAGTCATTGTGACTTGTGTTTGTGGCACTTTGTGCGTGTGTTTAAGTATATTTCTATCTGTCAAGTAACCGTAGCCATGTGATTAGAACTCAGAACTCTTAATTATCTGGACCATGATTACGACGAATAACAGCCGACTGCAGATGTGAACTTGTATCCTCCGTATCCTAGAAAATACACGACCCACACGATAGACCTAAACACCATCCACGGTGTATATCCCTCCATTTCGTCCACATAGTCGTCGTCTCAATTGGGAACTTGCGACTCAATTCGTTAATTTGTCGCTGAGTTCCAGCGATTGTCCGCGGCGAGAGTCCGGTGGCATTCAGCGGGGACACAAAAAGTCTTGCCGTCTGAATCCCGAGTGGTGTTGCCAGGACCGACCGCGGATTAAAAGGGGGGAGTAGAGTAGAGAGTCCACCGTCGTCGGTCGAAGTCTTTGACGGAACAAGGATCTGGTTGATGAGGGAATTGGGACGAAGCAGTCAATTGAGGCGACCGTTCGCCTGTACAAAATATACAAAGCCCCAAGTGGAGTCATGGGATTAGCAGTGACCAGCTGGAAAGTGGAAGAAGGAATTCGGACGATATTGGCGTTTCGGCCATTGACGACGGCGACGATGACGACGGCGACGACGACGTGCACGTACGTGTGTCGGCGTGAACAAAGGACCAATCTCGCTGTGCATATATACCTTACGAAATGAATTGGCCAATGACAATGCAGTCAGTTCGCGCGTCCTCTGAAGCAGCCAATCAGAATAATCTATCGACGTCACTATGGCTTCCGTATAATAAAAGCCAATAGAGAACTGTTAACCTGACTTCAAACCATCGATATATTATAGGGTTAAACGTGGACTCGAAGATAACAGGTCTACACATGATGAAGTGGACTAAGGCCTCGTAAGCATTGAAGTCTCAATAACTAATGCAAAACTGTTTAAATAACGTAGCAAAAGTAGCCTATTTTTCTTCGTCACATGCTATAGTCCTACTGTTAATAGACCGAGAAAATGGGCGAATCCATTAATCAACTTTACTTTTAGCTATAGATGTCACGTGCACCTTTAACTGCATGTCACACCTTTAACACCTTTGTTTTGTAGTCTCTAATTGAGCCAGGTGTGCAGTCGCATAGCGATTACGTCCCTTAATCGTAATCGTGATCGTGACTTTTCATAGCGCCACTTCAATAGAAACTCCTCAGAGGCGCTCCCGAACTGACAGCACCAAACCACGATCAAAAAGTATAGCTTTCAAAAGCTCGCGGAAAGGAGCGAGGAACAGGGCTGTTTTAAAGAAATTTTTAGAACTGCACAACCTCTTAATTCCTTTCCCATCCTCCATAGCAAATTACTTCCAATTGGAGGACAATCTATGCCACACGCAAACTACATTAAACCTAAAATGCAATATCAATAACTCATATTATATGGCGATCGTGAATGTAACGGTCTAATATTGTTATAAGCAGAAGCTAGGTCTATAATTATACATGAACTTCGGCTGAACACCAAGCAACAGATATAAACTATAGTATATAGTAGAATAGCGAAGTCATTAAATAAGACAATAAAATTAAATAAGACAATAAGTGCTGTTGAACTAGCCTATACTTCACTATATAGGCTATAGGTCATCAAGTACACGGTTGAAAGTATAGGCACTTTAAAAAAGAATTAATCATCAGTTAGACCCACTCAAAATACAGCCCATAGGCCCTATACAAAATTGCTCAAGAAATACTTCGCTTCTTCTGAAATGTTGTTTCAATTTAGTTGGCGTAGGCCTATGCTATGCAGTTTTCGCCATGGCGCTATATATTAGAAATATGTAGCTATATAGTCTATGATAAGCAACCAGATATATATATATATGTATATATATATGCATGATAGGTCCTTCGTATTTAAATATATAAACGATAGTTTACTTTGAAAGTGTTTAAGTGCCGGTGTATTTTCAGAAGCTTTTAGTTTAAACAATCTCTCGTTTATTCAAGTGGTTGTAATCTTCATGTTGTTATAATATCTTCTGTCGACGTCTACCGCCGCATTTTGCCACCTGCAAGACGATGCATGGTAGAAGAGGTCTACCATGCATGACGTCATTCCTGCTTATTCGGCTGCTAGTTTATGCGCTATAGCCCCGAAAGTACTCATTCACCGCCCCGTCGACGGGGCTACATGTATTTCCGGGTATGAGACGAGCGGATCAATGTACAACAGCAGCAGTAGCAGTAGTGGCAGCAGCAGCAGTGAGCATCCTATATAATGCACATCTCATGCATCTGCGAAGGTGCATCGGAAGAACAAGACTGGAGTGAGTCTCTGGACTTCTATAGCGCCAATGTTCTTGTAGTTGACGATATTATTATATGGAAAGCTAGTCTTCAACAATCGCATCGCTGCCCATGGACCGCGTTGTCATCCTCTGATTGGATTTCTCAAAGTAGCGTGAAGCTAATAGCTAACTGCATTTCTCGTTGGAGATTAATTTCACACAGATCGACTATAGCCTATAGGCATTACACTCAGTAGGCCTATGATATGCGACTAAGATATTTAGGCTATAATAGGCATAACGTAACGATAGAATTTGTTCTTCGATAACTTGAATTAGCCCGAAAAGTGGATTATTCTGGTGTTAAAGTTCGCTGAAAGACAACTACACACCAGAAGTTTTTTGCACGCTGAAGAAGGACAGCTTTGAATTTTGCGAATGGCGTTCAGATAATAATAATAAACAGTCGTTTATAGATGCTACAGAAGAGACACGTAAGTTCTTGTTGAAATGCACTTAACCTTTCTCGAAGGCTGTGTCCAATTAGGTTAATTGATTTTTTCATTTAAAAAATAATTTTTGACAATTTCTGTCTTTCAAAATTGAGCAGGATCTCAAATCTAAGAAGTTATTGCTGAGGTGCATCTGCAGTTGACCTCTTTGAGCAATCACATATGCAGTCCTACCTTCCCTAGCTCACAGTATTTTACCCTATAGGCCTAGGCCTATTAGAGTATACCTTTTAATAGCGTTAGTCGGACTTAATTATCTGCAGCTCTGCAGTGATTGTGTTGGTTACGCTAAGCAGTTAAGTTGCGTACAACATGTTTACAAGTAATTTTTTAATGACTGCTAAACAATTAAGATTTGCATTAGGCCTATACTAGACCTATTTATCGAGGCCAGCGATTTTAAATCCTTCTCAGACAAAATGACTAAGAAGTCGATCTATGAAACAGGTAGGCCTATAGACAAATGTAGGATTATACAAGTCATACTTAAACGAACATCATAAAGTAGACACCCATTGTTTCTTTAGGCTTGCTAATTAACACCTCGTATTGTTTCACAGGTAGGCTATCTTGAATAATTAATTACCGAGGCATATAGATCTGCATTTGTATACAGGACTTTGGGTTGGCCTACATTTACGTCTGCATTTAAGCGGTCTTCGGGAGTTATATAGAGAGCAGCAGGTGTCGAAAGTGTGAGATATCTGTATTAGCGTCCAAAAGGGTTTACTGGTTTACCACCCCACGCTTACAGCCCATATATTCTCACCCCTGGAGGGCTGCCTCTCACCCACCGAAAGCCTACAACCCTCGTAGCCGCACGTAAGTGCACTTCACAGCGTCAATCTGAGAACTCGATGGAGCTCAAAAGCAGCAATTATAAACGAGCACAAAGGCACGCTTACGAATTAGACACGTGCAGCTTTTGTAAACGACAACACAGTGAACACACGCATACGATGCGCAATATATAATAGATATAGATATGTAATATATACACTGTGCCCCATTAAAAAAACACACCAAATTGTTTTGCAAATATCTCTAATACCTGATGACATATCAAGCTAAAATTTTCCAAATATTTAGAGAAGTGGACCAAGAATATGATTCCAAAATTTCATGAAATAAAGTTGAACGGATAAAAAGATATGAATATTTAAACTTCATATACCGAAATTGCAGTTTACAAGCAGTTTTCTGTCAGATTCAATAAAAAGTAAGCCAAACAATTTTTTTTACATCTCTGATGTCTGATGAGTAATCATAAAATCTTTTTCCATATATTTAGGGAATTGAACCAAGAATAGGATTCCAAAATTTCATGTCATAAATGTGAAGGGATAGAAAGATATGGATATTTCAACTTCATCACCCGAAATTTCAGTTTTCAGCAAGTCTGTTATTGTGTAGACTTCATTTCTCCCACATTATGGCCTCCGAACAGTCCAGATTTGAATCCTGTCGACTATAAAATGTGGAGCGTGATGCAAGATCGAGCCTACCAGACAACAATCCATGATATAAACGATCTGAAGCAACGCTTGTTGGAAGTGCGGGATGGCCTGAACCAGAGGATAATCGACGTTGCTGTTGCCATTGCAATGGCGCCAGCGCCCTCAGGCTTGCGTGCAAGCAGGAGGGGGACATTTTGAGCATCTTATTTAATTAAATTATCAAACCATACTGTTGGGGTCATATTGTTAGTTCAATTCTCTACATATCTGGAAAATTTTAGAATGATTAATCATCAGGCATTGGAGATAATAGGGAAACAGTTTATCGAATCTGACAGAAAATTGCTTGTAAACTGCAATTTCGGTATATGAAGTTTAAATATTCATATCTTTTTATCCGTTCAACTTTATTTCATGAAATTTTGGAATCATATTTTTGGTCCACTTCTCTAAATATTTGGAAAATTTTAGCTTGATATGTCATCAGGTATTAGAGATATTTGCAAAACAATTTGGTGTGTTTTTTTATGGGGCACAGTGTATATATAATATATAATTTTATATATAATATATATATATCTAAGAATAAATAAATTCACACGGATGCATAGCCTATACACTTGCTTGAGATAATCTACATACAAACACGTATCACAGTCTACGATGCATGTATGGCCACAGTATATTCTGTACACTTTATATGCATCCTACATCAAGCCTTCTATTGTGCTCACGTGTATTGCTCAAGCGTATAGGAGATGACTCTGTACTCTGTAGCTAGCTATCTGTAACTTTCTGTCGGCACAACATCTAGACACACGCTCGCACATGCACACACACACACACACACGCACGCACACACGCACGCACACACACACACACACACACACACAAACACACACACAAACACACATACAACACACACACACGCAAACACACACACACCACGAGCACAACCGTTAGAACACGCACGAGCTCCCTGTCATCGACCGGAATCTGCCAATTAAAATTCCATTTTTTGGCGAACACATTGACGAGTTGTGGGTCGACTAAACAAATTGTTCCACGGTGACGATCCCGATGGGTTTCGTGTTGGTGCGCCTGAATATAATAGAAAACCTCCGATGCAAGCGCAACAAAAGAGAAGTGAAAAAGAAGGAGAAAAAGGAGAAGTGGGAGAATGAGGAGAACGAGGAGGGGAGAATATGAAGGAGGGGTACGTTGAAAGGCAGCGTTACATCGTAAGCTATTTTTAGCGTTCTCATCTTCTGCTCCAATGCGTAAACTATGATGCTATATCTGACGAAGAAGTATCAGTATAGGCCCTACACAATGGAAGAAAAGTAATACATCGCACAGTCACAGCTATAAATGTGTTTTTAATATTCACATCTGCATGCAGGCCTACACTTTTCGTACAACCGGCATCTAGTTTTGAGCACACAATGGTCAACTTGATGCTGCTTTGTACATGCAGTAGACCCTTCGTACCGTATAGCATATGCAAAGCGTGGAAGGTAGCGATCTTGCATGCACGCAGGAATAATCGCTTATCATCTTAGCTTACACTCTGTATCTGGTTAAGATCTTGTAGTTATCTATATATCATAGGCTCCTTTTGCAAGTGTAATCGTCCCTTGAAAACTATAATTCTACATGTTTTCACACGAGATTATGTATCGCTCGCGGAAGAAAACAGGTTAAGCTGCACATGTTAACCATTAGTTTATTTATTTATCTATCGCATCTGCTATAGCGCCCCTCCTTCAAGCTCTCTACTCAGAGGCGCTCCCAACTACAGTGCGGACACTATAATCGGAGTTTCTCGCCGATGCGCTGAGCAATTGCAAGTGAAAAACTTGCTCAAGGTCCCCAGGCGGCGGCTTGAGGTGGATTCTAACCAGGAACTCTCTGGCTCCAGTGCACCTAACCCACCACTTCACCACCGCCCCTACAAGTGGGTCGACTAAAACAAATTTTTGAATATGCTACATGTCGTACATGCAAATAATTGCTGCCAATGTGCTACAGTTCAAATCTAACAATGTACGTGTATAGGGCTGTAGGCCTATAATAATTATTATTCCAGCCCAAAGTCGCTTAAGGAAATGTAGCATATGGCTACCAACACACATGCAATTGTGCCTCTATATCTGGAAATGATATAAATTCTCTGCTAAATGGCAGCCTAATTGGGTTGGAGGTCGTAAAATTAATAATGGTCGTATATTAATCTCAGTAATAAAGCACCGTATGTATTAAATTTTATGTTTGGGTTTCAGGGTCCGTGAAAGCAACGATGAGAGTACTACTCTGGCCCTGCCGCTGCCCCTCCGCAGGGTCACTCTCGCTGCTGTGGCTCGCTTGGATGTCCCTTGTCTTCATCGCTCATCCAAGCGCTTCAGAGAAGATAGCGACGTCGCATCGTGTGCTGATGGTGCCCATCGGAAAGACCATCTTCATCCAGCCCGAGGATTTGACCGTTGTTCTTCCACCCGGAGAAGCACCGTGTCTGATAGCGGCCACGGAAGAAGATCCCATCTGGACACGAGTTGGAAAACTAAGTCCACAGGTCATCACCATGTATCTCTCTTACACAGCCAGCTGTTCTACTTTTGTACCTTATAGCACTTTATGTGTGTGTTATGTGACATCAAACAATTATCTAATTAGTCTATAATTAATATTTTGATCTTCAGTAGGACCACATAAAGCAATGACCATACATTTGCATCATTTAGTTCATTTTAGACAATTTATCGACGCTCATCGTGTAGGCCTACGCGCTCGTGAATAAGCTGGTGCCCTTCGATTGGTTTCGAGTGGGGCTTTAGAAATTTGGAGATTACGATTACGATACGCTTTAAACTTTAACGCATAGCATGCTCTATTTAAAAGCAATCTTACCTTACACGTGTAATAGGCTAATAGCCATAATACTCAGTTACAACGACCTATTACATAAGGTTAACCTTCCGTCACTCTTGTCTTGCGATTTCACAAGCAGCAAAATATCTGTTTGCAACTACATGACATGTATATGGGAATGAATTACTGTTCTACAGAACAGAAACTGTGCACTTCTGCAGCGATTAAGATGCACATCTTTTATGATTATGCTAATGAGACAAGAAAATTATTGTGGAAGATCAACACTGCTAAGTAAGATTTTCATTTACGATCTGCCGCCAGCCATAATATGTTGAAGTAGTTTGCAGTTTCAAATGTATTCTACGGCATGTTCTGACCAGAATCTGTACACAACCTTAGTAGAACCATTATACAAGAGACGTGATCCATTATTTTCTTTCTGCCGTTCCACAGGTTTTCGGCTGCAGATTCAAGCCAAACGTCGTCTCCTATTCACACAGCGGAAGTCCACTTCTGGATGAAGATAGGATCCAGCTCACGATCTACTACTTCGAAGAGGCAGGCGGAACTCAGCAGGAGACTGTGACGATAACGATCAGCATAATTGCCAATCAATCCCTTGAGACTGTGTCCCTTGGACCTCGAATCGACCACTTGAGTGTGTCAGATAGCAACGGTCTATCGCAGCCAATCAACGTCAGTCTCGTAAGGTTCAGCTACAACTACCAGGAGGGTGCGAGTTGTGTTGTCACCTACCAGGAACCCAGTCGGTCTCTTCCGTTTCCGGTGGCAGGAGTCATCGAAAACGACGATCACCAGACGATGTCAAACTTTTCCATGGACTGTCGTGACTTTCTGATGGAAAACTTCCGCTACAGACATGTCTTGGGATCGAGATCACCGGATCTGGACTACATCCCGCTTGCAGTGGAACTGGAGGATCCAAGAGAGGAGTGGGGTTGGGTAGTGCGAGAAAGGATCTTTCTAGAGGTGGCGCTCGGAACGGATATGGAGGCAAACCAGCCGCCTCAGATCTTCGTCAACCGAAGCGCTCAGCTCCGTGTCCAGCAGTTCGTGGTTCACGCCTTGGACACGAACGTTCTGTCGGCCACAGACAACGAGACGAGTCCAAACAACCTGGTGTTCGAGGTAGCCACAGACCTCGATCGCGATGAGGAGGGATTCATCGCGAACCTACGGCAGAATACACGACGCGTCAGATCGTTCTACCAGGAGGACCTCATCAACCGACAGATCGTCTACCATCCTCCGACGAAGGTCATGACCGCCGAAAAAGAGGTTGAGATGGAGCTGGTCGTCTGGGACGAGCACCAGGTCGCAAGTGAACCGGCGAGGCTGAGGATCCTCGTCGTCCCAGCAAAAACGAATTCTCCTCGGTTGCTTTTCAACGGTGGATTGGTCGTTGTGGAAGGCGGATCTCGGACGATCACCTCCGACGAACTACGAATCGTCGACCAGGACAACATCCAGAACGTCGAGATCCACGTCAAGGGAGGACTGAGGCACGGGAAGCTGGAGGTGAACGGACGTCCGGGAGCCGTCTTCACCGTCCGCGACATAGAAAATCGACTCGTGGTCTACCGACACGACAACAGCGACACGACAGAGGACAGGATCATTGTGCGAATCACCGACGGGAGACACGGTATGCGCGCAAGAATTCCCATAACCATCCTTCCGGTTGATGACAACTCACCATACTTACTTACTCACGAGGCAGTGGACGTGCAGACAGGTGGTTATGCGCAGATCACGGATAGAAACCTGAACGCGACGGATAAGGATGGCAAGGGCAGACGGATATCGTACGTTGTGAAGTCCTCTTCGAAGGCTGGTCAGATCGTGAAGCGAAGGTCTGGGCTGTCGAGGGGACTTCCGGTGACGAGGTTCACGCAGGATGAGGTCAACGCCGGACTGATCTACTACCAGAACCTCGGCGGAGATTCGATGTCGTCGGACACGGTTGAGTTCCGTTTGATGGACGACAGCGATCCGCCGAACAAATCTGGGAAGTACACGCTGGAGGTGAGGAGGATCGTTCCGGGCAACGACCTTCCACCGAGTCTCGTTGAGGGATCAAACCAAATCCTGATCGTCAACGAAACTGAGTTGGGAATCCTTCGTAAAGAGATCCTCTGGTACGAAGACGTTGAGTTTCCCAGGGACGATGTCGTCTACACGATCACCAGCCAACCCCACTACCCCACGACCCCTCTCACGTTGGACGCAGGGAGATTCGTCAGCATTGAAAACACTACACACCGGAAGATGGATACGGCTGCAGCTGTAGAATCGGCGCCTGCTCTTCGGACCTTCACCCAGCGGGCAGTGGACGAGGGTCGCGTGGCCTACCTGCCTCCGAGGGAAGACATCGGGCTGATCAACCGCACTGCACGGATGGTCTTCGCAGTGTCGGACAGGCACGGCAACAGCATCATAGAACAGGTCTTGCAGATCGTCATTCTACCAGTGGACAACCACCAGGAGCATCGCGGGGTCTCAATGAAATCGCTGAGAGTGACGAAAGGTGAATCGGTGCGAATGACGGAGGATTCAGTCGTTATGGTCAGTGATTCGGATACGAACGAAGTCATGAACCTCAAATTCATTCTGGACGTTAAACCAAGGAACGGCGAGCTGCTCAAAGACGGATTGGCGATGGCAGTAGGTGAACAATTCACGTTGGACGATATCAACAAAACTGACATAAGGTATAAAACTTTATGCGTAAACATTAATATGCAATAGCAGGTCTAGATATAAGTTATGACTCTTATGAGTTCAGTTAGCGCTGACTAATTATTATTGATAATCAGTTAGTCATAATAAACATAAACTGACAACTAATTTATTATATTTTCAGACCTCGTAAATAAATTAGGCCCGCCTAAAATGAGTCATCGAGTCATTAGACCCGGCCGCTGGCTGAATCCTTAGTCACAGTACTCCCTTATCAACTTACAATACATTTATAATATAATTGTCGGTAAAGCTGCCCTAACATGATTGTGTGTGTGGGACTTCTTCACACACAAGACAGTCTGGTCTAAGCTGCGTATAAGTATGCAGCAACATAAGACGTAAGCTTATACAGAGAAAAACGTCTGCGATTAAATCATTAAACCAGCACGGCCGTTACACGAGACACAGTTTTGCAGAAAATTTCTTTTAAAATTTCTTTTATGATTTAATTAAAGAAGATAATACATTTCAGCTATATTTGCTGCTCTTCTTTAAATTTTTAAATTTCTTTTATGATTTAATTAAAGAAGATAATACATTTCAGCTATATTTGCTGCTGTTCTTGATTTTTTGTCTTCAACAGATACATTCATAGTGGTTCTGATGATCTGGAGGATAGCTTCGTGTTGAGCGTATCTGATGTTGGACTGCAGAAGATGTTCCCTGCCACCGTTTCAATCGAGGTCATACAGACGACCAGTCACCGTCCACAGCCTCTGACGGACCTCGACAACCGTCTTGAAGTGGACGAAGGAGGGATGGTCTTCATCGGACCAGAGAACCTGGCCGCCACCGACAACGACACTGACTCGAATCACCTCAACTTTCTCATCATGAAGTCTCCGGAGTTTGGCGAGATACGTCTCGCAGGGAAACGCGTTGACCAGTTCTCACAGGCGGATATCATCGGTTCCCGTGTCACCTATGTTCACACCGGAGGAGAGGTCGGTCGACGGTCGCTGGTTGACTCGATCACCTTCACGGTCCTTGACCAGTCTCCTCCACCACCAGCGGCAGAGACTGTTCCGCTGATCGACCTTGAGGTGACCATCCTTCCGCTGGACAATTCCGCTCCGGAGCTGATCGTCGGAGGACCGGTGGTCGTGGTCGAAGGCAAACCGGCGTCCATCACTCCGGAGATCGTGTCGGCCAGGGACGTCGATAGTCCACCGGAAACGCTTCTCTTCATCGTCGTCCAGACCCCGATGTGGGGATTCCTCGAGCGATCTAAGTCGAACACTCGGAGCGGCCGCAGTCAGACGAGCCGGCGCATCTCGTCCTTCACCCTGTCCGACCTGACGGAAGGAACGATCCAGTACGTACCTTCGAACCTCTCGAAGGGCGGACCTCCGTCGGACTCCTTCTTCATCTACGTCACCGATGGACAGAACCAGTCGCCGCTGTCACAGATCGAGATCGCCGTCCTGCCGCCGAACATCAGACTTCCGGACTTCGAGATCGGAAACCTGTTGGTGGAGGAGGGAGGGGAACGAGAGTTTCGGATCCAGTTGACTGGAGATGGTGGTGCCAGTCGTTTGGATGAGGATGCGGATGAGTTGCTGCTGTCCGTTGCCAGCCAACCACTCTACGGTGAACTGGTTCTCGTGAGGTCAGCCCAGCAACCTGGTGGATTCAAAGAACTGCGCTTCCACGACGTCTCCTTCGCGGACATCGAGAACGGAATCCAGATGGTGTATCGTCATGACGGATCCGAATCGAAGGAGGACCGATTCACGCTTAGCCTCTCCGATGGAACCCACCTCGTCAAGAGAACGTCCGTCGTCAACGTCGTTCCCATCAACGACATGAAGCCGGAACTCGTGCGAAACATTCCACTTCCGGTTGACTTCGGTGGATCGAAGCTGATCACCGCATCGATCCTCAAAGCAACGGACGACGACACCGTCAGCTCAGAGATCAGCTTCGTCCTTGTCACAACACCAAACAAAGGAATCTTAGAGATAGAGTTGCTGACTGGAAAAGAGGACAAGTCCCCAGCCGCATCATCACCAGCCGCTGAAGCATGGAAGCAGCTGGAAGTGGGGGATAACTTCACGCAGTCTTCGATCGATGAGAGTCGGGTGCGATACGTGCACACGACGGAAGTGGATCGAGAGACGACTACGGCCAACGATAAGTTCCTGTTCCGTGTGACGGACAGCGTCAACTTCCTTCCGAGCGCCGCTTTCCACATCGACATCTACCGTTCGAATCCGAAACGAATCCTCCTCCGCAACCGTGGCATCTCGTTGGAAGAGGGAAGCGTCGAGGTCATCACCGCCGAACTGCTGAGCGCCGACGATGGAGGAAGGCAGCAGAAGGACCTCATCTTCAGCGTCGATACGAATCCAATTCACGGTTCGTTGGAATTCATCGACCAGGACGGCAGGAACAACTCAACCGTGTCCAAGTTCACTCAGGCGGACATCCTCGCTCGAAGGCTCGTCTACCGCAACCGGGATCCTGGCACAAGAGACTCATTCGTCGTGACTGTGACCGGATCCAGAAACACCCCATCCACTTCCGCCACAGTGGACATCGAGATCAGACCGATCCTGAGATCTCTTCCGATGTTGTTGGCTAACGTTCCTCTGACCGTCTTGCAAGGTGGAAGTGCCACAATCGGCGGCGCACACCTCTGCATCGCCTCAGACGAAGACGACGTGACCTCGCACAACCTGACCTACATACTCGTCGAACGACCGAAGAACGGTGACCTACTTGTGCGAGGTCATTCGGTGCACCGGTCATTCACGCAGCTGGACGTCGAATCCGGTGACGTCAGCTACCACAGTGACGACAGCGATGACTACATGACCGACTACTTCCTGTTCAACATCACGGATGGACGTCACGAGGGATCGTACCTCGTCAACGGAACCATTCAGACAAAGCCAGCCTTCTTCAACATCCTCATCCAGCCGATCATCAGAGACGTCCCGAGACTCATCAGAAACCGGGTTCCAGAAAGACTCCAGGGCTTTGGCGGCAGTGGAAAGAAGCTGGGCTTCGTCATTTCCTCCGACTACCTGAAGGCGAGTCACCCGTCCTTCGACACGAGCGAGACTTCGTTCGTGCTGGGGGAGCCAGGTCCTTCCGAGGGAAGACTGGAGTACATCGACACGGAACGACCGATCCGTCGGAGGTTCACGCAGAAGGACATCGACGATGGAAAAGTTGGTTTTGTGCTGAAGGAAAATCCGTCGACGACAAACGACAGTTTCACGTTTAGAATCGAAGATGACAATCGCAAGAACGGACCAGAAACTGCGGCCGACATTCACAGGTACTGCAACCAATAATTAATTTACGACGTTAAAGTCCTACCCTATAATTATTGCCACCGACCACGCTATCGTTGGGCTTGAAGGAAGACCTGTCGCAGTACCTCCGTAATCTATAGCAGATTTTGTAGGATACATAGGCCTACTACAATCCACTGTGGCTTCAAATATAATTCTTAATATCGAGTAAATGTAATAATATAATGATATGGTGGTCTTCAAATTTCTAAAGCGTCGCTCGAAAGCCAAGCGCAGGGCACCAGCTTATTCACGAGCGCTGCAGGGGATGCATTCATGATGAATAAGTTGCGTTTAGCTGCATCTGCGCCTGCTTGTCGTTCTGTTGAGGTTCGTATTGCGATGGGCGATTGTTGAACTGGCGCACAATCAATACACCGTCTGCGAAGATTCCGGATCTGTCGCCATTAAGATCGTACGACGAGGGTTGACGACGAATCGAGTCACGGCGAACGTACGAACGAAACAGCTGTCGGCAAAAGAAGGAGACGACTTCATTTCGCCAACGGACGGAGGAGCACTTGTCTTTGAACCAGGCCGGTGGTATATCTTACACATAACTATTATTATATCCTGTTCATGCGTATAGGAAATGATTTTTTTCTATCATAATGATATCGGCAATGTAATGTCTATGACTCTATGCATGAGATGTGAAGGTCTGAATGTTATGTAATGAATTTAGTGTAATGTATAATGCTGTGGAGTGTAGCATAATTGTGTATTTCTATCATGTATCGGTTATGGAGTTATGGGGTTTTCTGTAAAGACATATAATTATGTTTGTTTGTATGTGCACTTGTTATATAGCACCCCTTCAAGCTCTCCATACTCAGAGGCGCTCCCGAGTGCAGAGCGGACACTGCATCGGAGTTTCACCCCGAAGCGCTGAGCAATTGTGAGTGAAGGACTTGCACAAGGTCCTTGCGCGCTGAGGCGGATTCGAACCTCGAACCTTCCGGCTCCAAGGCAACGACGCCACCACTACACCACCGCGCCCCACAATTGTTATATACACCATATTATGTAGACTTCTGCATGCGTGCATAGGCATGCGTATGTATACTTACTATAGCCATGCATATATATAATTATATTAAGCGCATGTAGGCTCTATGTGAGGCGTAGATAATGGTGTCGTGGTGGCAGAAAGGCCTCAATAACGGAAAGAAAATAGTCCATGTTTGAGCAGACGGATAATTGGCTTTCCTGGGATGCAGCCGTTGGAATGGACGTATGGGAAATTGCGTTAGACGTCAATAGCAAACACGCACGCTCCGACCAACCAACCAACAAACCAACGGACGGACAGGAAATTCTGTCTTATATAAGAATGAAAATGTGTTGGATGTGATGGCCGCTGCCTGCACGTGGCCAAACAAAATCAGGTTCATAATCATCTTAGCAGGTCATCCTTTCATTCGGAAAAATGCGACGAATTGATTAATATAGATTATAGAATGACTATATCGACTGTACGACGATGCTGATGATGACGATAACGATAGTCAGGATTACGATCGTGACGACGAATACGATTACGGTAACGGTTGGGACTGCCATGCATGGGAGATAGCTGAAGAGCAGGGAGAAGAAGAGACGAAAGTGATGGTGTTATCAAGATGACTAAAGTAACTGGATGGAAGAGGAGATGATGACGACGACGACAACGACGAGGAAGAGCGGTAGGAAAATAGTTGGAGGAGGAGGAGGACGAAGAGGAAAGTTTACTGCAGAAGGAAAACGGTGGAGGAGGAAGAGGATGAGTCTGAGAAGATGATATTTTTCGCGATTAGACCTATCTAAAGATGACTTTGACAACAGAGATAAAGCGGGGGAGGGGAGAAACCGTAAGAGGAAGAGGAGCAGTGAAGCAGGAAGGCATTGTAATGACGACGACAATGATTGTTAATGATGATGAAAAATGCCAATTCTTGGTGAAAAATGCCAATTCTTGGTGAAAAATGCCAATTCTTGGTGAAAAATGCCAATTCTTGGTGAAAAATGCCAATTCTTGGTGAAAAATGCCAATTCTAGTTTCGACATGAATTTGCATGTATGAGTTTATAATTCGGTGACTTGTAATGGACGTGAATGTGTCTGTTGCATTATAGGAGTGACGGAGTTGTTTTGGACGATAGAGATTGTGAACGATCGTTTAGAGGCTGAGTTGAATGAGAAATTCAAGGTGCTGCTTCGTAATGCCAACCAAGCCATCCTCGGCAACACGAGCAAAGCAGTCGTACAACTCGTCAACGTAGAACGTGGTCAGCGCCGCCACCTATTAAATAATCTTTCTGGATAAGATCTACTTCAATATTAGCTGCTCACAAAGTCACAACTAAGTCTGTGTTAACGGACTAACATGCTAAGTGTTGTAAGGAGATAGGCATTAAGAGGATTCAGCCAGTGGTTTTCATGCAGGCCTACATTTGCATGCGTGTGCTCAATGACGTGGACATTTTCTTTATTTTTTTAAAGAAAATGACTCATAGCCTACGTGCCCGCTTTTGAGAGGTCCTCATAAATGCGCTCTAGGCTATAGAAGTTCTGATAGATAAATGCATATAGCCTATGCATAGACCTCAATGCACAGTTAGCCTAATCCTAATCAATGCCGAAAATTAAAGACATAGGCCTTAATTCAATTGCGTGAAAAGACATCCAACATTGAGACAACGGTCACAGATAATGAAACATCAACATGGAAGCATATAATATTGGAAGACTAAAACATATAAGCCTATAATAGTTATGCTATATATTTATGTCGTTTGAATGAATACGAATGAAGTTAAATTCGATTGAATGGTGATTTTAAGGACGATGTGCATTCGACGAATCGCCGATCACTCGAGGATATCAATCGAGCGAACGAGAAACTTCAAAAGCTTTCGGTAGACGAGACGAGATCGAGGTATCATACTCTCGCTATCCAATCTGTAGTGTATAACACATTTCAACATTGTACGGTAATAATAATCGATTTGATGACTCAAAGGAAATTCTGTTTGTGTACAAACAAAAGCAGACAACAACAGAATTCCACGTTGCTTTTAAGATTCTAGAATAGCTATGCCGTTATGTTCAATAATATAATTTTATATATAACATAAATTAGGCCTATACATGTACATATTATATGTATAATTATATAGGCCTATACTTCAATGTGTGTGTTGGCGCGCCTGTGCATGTGTAATCTCATTATTTTTGACACATCAGGAGCCTCACGCATCTGGCTGCACTTCTTGCTGTCTGAATGATCCTATAGCCTATAGGATCACTACAAGAGCCTCAAAGACTTATTGGCAGCATTATTATTTTAATCCTTAAAAACAAAAAATGAACACCACAACATCGCCATGGTTTCTTGTGTCTGTTTTCTACGTCTGTATCTTAGGGATATATTTTCGTAAGTCTGTTTGTTTGTTTGTTTGTTAGATGAGCACGGCCTCAGTTTTGAAGTAAGTTTTGCAATAACTAAATAATTATGCGTCCGTAGCCTACATGTACATCGAAAGTAAGAGATAACAGCTGCAGCTCTCTTTTCTAGTTTAATTCATATTTTTATTGCATAGATTTTTAAAAATTATTTTAGGATTCGTACGACGATCAATCATTTGAGGGATTCGGTGAAGAGGAAGACGACAACGACGATGACGTTTACACAGACAATACACGACCATACTTAAGCGGTGATCTGACCTTTGAGACGCCCAAGGTCAAAGGGTCACGCAGCCAAAGACAGAACAAGCCAAGAGACACGACGAGGAGAAAGTGGAAAGATGAACAGGACCATGACTATGATGACGACGACGACGATGATGATGGTGGCAGTGATGATGACGAGGGTGTTGCTAGAGGCGATTGGAAACTGGGATATCGGAAGCGCTCCCAGTTCGATGGATTGGCCACGACGAAGAATAAGAAGAAGAGCAAGACGGAACATCCGCTGCAGAAGTACCGGAAGGGAGGAGGAGGAGTAGGAGGAGGAGGAGGAGGAAGGGTGCGAGGGAATCGTGGTGGAAAAGGAAAAGAGAAGATTCTATTTGATGACGACTACCGACAAGAAAGTGGAAGAAGGAAGGAACCAGCGACGACGACAACCATCTCGACCACGACAACCGTCCAGGACGGGATACCTGGATCGGTAGGACCTCGAACATCTCTGCTCGTATAAATCATGGTCCGAATGACTATAGTCTACGATCACAACAAGGGCCTCAAAAGCTTAACAGCATAATCCTTAAAAAATTATTAGCACAGCCTCATCATAGTTCCTTGTGTTAGCACATTGGATTGCCCTTTTGCTTGTATTGTAAGCTTATGCATTTTGCTCTGATATCCTGGTGTCAGTCCTCATAGATTCCAAGCACTGACTATAGGTAGCCCGTCCTTCCGTGTGTCTGATATAAGGAAATCCGCCACTGATTGATTGCACTCTGCCAGTGCCAGTCCCAAGCCTGGAGAAAAGAGGAGGGCGACACTAATCATCCCTAATAATTATGACACAGTGTCGCTAAATTACATTAAGCAAGTGTATCTGCTTATTGTTAAGTGTGCGTGCTATTGTTTGATCCGAATTCAGTTCGTGCCGCAGGACTGCACACGTGACACGAAGGGACTGTTGTACTTCGACCTGTTGTCGTCGAAGATGCACCGATGCAACGGACAACGATGGGAACCGTGGGGATGGGGAACCGGAGATGGGTACCAGTACACGGCTCTACTTAAGGACGCAGCCGGGTCAGACCAGGACGAAGACGACAGTCAACCACCTCCTGTTCCTCCTCCTCCCCCTCCTCCTCCACCACCTCCACTGCCAGCACATCCTCTTCCCACTAATAACCCATCTGGAAGACCGTCGCTAACCATTCATGAAACGTCGTCCAGACCGAGAAACCAAAAGAAACCGTGCCGCTCTGGTAATCGTAATCGTATTCTCGAAACTTCTACAGCGCCAAAATTGTGAGGTCGCGGGAACCAGTTTACTGACTGTTGTAATTCAACTGTCACTCTCCTATTATACTGTATATAAATAAAATTTAATGAATATAAGTGTACAGCGCAAATGCATTGGCTATGTCCAATTGTTCATGTTTGCGACCATGTAATGCTGTGCTTGCTTGCATGGTAGTCTATAACCTCCATCCTAGACTATATTCGACTGAAAGAGGACGGATAGAACTGCACCCACTCCGAGTAGGCCTACTGTACGTACCGTCGCTAGGCCTATATAGCACCCTGATCCCTCGGACGAAAATCTGACAGAACCTAATATTATGAGTAGAATTTAATTTCACTCGAATTGTACCAGGATGAAGTGTGTACGTGTGTGAGTCTGTGTGTGTGGGCGCGCGCGTGCGTAGGTGTGTGTGCTCTTAAAATACGATAGGCTATACACTATGTCTGAGCGTACGACACCTTCTTTAAAGAACCTGTAATGGCGGTAAACCTTTGGATGTGGTTTCAGGCTGGTCTGTCTATGGAGACTCGTGCTATCGGTTGGGTGGGGAGAGGACGACGTGGAGCGACGCAGACTTCGGTTGCAGAAGAGACGGAGGTCATTTGACAGACGTCCAGTCCAGGGATCACTTGCGATGGCTGTCACAGATCGCCAGAGGATCAAACTTCTGGATCGGTCAGCTAATTATCTCCCTCTCACTTCTCACAGTGTCCGTATAGAAAATGAAACGAAACTATAGGCCTATAATGTGTTTGGATGTCGGCTACTATAAGCAGGGTTTGATCTAACGACTTTATCAAACCTGGTCAATATCTTTAAAAATCCCGTATCTTGTCTTATCTTATCTTTATCGTCGTTGTCATCATCATTATCTCGGCAACACTTCAGTGGCATATATACCTAGCCGCAATAATTTGGCATGAACATCGTGGCATATAATAATATTGAAACTGGTTTTCGTCGTATTAAGAATTTAAGGTAATGCGGGACTATTACTTAGTCGCTACATACATCATGATCACGATCATGGCCATGATGATGATGATGATCATCATCATCATCATCATCATAGCCCATTCATAGGCATTTGTTTACTCTAGGTCTGACCGACAAGCAGTCCCCCGGCGTCTGGCGTTACACGTGGGGCGCTCCTTCGTCGTCCACCCTCTTCTTCAACTGGCGTCGCGCCTATCCTCGTCTCAACGGCGGCGGCGGTCGTCGCAGCAACTGCGTCATGGTCCGCAAGAATCTCGAGTGGATGAACAAAGCGTGTGACTCGGGCAGGGCCAACTACATCTGCATCCAACCACAAGCCCAACGCACACGCAGACAGCCATACCTCAGGCTCGTCAACCAGTGAATCATCATGACCTCTGCGTAGCCTAGTATATAGGTCGCAAGGTTAACTCTGACCTCACCAAACGAAACTGATAATTAATTAATTATTATGTGTATCGTCGTCGTATTCGTGTTTTGTGCGTTTTGCTAGTATGGTGTCGCCACGAACGAACGACGTTCTTTGTTAATTAATCAGACCATAATATATAGGCTACATGTATTTTTCTGAAGATCTACGTGCGTTACACCGGCGTAAACTTATCTTAACTATTAGTCTATTAGGCCTATTATAATAATAGGCCTAGGCCTATAAATTATAGACTGTTCTAAATTAAATGTCCGTTATTAGCATTCGGATGTCTACCCCCACCCACTTTAACGAGTAGGACTAAGTTGATTCGCTGGCTGAGGAAAGTTGTTTGCCACGTTGGTGGCTTTTGAGTTGACTGTTGCAAATAATAAATAGTGAGATGGGTGAAATTATTAATCACCAGAATTGTTTAGCGACTCCAATCAAATTAGGCGTAAAAAAATTGTTGTGTTTTCGGTAACGCGACCGACCCATTTTTAGAGCCGCGACCCAAATATTTTTGTAAAAAAAATTTTTTTTAAATATTTAAAATAAAATAAAAAATTTGTTTTCAAAAAAAATTTAATTTTTTTTTCAAATTTTTTAAAATAACATTTGTATTGACATAACATAAGAGACGTCAACAAAATGAAATTAATAGGACTGTTTCTAGAGCAGTTTTAGGTGCAGACAGTCGGGAAATAGGCAGTTTATACTTGCTTAGAACACGTACTTTGTTTCAGCGTGCAAAAAAGACAAGTGGGGTAGGCCTATACTTTTTCGGATAGTCACTGCATAAAAATATTTTACAAAATAAAAATATTTTCCGACCTACCTACCCAATTTTTTTTAGCTCTGTTACCGGAAACACAACATATTTTTTTTTGGCCTTACGATGTTTACGCCGATGATATACGCATTGAAAATACAATTTAGCTATGAAATGAATCTGTGGGTCCACTGTTACACTTGATTTGTTTACATTCGACTGATTATATTATTATTTTAAGGTTGATTCGTTTAATTGGGACTTAATTAATTATCAGTAAGCTATGAGTTTCTGTCGAAGAATTTCGACAGAGCAGTGCAATAGCCTATCAGACGAACTGCTGAAAGAGATAGGCCTATTGCCTAGGGTCTACAGATTTTCTGTAATGAATTGGTCTGCGTGCAATTCTGAATTTTGGAAGGATATCAAATTGTCAATATCAATTGCATGTGCATTGTGCACGTACTATTGTGTAGGCCTATTACGGATCCATGTTTGCATAAGCTCCTTCGTTTAGCCTAGCCCGAGCCTTAGAGGGTAAGTATAATAGCTTAAATCACTTATGTTGTAGGCTATTCATGAGAAGAAGAAAGACATATTCAGATCCAGGTCATGATGTGGGAAATAAACCATGCACATTATCTTGCACAAACGTCTTGTTATTGGAATAATGGCGATAAAAATCAGTTAAAATCACTATGAATTCGGAACGCTGTTACTTTCAATTGACTCCTTGAGCCTAGAGTATAATTCCTTTCATGCCACAATTGTTAAATTATTAAATCTAAACTATTAAAAATGTAGTGCTCTTGTAGCCCATTAGCTGTGCATAAGTTATTATGCGACTTTATGGTAGTATCTACTAAAAATTAAAATGCATAAACTCGTCAAACTGTGCTCTACTTTGCAATTAAAATCACTTGACAAAGATAACTTTGACACAATAGCAAAGCAATTTACAATAGACAATAAATAATATTCTATAAACTTCTTATAATTAGTTATCAAACCAATTGAATTTTTCCTGCACTGAATTCTCCTAACAGCATGTTAACCTAGTAACTCGAAGCTGCTATTATCAGCTTCGCCAGTTGCGTGTTGTCCTGCGGTCTCTATCTCACGATGCTGCTGTGGTCCTTGTTCACGCGTTTGTAACCAGCAGAATTGATCATTGCTGCTCAGTTCTTGTCGGTCACCCATCTAGCTTAATAGGGCGTCTTGACCGGGTCATGCGCTCTGCTGCTCGGCTTATTGGTCATATTCCAAAATTTTCCCCGGTCTCTGCCTACATGCGTGATGTTCTGCACTGGCTTCCTGTCTCGCAGCGCATCTCATACAGAATAGCAGCGCTTGTCTGGCGGTGCCTCACTGGCTGTGCTCCATCCTACTTATCTGATCTTTGTCGCCCTGTCTCCGACATAGCCTCCCGTCGAGCTTTACGCTCTTCGGCCAATGGGGAGCTGCTGGTCCCTCGAACCCGCTGTGCTACCAGGCAGCGTAGAGCCTTCTCGGTTGTTGGCCCGTCCACATGGAATGGGCTCCCGCTTGCGCTACGCTCGCTACCTCGGAATAATTTGCCTGCCTTCTACAAGTTACTTAAGACCTATTTTTTTAGCCGTGGCTGGGCTGGGAGCGCCTCTGAGTAGACTTCTTGAAGAGGCGCTATATAAGTTTTCGGAATGAATGAATGAATGAACAACCATGGGTGCCCGGTGCCCACACATGGATGCACATTGCACAGGTGCCCACTTCCAGGAAAATTTTCACCAAATTTGTTAACTACCCCTTTTTGGTTGTTAACAATTTTTTCTCACTAAAGCACTACTGATACTACATGTAATGAAAAACAAAGTGAAAGTGAGAAATTAAGGACATTTAGAAACAAGTACCCATAAAATTATATAAAAAGTAAGTGTTGAATTTCAGTGTCTGCACACAACCCAGAAGAAGTTGAAGCACATATCTAGACTCTGAATGTATAATAACTTGCTGCATTTAGCAGGCAAAAAGGGAAACACATGAAACTGCCCAGCTAGACAAATAAATACAGAGGCGAATAATTCAGAATGTTATCTTCACATGAACTGGCCTAGTTAGCTACACCGGTAAGCGAGAGCGGCATACGTCTGTTGGTTGCAACGGACTGCGGTTCAAGCCCCAGGCTGGGAGTTGACATTCAGAAATTTAGATATCTCGGGCTAGCACGTGTGGGACGCGGTGGCGCAAGCTCCTGCGGAGCGACCTTGGGCAAGTTGCTTACCCATCATTGTCTGTGGGGAAGGCAACGGGAAACCACCGCACTCATCTTATCCCCAGGGGCGTAAAGCCAATGAACCTGCCTTCGGGCAGAGAACCATCATCATCATCATCATCATCATCATCATCATCATCATCATCATCTTCACATGATCATGTTTTAAGTTACCCAACATAATCACTTTTTAACCAGAAAGTTATGAACTGTCTTAGAGAATTTGAATAAACCTACATATAATCCAGGAAGTAAAAATTAAACATCTTCCAACCAAATTATAATCAATTTAGAATAGATTTTACAGAGAATATTTTTCTGAACCGTTCTTTTAAATTTAAATCCTCGCACATCAAGATGTGCTGTGGTCAACTGCTTGCCAGCCAATTATAATCAACTACATGTCTACATTTGTCTTTATGGTTAAAATACAAGTGTGTTGAAAATCCTTGCCATTCTCACACTGTAATGTAACAAAAATAAGTTGAAAATTCATGAATAAATTTACAATAATATAATACATTATTAGCATATAGTATCAAGCAACTCAGTTATATAAATTTACGATTAGAGGATCTAAAGAAATGATAATCATCATGGCAGATCTTAAACCTACATCCATCGCATTGTCTTGTGCCGTGCCTCTTTCTCTTCCATGCTATATCAAAATTCAGGTCTTTACTTCATAATAGATCAAATTTTAAGTCTTACACAGAAGAAACATTGCCAACATCACACAGTACAAAGATTTCCTGGCCAACGTTTGACCTGCCATCTAAATTTTATAGACACAATCGTCCACGGTTTTTCAAACAGTCCATCCAAAATCAGATCCAGTAAAACGTCAGATCGAAGATTGGCAGCCACCACCCACCACAAGTCATCGTAAATGTTTTGCAACATGAATCGACGATTTTCACAGATCATGTTCATACAGTTTTCCACATGTCCGAGTTAAGCAGTTTTTCCAGTTTCTTGTAATTCACCAGTACGATCGAAGGGAGTTCAGCCTTGGCTCAGCGTATTTGATGGCTATACTGATAAACGTGGCAGTGACTAAAAAGATGGATAGCACTAAAAAGCAGATGAGCATTCCGATTGCAACGTGCAGGTACATATTCCAGTGCCCTGGCACGTCAATACCTGTAAACAGTGGAAACAGCTTATTACAAAACTGAAAACATTTATTAATAAATGGATGCAACACCATACCTTGCATTACTTTACTTTCCTAAAGATCATTCATAAATTATGTCACGTGCCTAGGGAGGTCACACATTTGTGATGATATGTGATGGTCCCTTACTAAATATCATGAATTTTTTATTGACTCGTAACGAGGTGCAATACCACACTTCATCCAAGTAATCTAAACAGGATATATACAACAGCTACCAGTGAGACTTGATAGCAGAATTGGACCTTATTAAAAATCATAATTATATTACACTTAAATTTGTAAAGTAACACAAAAAATTAGGCATGTGGCACCAAATGTTTGACAATGAAAATGATGATGAACGAGTTCTCTGCCCAGAGGCAGGACAATTGGCTTTTTCTGGAATGAAATGAGTAAGGTGGTTTCCCATTTCCTTCCTTACAGACAATTGTGGGTCAGCAACTTGTTCCGGATTGCTGCAAAGTGTCTTGAGGCAGATGCAGTCTTCGGGATTACCGTGTAATGCTATCACAACACCTTGGTTCAGCCACGGAAAAGACTCGATCATCAAAGCCCATTCCTGATTACCACATAGCTGTAAATCGCCTTTCGCCTCAGCTATTAAAGAAGACCCTACTCCAGTTGATGACACACTAATGCTAGGAGCTGCAACTTGATATCCAGACACCTTACCATGCACCAAAGAGCAAATTTCTGCTCTACCTGACACCACACAAGAATCCAAATGCAAAGCATCACGGAGCAATTGTTGCACTGTTGCATGACCATACTGTCTTATAACTAAGTGAAAACGCTAAGCCTGTTGAATTTTAACACAAAACTCCAACCTCTGATGACTCTCTCCGAACCCACAGCAAGGGCCATGCCATGGTATAGCATTTCCAGGCCGATCCGCTATCACGTACGCTAGTTCTGGCCACAGTTTAACTTTAGGCCTACATCTATTGCTTGCAAGTGTGTTCTGCCATATAGACAGGCGACAGGACATCGCTCATTTAAGTATTTTCATATTCTTATTATTAGGGCGCTATATAATCACGCACTTGAGCAAGTTTCTGGGCGCTATAATAGTCAGTATGCATTTCTTTCTTCATCAGGTAGCTATCCTACAAGTGAGCTGCTCACTGATTAATTACAAGATACTTATAAACGTTTACTCTAATACTAACTTTCTTGGGCAGAAGCCCCGTAGAGAAACGAGACAGCACAAAACAGCATCCATGTATCTATTGAAGTCCACATTTTCCCGTTTAATTCTTTTCCGTATCTAAAACTTCGATTCCACTCTTTTGATCGGCACTCAGCACACCTTTATGACAACGCACAAGTAAATATGGTCACGTGATCCAGGTGTGTGCCATAGAGCTCTCAATATCGATAAATATCCGACTGCGGTCTGACCATCTGTGCCCATCACCCGACATGATCGACAGTCTTCAAACTTTTAATTATTGCAATCACAGAATTACAGCGCTGTAGGCCTACGTGTAATGTAGGCTAGGCCTAAATCTTCGACAATTTCCACCACCCACAAAAGCCACACCAGGCAGACCAGCCTATTCACAGACGCCAATCGCAGGCCTCGCAGGTCTGTTCCCAGAGATTCATATCGAGACGCTCAAGTATACAGTATAGGCCTACAATCATCAGGATCACTAGCAGTCCATAGGCCTATAACCCGCATCTAAAACCAATCAACCTTGCAAACAACCATCCCTCCTGAGTGGCAGAGTGGGTTGGTAGCCCGCTCGCCACGCCGGCGATCCGGGTTCGATTCCCGGTCATTTGGATTATCAGAGGTTAATTTATCGGATCTTTGCTGCGGATGGCTCGGTCGCAATATAAACGTGGAGTGAGAGGTTGTACTCAGCCTCCGAAACTAATCATCTTCGATATGAAAAAGTGTCGTTAAGCCCGATGTAGGCCTAGGCCTACACACAAACATCCAATCGATGAACATTCTTTATTTGTAACACGGAATTATATAGCGCTCGATTTTCGCAGAGCTCGTGAATAAGCTGGTGGCTTTCGAGTGGCGCTATAGAAACTTGGAGATCACGAAATACACGATTACGACAGTATGAGAATTGTGGAAAAATAACTGGGGGGGGGGTTGGCCTATGATAAACTTGAAAATGGGGTATGAAAAACATACTTTAACATGGGGCTCTAAGAAAGACTGGGGGGTTGAACCCCCCCCCCCACCCCCCGGCAATTCTCACCCTGGATTACGATCACGATTACGATTAGACCTAAATGATGTTGACACAGACGCAACTTTTTCAGGCTGGATCCTAATTAGTGTATTTTGGAGTGCCCTAATCGATCCAAGTAGCCATGAATAATTATTGTCCAGTTTGTCTAATTTGGTGGAGCAAGGTCTCAGGTCTGTTTGGGTAGGGCTGCAAAATTTTGAAAAGAACTCGGGAATATATTATTTTCAGCTGTGTAGCTTATTTGGAGGAAAGAATCTCCGAAGAAAGGCACGGATCGCGATATTATCGTTAGCCTATTGGACTATTATAATTATGCATAATAGCCTTTATATGACTGTAAGGTATACGGGAATTGATTCCGGATGACATAGTATGCTAGCTGTTTCAAAATTTCAAATTTTTTCAATAGACCTAGGCCTAGGCCTACAGGTCAGCTAAGTCATGTGACTCATGTCTACAACAAGTGGACTTGTTAAGCCGATTCGATAGGCTATCCCTAACCCGTAGGCCTATTGGCCTATGCCTACCTAAACCACCCAGATCTGCGAAAAGTTTGAATCCTAATCAATCAATCAATGCATCAAACTAATCAATCATAATATTATATTGATCCATATAGGCCAATACGCCTACACACTGACACTGCATAGACCTAGAAAGAAAATGGTAAGCCTAGGCCTACAGCATCTCGGGCGGTTTTGCCTGTGGTCCCCGTGTAGCGTTTACGGACCGTGCTATAGGCTATAGCCAGAGATTTAAATATCTGAATTAAGCCAGCATAAAGATAGGCTAGTAGGCGGTCTGCACTGTTCTGCGCGCTCTCTAACACGGAGGCGCATCAAGGTCTTGGAGGCGCATCATGAGACGCTGCAACCCACGCTGCTCTAACCAACTGCAGAGGCATGCGCCATAATCTAGCCTACCGCTTGCATGGTTTAACTTCGACAGCGGTGATCGCACAGCTGAGCATTGATTTCTCGTTTAAATCCTATTCATACACCATGCAATCTTGCGGAAACTGTCGTCGTCGTCTTTCAATCTGTCTCTCATTCTCTGCCTGTTGTCTGGACCCCGTGGTACGAATGCTGTAGCCCCGACGTGTGTGTACCAGCAGGCGGTAGGCCTACTTATAATTCGCTGGACGTGGGCGCGCGTGTGCGGGAGCGTCCCCGCCGTCTCTCCTGCAGCGACTACTAGGCCTACGCACAGCCTTATTGATCGTTTTACTGCATCGTCCGTCTTCCGTTACACCACCACTGCCACCGGCCGCTGTCCACCACAACTATCACCGGGAGGAGCCGCAGCAGCAGCAGCCGAGCTGGATCGTCGTTCTCCTCCTATCCAAGCATGGACAAGCCGCAGCAAGCAGCACCAGCGGCAGCAGCGGCGGTGGCAGGGTGATTCTATTGCAGGTCGTTGGCCTATCTAAGATAGCGATCGTTGTTGTTGATATGTTGAATTATTATCTGGATTAATAGTAGGCTAATAATTATTCCTTTCGTCAGGTGGATTATTCAATCTATTCTTGTGTTCTCGGCAGCTGCTAGCTGTGCGCTGTGGCGGCGTGTTCACTTGCTTTGTAAGGTACAATTAAATAGAGCGATCTCTCTGCCGATGATTAGAGTATTGCCTAATTATTATTATTAAATTGAAATGAATGGATGCGTAGGCCTATATTAGCTGTGTCGGTTGTCGCTTGGTACTCAATGAGCTTTCGCGGAAAAGGTTTATGTAGCGCCGGTGTTCCTTCTTCAAAGCCTATACTAGGAAATGAGTGTTTCTATTGTGAACTTGTGCCTTCTTAAAAGCCTATTATACTAGGAAATGAGTGTTTCTATTGTGAACTTGTGCCTTCTTAAAAGCCTATTATACTAGGAAATGAGTGTTTCTATTAAATGATTTCTCGACTTTAGGCCTATATCATCATTGTGCCAAATTTCTATTTCTAACAGCAAATTTGGACATGGTGGCAATTCTGTGACAGAATGTTCAGTGGGAAATTGGAATGGAATCTAGAATTTCAGATGAGCATGTATTAAATTTTAAGCAGATTGCTTTCTTTTAAAAGATTATAATAAGACCATTGTCTTTTGAGGCATTGTCATCTCAGTTAATCTTAAATGAATGGAAATCAATGTGCAGGAGCAATTAATTAGCATGCCCAAAACACAATGTAGCCTAAAGTGAATGGATTAGCTAATAACCAATCTGTTTCAGTCAAAGCTATTTTAATCAGTCTAACCTACATGTATGTCTATTGATTTATTTGTCTATCTGTCTGTCTGTCTGTCGTCTGTCTGTCTCTTTGTCTGTCTGTCTTCTGTCTGTCTGTGACAGACAGACAGATAGACAGTATGTCTGTCTGTCTGTCTGTCTGTCTGTTGATATCTAACAGCAGATATACATGACTCACTGTCACCAAATACAAAATGAGCAGTTTTAAATTAAAGGGGCCTACAATTTGCATCTGCCCATAACCAGCCCTGCACTGTGCAAGGTATGGTAATTTACAGCTAAGTTTAACTTCATTATTCTTTAGATATTTAGCCTACTGGTCATACCATTATTTAGCCTTTGATGCTGACTGGAGTATTCAAGGAATTGATCCGACCGGAATGTTTATAGAATGGAACGGGATATACAGCAGCCTTCTCTAATAATTCAAGACCCACTGATCTTTGTAAGAGATGGCAGCATAGCCAAAGACTGGCACGAATCATACAACTCAAGCGTACAAAACAACCGCAAAGATTCACAGCAGATGGAAGCTGGCTCAACTGGAAGAAGCAAAAATGGTTGGTAAAGTGAATATTATTAATTTCAAAACGCATAAAGGAATTTGCTGTATTAGCGTTAATAGTTTTCAATAAAAGTTTTTGAGTGAAGTAGGCTAAATAGATCAATTGTTATTATGCTATCATGCAAAATTGACTGGTATTGTCTTTCATTAACATTGGGTTCTCATCAACTTTGGGGCCCCTCATCAACTTTGGGGTCCTCATCAACTTTGTGCCCTCATCAACTTTGGGGCCTCTCATTTACTTTGGGGTCCTCATCAGCTTTTGTAGTCGACTGCAGCGCCACAGTTAGGAGGCAACAAGATCTTTCACGTGATGCACAGCCACATCAATCAATTCATTCTTTCAAAAGTTTGATGCTGCAAAGTACTGACAAAAATATTTTCACGTTAACAAATGTTAAAACCAGTTAATGATACCAGCTCACAAGTCTGTGCAGGCGCAACGTTTAATAAGAAGAGCTTAGAACCTTTGATCATTATAATAACTTCTTCTGTGCTAGATTCCCTGGAAATGACGGAGCGGAAATCGTCGAAGGACAACAAGATGGTGAAGAGGAAGATCTTACCAAGCACCGACCTTATGGGCGACTGCGACATCGATCCGACTCTAAAGTTTGTTCAGACTGACGCTGTGACTTCGTCTCGTGACGGTGGCGGTGAAGTCGTGACACCACCAGACTCTCCGACGACTCCAGACTTCACGGATAATGACGATGTCTTTGACAACGACTTTGAGATGTCTGGTATGATATTGAAATCAACTCATCTTTTTAGTCAATGCACCTGAGACTCATTTTAATGCAAATTCTGGTAAAATGGGGTAAAAACAAATGTGAGTAATACAGGGTAAATGCAAATTCTGGTAAAATGGGGTAAAAGCAAATGTGAGTAATACAGGGTAAATGCATATTCTGGTAAAATGTGGTAAAAGCAAATTTTGTTAAATGGGGGTAGAATCAAATTCTGGTAAATGGGTAAAAGCAAATTCTGGCAAAATGAAGTATTAAGAGGAAATTCTGGTAAAATGGGGTAAAAGCACATTCTGGTAAAATGGGGTAAAATGAAGTTAGTTTGGCTAATAAACTTAACAGCATGATGTTGTTGTAGTGTGACTATTCTTGCTGTGGGTTCATATACAGCATTATAATGAGTTATCTGCAAAGTCAATAGCTATGAGCCAGAAGTGTAACATCTGTGGCAATAAAAATCCAGAGTGTATGAGCATGGAATATGTGTGAAGATTTGTTCAAGGTACAGCAGATTCATAATGCTCTGGATACATGACATACTTTTGATTTTGATGCTGTGTCACTTTGGCAAGTCCAGTTATTCTGATTCTGTGCTAAGTGGTTTGTCTTTTCTTCCTCCCTCCGCAGCCCAATATGATTCCTTTGTCCATAAGCGTGGTTGCTCTTGTTTAGTAGGGTGATTCAACAAAATAAAATATCAAATTTTTCTGGTGGTCTCGATTTTTTATGTTCCTTTTGGTAATAAAATATGGCCCCAAAAATTTCAATGAAATTGGATGACATTTAGTTTTGCCTCATCGACCTTGAAATTATTTAATTTTATTGCGATTTGTCAAAAAATCGCATTTGAATAAATATCCATTTTTTCTGAAAAAATAGTAATCCAGTATAATAAAAACGATGCAACACTATAGATCTAAGAACTAGTATGTATTGTTTTAAATGCCAATATAATTTTAATGATTAAAAGTAATTAAAAATTTAATTGATTTTATTCAAGTTTAGGCCTAGTGTTTGTTTCTGATAAAGAGCGATGAGTTGTTTTGTGTAGAAAGTCCAACGTCGTCACAAGGAATTTCAACGAGTGAAAGAAGACGACTTACGAAAGAACGAGAAGAGAACGAGAGATGGAGAACGGTTCAGATCGGAGACAAAGAACACAGAATCGATCTAAGAGTCATCGAACCATACAAGCGAGTTATTTCACATGGAGGTAATAATAAATAATAATAATAACGACAATTTATATGGCGCCGTAACGCGGCCATACCGCTACAATGGCGCCTAACAGCTTGTGGCTGATTTTAAAATGCTGTCCCCTTTAATAATTTGTATATCACAGTGCGTAGTGATGGGTTCGTTGCCTTAGAGCCAGAGTTCCAGATTCGAATCCACCTCAAGCTGCCGTGTAGGGACCTTGAGCCCTTCACTTGCTTGCTCACTTTGGCATGAAACTCTGATGCAGTGTCCGTGCTGTAGTCGAGAGCGCCTCTGAGCAGAGAGCTTGAAGGGGCGCTATAGCAAGTGCGAGAAATAAATAAATTAATCTGTCTGACCAGCTGCTCCTCCCTCCGTAGTTCTTCTGATACTCTGTATTCAATGGTGCGGCTTTTGATGGAAACTGTTTTAGCATGAATTACAGATTAATTTTATATGCAATGGTTCACTTGCCTCTGTTAATAGTGGCTCAATACTAAATTGGCTCCAATGCCATTAAAAATTTAATTAGACTCTTTAATTTATTGGCTCTATTAATAAAGTATCTGTATGCCTGTTGCAAATATGTGAAAATAATTTTTTACAATTGTTAAATGCATTATATATATATAACTATAACCATAACAATAACCACAGTTTTTTTATTGCTTAAAGTGATAGTAATTAACAAAACATCTTTTTTTACACACTATTGGTATAGAAACTTAAAAAAAATGTAAATATAAACCTATTTTTGAAACATAAAACTTATACACATTATAGCAGTTATAGATAGACCTCTGCTAATATGCAGCAGATACCGTAATTACTTAAAACAGGTTACTATGGAGATGGTTTCAACTCGATCATTGTACTGACGGTCTGCTATCTGCCTGACAAGAGACGACACGACTACCAATACGTCATGCGCAATCTATTTCTGTGAGTGACTACCAATACGTCATGCGCAATCTATTTCTGTGAGTGACTACCAATATGTCATGCGCAATCTATTTCTGTGAGTGACTACCAATACGTCATGCGCAATCTATTTCTGTGAGTGACTACCAATACGTCATGCGCAATCTATTTCTGTGAGTGACTGTCTACCAATACGTCATGCACAATCTATTTCTGTGAGTGACAACTAGATTTCTGATGAATGGAACGCTAATGATACTGTTTATGCTGATTATAAAAAAACTAATCGGAATAACTCATAATTAAACCAATAATAATTGATCAGACGACATGCAGGGGTGGATTCATGGGGGTGGGGAGCAATCCGGCCATGGCCCACCCATTCCAAAAGTGCATAGGACATGACCCCCCCATTTGGTTTCAACAAGCTTTAAGTAAATGCAGCAATATAAGGTGAGAGAGAAAAAGTAGCATACGACTAGAGAGGTCATAGTATATTCCCAAGAGATTACGACCAGATGACTAAAAACAGGTCATCAGTTATTTTGGCAGGGAAAATTGGTATATTTTCCTGATATTTCGGCCAAATGACTAAAAAGTTAATCAGATTTTTTTCTGGAAAAGATCACCAAAAATTTTGGCCCCTCCCCCTTAAAAAATTTCTGTATCCGCCCTCTGACGACATGCGATTAAGTGATTTTATTTATTGTCTGAAAGCCTGAAAGGTGAATTTACTTAAAAATGGACGGGTCTGTAACACTTTAATACTAGTTCTGGGTTGAAGGGCTTTCACTCTTTGAAATTATTCACAGATATAGCAGCCACACTGCTACGGCTGTGTTACGGCACCATAGAAATCGTCATTGTTATTGTTATTATTATTATTATTATTATTATTATTGTTATGCAACAATAGATCAATTACAGTCGTTAAAGACGAATGTCTTTTGGGGCTGAAAAATCTTATGGCAAAAGATGGGCTGCATTAGTTTATATCTATTTATGTTCAATGATTTTGTTCATTATCTTAGATTACAGTGGATCAGAGGAATGCTTTAACCTATTATCTCTTCCTAAATATAATTTTTTAAATTCCACATATACAACTCTGTTATTTAGTAATGCTGTGTAAAAAGTGAGTAAATATGAATCACATAATACTGTGTTATTATGTACATACAGTTATGTGATAAGCACGCTTGAGCTGTTGGTCATGGATGAGTACACAGTCGTTTACTTCCATGGCGCGGCACCAAGACAGAAAGTGCCAAGCTTCAGATGGCTCAGACAGATCTACGAAATGATCGACAGAAAGTAAGTGCCAAATAATATTATAAACATCTACGCTTGAATTATCTCGCACACTAAATTCGAGCGTCATATCAAGTATCAAGAAATAACACAATAGGCAATTGTGCTCATCTTCTAACATGAAGTAGGTGGGTTCAGAACCTGAGATGGTTATTCTCAGCATTCATGAAAAATAATTAGAATTGATCCTAGAGTAAATATGGGATCTACAGCCATATAAGTTTATATTCAGCAGAACTATATCACTTTAATGATAAGCTGTGCTTGTTTCTCAGTTACTTTTAGTATATGCATTAAAGTGGTAAGTAATAAATGGTAATTAAAAAAGAGGCATTGTATTATAACCATAACCATAAAACAACCATAAGCTATAATGTATATATGATGACTGTACTGTAGTGATCAGTAGAAGCAGTGTCATCATCATTCTTCATGAATCAGCTCAGTCTGCTGACCTATTGAACTTTGACCTTTTCAATTTTAGGTTCAAGAAAAACCTGAATCGACTTCTCATTGTTCATCCTACCTTCTTCCTGCGAACAGTTATGCTGATGACAAAGCCATTTCTGAGGTCAGTTAAATTTAAATTTAAAAAGTGGCAGTAAATACTTAGGCCTAGTAAATACTGAGGTCAAATAGAGGCCGATTCTTAAGCAGTGCATTTTTTTTACCTCAGCAAATGAAATTGACAGATCTCTATCAAGCTATGTAACTTTCTGCAAGGAAAGGATTGTCTGGTTGGTTAATTGCAGTTTCACATTTGTACGTTTCATCTATGTATGCCTGTTTCTACATTCGTCCACATCGCCTGCAATCGTCAAGTACGAATCTTTTAGCTAAACCCTGATGCAGAACAGTTTTCATCCTCTTCGCCCCGGAATTGTCTTGACTTGCGCTCTCGCTTCATAACTCGAATTCACTTCCTTCCTTCAAAACTTCATTCCTTCAAAAAACAGCTCAAACTCACTAGTTCTTCTTGGCTTTCAAGCATATGGATCTCTAACTTTAAAAATTGCATCTTCTCCTGGCGACTGACTATCCGTGCCTCAGATTCACATTTGGATGTGATCCAGCGAACGCTAATTTTTTTTAAAATACTAATAATAACAAAACCTCAGCATCCTTCAATGCATCCAGCATCCACTATCCTTTAAGGATGTTCAATGCAACGATGGATGGGACATAATTATATCAATGTTGAAACGATGTGTGTAGAGAGAAAACTACTGACTTAACTAAACAGTAAACACTCATGTTACCTACTGTCTGTTAAATTCTCCAGATGTATTTCTCAAAGAAACATTGAGTTAAATCGAGACAAAAACCCACTCAAATAAGACCTGAACTTCTTTATATTTAAATCTGAACCGTTTTCATCAAGTGTACATTTAACTGAAAAAATTAAAATTAATTGTTCCTAATCCTTTTGAAATAATGTGTATTGCAGTCCAAAGTTCTACACGAAATTAAAGTACATACGAAACCTCGAAGAGCTTGGTCAGTTGCTGCCAATGGAACACATATACATTCCAAAGGAAATCTGGAAGTAAGTAAATCTAATCCAAAGATCCTATCATAATCTAATCAACTGATGTCTTGTCTTTTGATCAACACAATCATATCATATCATATCTTGCCTACTATCATCTATTAATGTCATTCTTCTTGATTTATTCAATGAGATATGCTGATAATCTACAGAGCAAGACGTTTATAAATAGCTAGAATGTTTTACTCATAATTATCAACAGATGATTGGTATTTAGACCAATCAATCAATCAAAATTTATATAACGCCCCTTCAAGGTACCTACTCAGAGGCGCTCCCGGGCGAGATCAAACGAAAAAACAGTCTTGAACAGTTTGTGAAATTGAGAACAGCTTGGGAGGTGTCGCATAGTCAAGGGAAGTCCATTCCAGGTTGTTGGACCAACCACAGAGAACGAACGCCTCTGCATTGTTGCAGAGCGAGTGAAAGGAACCATAAGTCATTATAGACGTGTATAGTGTATACACCAGAGTTCAGATATGCAATCTGGTTTAACAAAGAATATATTTACTTAGTTGACACAGCTGCATTTAACTCATTTCGTTCAAAATAATTTTCTTTGATTTTTTTTCAAATTCAAAACTAGAAAAGTTGAATGTTCTGCCCCTGTGCTGGATAGCCTACGAATTTACTGGATGCATGATAGCATATCTATCCGTCTATGTGACTTACAGAGAACTTATTGTTTCAGCGACTCTTTAATTTAGTGAATGATGGAAATATTGTAACATTTTCGAGCAGTTCAATTAACATATGAATCATGGTTTCATTTCTTCCTGTGCTAGGTATGATTCAGAAAGAAGCGACAAATCAGGCGAATCATGAATAGATATCGTAAAAGACTCAAATAAAAAAGAAACTCGGCATCACCAAGTGGCACTGAATCCATCGTACCCGATTGCATTCTGGGAACTCTGGGCAGTGGCGGTTGGAAGGTGCAACATGCATCAAGTTCAGCACTTGACTTTTATATCTAATATCACCACTTATTAGGCTAACAGAAAATGTATAGAGCTTGTCTGTGTAACTTGAATTATTTGTTCATTAATATTTAAATGGCAATTTGAACATACTCCGCTTCGCTATGGAAGACGACATTCATAAACGACAAAAGGAATGGACTCAACGCTCAAACTTTGCATTACAGACAAGATTCACAATTTGTAAATAAGACACGATCTTACACATGAACAGCATTTACTTTAAGCCGCTATAGTTATAAACTTTCATGTAGAATTTATAGACAGTTATTTATTGTTTCTTAAAGCAATTCTTAACAGAGATGACAATGTTTTTGAAGTCTTGTTAATTAGGAAATTGTTACTGAAAAATAATATATGTAATACATAATTTATATTACATGCTCCTTCACTGTGGTTCTACATAAATAATACTACAACATAGCAAAATACCTTAACAGAGCATACAAAAATACAAATAAACTGAATCTATTAGTCGGTTCTTAAGACTAACTTAAATATGTGCAGTAATAGTGAGTATGTCAAATAATAAAGAATGTTTTAACCTGTTGTAATGATATTAAAGGTGTTGCTCTCATTTGCTCCTTTATGCACCTCTGTTGACATCATCATTAGTTTATGGAAAACTTACAGTACAAAATCATCAGTAACTTATTTAGTCAAATCATGCAAATGCAGAAACACAGTTTCACAATTATCTTAAAGTTTCGAAGCAAATTACAGATTGATTCAATTTAAATACCATAAAACTCATTTCCGCATGAGCTACTGTCAAAACTGGTCCTCAGAGGCATCTTCCAGCAGTAGAGGTATCTCAGATGAAGCAGAAATTTGACAACAGCAATACAAAAGCCAGACCTTGACAAATGGGTTGCAACTTGCAAAGCTTGACAAAAGACTCAAATTCACATGCGCCAGGGAGTGAACCCCAAACACAAGGGTAAAAACCCAAATGCATTAGCGTTATTTTGCCAGGACATCCTAGTTTTAACCCCTTTGCCACTGAACCTGTATCTTTGCTGCAAACTGAGAGCGCCAATGCGCAAAAAAGTTGATTTGTTGAGGGATAAGAAGCTGTTTGCAATATATCGTACTTGATACAAGTTTGTCGTCTTTCTCTGCCCTTCGACCAGGAATTCAAAATGTGTAAAAAAGTCTCTAATTTGTGATTAGAAATTACAAACAATCCTCATGACTATAATAAAACATAAATTCAACACGAACCTAGGGACTTCTGTGTGCATTTTCAGCTCCTGTTAGTGTCCCTCTGTGAGATAAACTTCGTCGTCGTCGGTGCCTCATTCGATACTCCGAACATTGGCGGCATCATGGACAATTCTTCTCCAGAGATCCTTCTGCTGTGCTGATCGTACCACCTGCTCCATCGACAATCCCGTCCATTCCTTCACATCGTCCATCCACATTATTCTTGGTCGTCCTCTTCCCCTTGCTCCCTCAGAGATAAACTTAAAACACTCAAATTCAATACTTAGTCCTGATTTTGGGGAGAAACTTTATATTACTTTCATATTCTCCAGAAATGTGAGACGAGACACTTGATTGATTGATTGACAATAATTGTAGTAATCAATTAAATAGCTGACAGAAAATAAAATTTTACAGTAAGGACAAATATAATCCAAAGAAAAACATCTGATGTACTTGCATATTACACAATGATTTACTCTGCAACACTTCACAACATTTTTTTAAACTCAGAATTTAATTGTTCAGACAAGACAGCGGACATCAAAACTGTTACTTATGTAAACACAATTTGTTAAATAACACTTGGAAATATGTATAAAACATGTATATGTATCGTTGGACAGATGGCTGGTTACAATACAGAACAATTCCAAAAAATAGAGCATCAACCTGTACACAACTGACCAGATATGTTTATCAGAAACTGTTTTCTACCATTAACTTTGGCCTCTCTGTTTCTCCCCAACCAGTGTATTGGTCCAACCGGCAATTTATGACCACACGACTACAACAACCGTATCCGTATATCTTGAAGCCAAAAACTGTCACTGCTCTTTAAGCATGAACCTTTAATTCAAAGCCAACTTCAAATAGCACAGCTAAAAATCATCCTCACAAAGCCACAGGCAGCTACTTTAAGACTGCGCAGCTGCCATTAACAGTCTTAAAGCCACAATCTGTCATGAAAATAATTCTGCGTTCTGCAGTCCTGCTACTAGCCAGCAGAGAGATGTCTGCTTGTGAGTCGATCATGCCACATAGCCGGTTCATTTGAATGAGTCCAGAGGTTTTGAAGGTCGATGTTCGACGAAACACTGGTGCCACAACAACTACTGTCGGAGGAGATTAGCATTCAAACTGATGCTGCGTTATTGCGCTTAGATCCTTCATGAGACCCTCGAGATTTGCCATTTCTTCGGTTAGGTCTTCGGTTGTAAATGACTTCTGCAAGAAATTTAAACAAAAGCCACACAGGCTAAAACAGTAGAACAGAAACACACAGTTGTGTACACACCTGAGTGGAAGGTATCATGGGAAAGACATTCTGTACACCAATATTCATATACAACAGCAATAAAATATTGCAAGAATTGCTGGTGAATCAATAAACAGTTACGTTATGCACAATCACATACACATAAATCGAGCGAAAACAGACGTGTCAATAACACTGCGGCACGGAACGATAACTTTAAGCAGAGATAGCAACAGATAGTTGATGACTTAGTAAGCAACATGATGAAGAAATAAATGACTTGCAACATGATGAAGAAATAAATGACTTGCAACATGATGAAGAAATAAATGACTTGCACACTTTAATGACAAGTTGCATTGACTTCCCAGTCATTTTTAGGATAAAAACGACAATATTCACATTTAATATAAATGATCTTGTCCTTTCTCATTCATTTTTATATACCAAAAATAAATTGCACCTAACCACAAAATAAGAAAAAATATGTACAAAATGGTACATGGCAATTGCAACTTCGTGTACTGCAAGTGACATCCTATGATGTCAAAATAAAACCTCAATATTGCACAACAATTGTTTGAACAGCTGACAGAAAATAACTGTTTTCCAACTGAAAACTTAAATCAAAATACAGTGTTTTCTTTATCATGGAAAAAAATTAAACGTAAACACCTGACGTTGACAAACTGATAGTAAGTACTTACAGCATCGGAATTTTGAGATTTTGCGAGACTTGATTTCACACTACTTAGATTTCCAAGTGCTGGAAGTGGATTGGGCGAAGCTAGAAAAAAAACGCAGCAAGTTACATGATCAGTGAACACATAACAAATACGCTATTACTGCGAAAAGAAACTCAACTCTGGTGCATATTTGTTCCAAATTCTGATCAAGATTCACAAATTGATGTGTTGTAAAGCCTCTCCATTGTTTATTAAACTTTGTCCAAAGGTGTTAAGGTCCATTATTTTATCTTAAAAACCATTGCTAAGATGTGATAACCATGTTTTTCGTGTCCCAATGCCTTATTTACTATATATGCTGGCAAATATGCTGCAGAACAGTTCAATGTTGAATTTGTCGCATGGTTGATTTGTATTTTCCATTGATTCACTGCTAACTTGCCGAAATGTATCTATTCTGAGATCCAAAATCCAGGGCAATATGTTCAGAATTTACATTGCGATCCACCAAGCCAAACTGACGCCCTAATAGAAGCGCTAAAGCTGCATCACCTCAGGCGCCAGTACGTACTAAAGACCTGACACCGTCAGTTGAGAGTGAAGCTCAAGTCCTACTCACAATCTGATAAAGCAAGCCTACAAGCGAGAAAAACATTAAACGCAGAACAATTCTTCAAAATCCACAAAACCAGTATTCTACCTGTGAGATTGAAACTGCTTTCTGACTCTGTTGTCATGGAGTCTGATTGACTGGCACTTTGATCACCAGCTGATGACAGACTGTCAACTAAAATGATTACAATCAATCTATATGTCAGTAATCACTAATCATTTAGCTAAACTTTGATCATTTGATTTACTCGCAGCTGACCAAGCAAGAACTTCCTATGATACAAAAGCAAAAAGGCTCAACATGCGGAAGAATATACATGGGCAGAAATTGTGGTGAACTGCAACAAAGGCCAAGCATACAAAAACACTTACTGTTGTACTTTGTAACTAACTTAGAAAAATAGAAAATTAGACAATAAGTCATCTCTGTCTGCAACAAGTTTAAACTCAACCTTTGTCTCTAACACATGTTTACAACATAAAATCATAGGAAATTATAACCGTCCACCGCAGAAACAACATATAAACAAAGTCTTCATTCAAATTTGGAAAACAATTTCCTAATTAAAACATCGGATGGAAAAAAAAAAAAAAACTGAAAACTTGGAGAACATTACAAAAATCTGTTACAAATGAATTGCATAAAACCATATAGAATTTCTCCAGGTATTCCTAAGTCGTCGCAATGAAATTTGACCGCTAGCAGTCGAAGAACACAAAGATTTAAAGATGTTCCAAGATACTCCCGTCTTACCAAGTGGCAACTGTTGTTTGAGATAGCCTGCGTTCACTCGTGGACCAGTCATGAAGTTCGACATGTACTGCGTTCGAGGATAGACTGGACGGACAATGACAGGGTTTGAGCTACTCGTCATTTGAGGCTGACTGCTGGTCATTGTAGGCAGGTAACCTAGAAAACAAGCAGTATACATACATTACATGGTAGGCAGACACACTAGAAAACAATGAGAACTTATCATCTAGTCATTGTAGGCAGGTACACTAGAAAACAAAGAGAAATTATCATCATCAGTCTGCATTTGACACAAGTTGTTCCCTTCATTTTTTTAGTAATTTCTCGAAAGTCATCATATCCTGAACTCGTCGTCGTCGGTGCCTTATTCGTTCCGAACTTTGGTGGCACAAAGGACGATTTGTCTCCATGTAGATCTCTGCTGCGCTGCTCGAATCGCCTGCTCCATTGTCATCCCGGTCCATTCTTTCACATCGTCGATCCACATCCTACGCGGTCTTCCACGTCTCCTCTTGAACTATAGCCATTCAATTCAATTAGAATCAGGATTGCATGAAGTATAAAAAGTAAAATTCAATAGCTCAAAGCAAATCTATTTGTGCAACACATTGTATCACCATCACCACAATGCAGTGCTTCTGAGAGACACTTAGAGAACACTGTATTCTGAACACACAATATCACAGTATTTTTATGCATACATATACGCAAACACACAGTCATTCATATATGCATGCAGACATACACACACATACATATATAGTCCCACACGTAAGGATACATATACACATAACATCTAATACACACTAAATTACCGGTACAATAAATAATTATAAGAGGAGCTGCCTACATTCTCTTGGCAATGGTGGCTGGTCAACTGGTATCATGGCAGCTTTTGGCCTCTGCGCTGAACGACCATCGTAATGACCTGAAAAATGCAGACAAGCAATCATACGATAACAATATAATATTAATAATAATTAAGACGATTTATATGGCGCAGTAATACAGCCATGCCGTTACAATGCCTTACAAGCAGCTGGCATACAGTTACAAGCGTTTGCTTTAGATTGGACAAAATTGCGGGATGAAATACTAGGCAGCAATATGTACATTTGAATGTTTCAATGATTGCATAAGTTAACAGAATGCAGGTAAGTAAAATGGTTGATCATAAGAATGAGTAAATCTCTGAGGCTGAATGCAAAACAATGTAAGGACAGTGTTGGAGGCACAGACCAACAAAAACTTTAAATGTTAACATTCATAGAAAACAGTTCACAGAGACACTCTGTTGGGTCTATATAGTCTTAACAGCACATCACTAGCAGCACAGTGAATCAACATTTGTGCCTACCTGATAAGACAGCACTTATTGTGGAAACAACAGTCTGTGCAAGCAACAGTTCGTGTGTGTGTGTGCATGTGCGTGCATGCACACGTAGTAACAGAACAAGATTGTGCACCTTTTACGAATCATTCAGAAATGAATGAAGTACGCTACACTCTCTCTAAATTCACTGAGCAATTTGGAACTTGAACTCTGGACACAGTTCTCCACAATATGAAACTTATAATTACTTGTGAAACCCTATGCCACCAGTCACTTCTAGAACAGATTGTTCCATTGGTGGATTGCTGGCATCATGCCAGAACTTCTTCTAAAAATCCTTAGAGAATTTACGAGGCACGACAACAAACTCAATTGGACAAACGCTGAGAGATCTGAAGCCTAAATAATCCTGACGTAATAATCTCAGACCTGTCGTCTGGTCTTGCGTTTCCGTGCTCATCATCGAAGTTTTCTCGTCTGCATCGTCGGATTTGTTTGCGTTCTGCATTTCCATCTGATTGTGAAACCAGAGATCTGGAGGTTTCAGTTCCTTCGACCCATGCTTATCTTTAGCCGCAGGCAGATATCCACTGGAAAACAGAGACAGAGGAAAGCAACATATTTATTATCAATCAATGATGCATCAATTTTAATTACAACATCTGTTCAGTGTAGTCTTGTTGCTCTACACTGTGATGGCAAGATAATAATGACAAACAGATTTTAAACCACAAATTTTTTGCTCAGCATGGTTTCTGTGGTTATATCACCAGTGCTAAGCGAAAGTAAATTGATCTGAAAGAAGCACAGTGGGGAACGGTGGTGCAGTGGTATGTTCAGTGCCCCGGAGCTGGAAGGCTGCAGGTTTGAATCCACCTCAAGTCGCCACGTAGAAACCCCCGAGCAAGTTCTTCAATTGTAATTGTTCATGCACTTCTGCGTGAAACTCCAATTCAGTGTCCGTGCTGTAGTCGGGAGTGCCCTGAGTAGAAATCTTGAAGAGGCACCATAACAAGTTCTCATACATACATACATACATACATACATACATACATTAGTTACTCAGTTCGTCAAATGCGTGTTACAAAACTCGAAATCTTATATGATTAATACTGCTGAAACCGCTACAATGATGGCATAATAAAAAAGAATGGCATGACAAAGAACATCATTGTCCATTGTTAGAATAGATCTGCTCTCACTCACTTGACGACTGCACCACGTGATCCTTCGTTGCGCTTACGACAACAGAAGAACGCCGTAACAATGACGAGCGCCACGACGGTTATTCCACCAATACAACCGATGCTGATCCACAGAACCGTCGCTGGAAACGTCACAGACGACGATGAATGTGATGAAGGAGTCGATGTGAACCACACGTCGGAAAACTCTACAGTTCAAAACGACAGAATAAAGACACGGTAATAGAACTGTTGAAGCAATCTGAAATTAAAGACACATAAATTGAATAATTAGTTAACAAATTAAAGCAGTTTTTAGTATTGTTTTTAAAGCCTGAGAGATCATATATACCTCGGGCGCACAAAAAATATAAAAAATAAAAACTAACAAATTATAAGCAAAATAAACAAAGATAATGTAAAAATGAAACATGAATGAGACAAGGCCTTTGCTAAATACCATAATACCAACTTACCTGCTTTTTTAAGCCACTCAAAACCTATCCTTTAAGCTGTGGCTGAGCTGGGGCGCCTCTGAGCAGATCACTCGAAAAGTTGCTATATAAATTCTCAGAATAAATGAACAAACGAATGAATATTATAATGAATAATAAGATGATGACGAAGAATGCTGATTATATTATATATGAAACTTGCAGACCTCGAAAGTGATATTTCGTTGGTCTGCCAAAGTCATCTGGTGTATCAATCTGACCACCACCAGTACCATCGCCTACAATAAGAAGTGCACATCCAGACATTTCTATAGCAACTACTCAGAACCTCTCCTGAACGCCACACACAAAACTGGACAAACGAAGCAAGTCGTCTGAGTCTGATATAAAAAATAAAACAGATTATATAACACAATTGAACCTCATACAACAAAAGTAAAAATAGAAAATGATCAGGACTGGCTGATTCAGTACCTCTCTTACTTATACAAGGCACTCACGACTCATCTGTGTTTCAAATTGCTTATTGGCCTCACTGCCTGTTTCCTTCACATGTTATACTCCTTCAACAGCCATGGTATGTAACCACAGTCTCACTTGAACCAACTACACCGTAATGTTTTATCGCATCCCGATATTATAACATTAAGATAATCGTGCGACAGAAGTCAATGCCGTAGATTAGATTAAAATCATGAACCTACTAAGAAAAACCACCAGTGAACCAACCAACAGTACACATGCATAAGTTCTACCTATCAAATTTCATCAACTTATATATATATTTTCGAGGTGCTCACTGCGAGGTGTTCGGAAGATAACCGTCGGTGACATCGGTCCATAACCGATACTGTTGCGCGCCTGCACCTTAAAGTAATAGGTCGTCTCCAGCGACAGATCTTTAATCGTCACTGAAAGTCGATCACCAAGCACACCTTCGACGACCCAGTCACGATCCTTCTGACTGTTGTCAGTCGAATAGAAGACAAGATAGCCTGAAAATTAATGAAGACCAACGGTTTGTTGGCTGCAGACAGTTTTGGACACACATACAACATTGAGCTATTAATGGCATTATAAGTCATGTTAAATGGATCTAATGAGGTCTATAAATTCAAGAATCGAACATCATGATAATTTTAAATTTCTATTTAAAATTGAGCAAAGGGTCAATTTTAATCTGTTTCAATTGGACAATGATTGGGGTAACTTGGAATTTGAAGTCTGACAAGCTCTTGAAAATATGCTTAAACATTCTTCTTGAAGGATATAATCAAATTAATCATTTTTCCTTAACTCTGTGGTGGCAAATGCGGTCGGTGATTGCACAGCGCAAACAACTTCAACCAGAATAAACGCAAGACCAAAAAACTTAGTTAAATTTCTTTAGCTCTTCATCTGCTGTCTGCATACTAAGTTGGCATGTCATTAAATTGCATTCTGCTAATTAATTTATTTCTGATTTTTTCCAATTGTAATTTTACGCATAAAATTTGCATATGGTGTTTATTAACGTTAAGGTAAACACATCAAGCATTCATACACGTGGTGCCAAAACATTTTTAATGGTGGGCCAGCAGTAATAATCATGTTCCAGCAAGTTGCAGGCCAAGGTGACCAGACAATGATTGCCAACATTGCTACTAAAATCAGAGAGAACAATAGGATTATCTGACCAGTTATTTGTCCGTTTGTCTGTCGTGGCGGTTGCCAACTCAAGCTGACCCAAGATGGCCTCATTTCAACCGCCACAGGTGTAACATCTCTTGGTGCTGTTGCTGGAGCTAAAAGAAAATAAACCACGAATATACACTATCCATACAATAATGCACTATCCATACAATAATGATCTCCGATTCTCTGTAATACATTATGGAGATTTATATAGTGCTCCTGCCCAGGAGTACTCCTGACATTGCTACTAAAATAAGAGAGAACAATAGGCTAATGGTTTTAAGGTTGCAATTAAACATATCTGAGCAAACCTTAGACAAAAGGTGCATAGACAGTGTAAGCTCATCTCTGCATTAAAGGGTTAAACGAAACAAAGACAGCAACACTCACATGCTTCTTTTGTCTTGTTGAAGACGCTGAGACTCCAGGTGCTCTGCCGACGACCTTTGATGATCTTCACGCTGAATTCGTACTCCGTGTCCGGTCGGAGGTCGTCGATGTGGATATTGAGATCGGTCGAGTTGATGAAGCGGAATTTCCGTGGTGCACGGGGAGTGAATCGTACGGTGTAGTAGCGTTTGTCCGTTACACGCTGGTTCCTACCGAGAGTCGTGTCCGTCCAAGTGAGAACGATTGTGCTCGATGATAAGACAATCGCTTTCAGACCAACGGGAGGAATGATCGGGGTCAAGGGTTCAGGCGCTATTCACAACAAATGGAAAGAATTGGGTTAATGCTGGTCATTCACATGCAGACTTTGCTGTAATGAAATGTAATTTAAGTAACTTCTGTAGCACCATTCACAGCCGTGGCCATTCAGTAGCGCTCCCAGTGCGAGAACCTCAAGAAAAAAATAGATCCTACAAAGAGAGAGAGAGAGGTGTAGATAGTGATCCAAAAATGATCCAGAAAGAAGAGCTCCGTGTAGAGCTGAGGGAAGGAAATTCCATAAGGAGGGCCCAATGATGGCAAAGGAACGAGTTTGAGCAACAGTGGTCCTAGCTCGTGGGACAAACAAGTCATTGAATCAAAGGTACTAAATGGATCTCAAAGATCATATAGCCAAGAGAACTTAACAGATACCAAAAACACATCTGAGACAGCAACCCATATGTTAAAAAGTCTTAGAATTATTTAGTCATGTCATGCACTAAGATTACATTAAAATAAAGGAAATTCACCAATAACAAACAGAGCCATAAAATCGATGGAAAACTAAATCACGTACTGGTTTCTTCACGCGTAATTGTCGTCTCGTAAATCGGTTTTCCTTCACCAACATGATTGAAAGCCTTCAAACTGATGACATACTCAGATGACGGCACTGTTCACATAACAGAAATAAAATATTGCATAAAAATTTATTTTGATGCAACATAACGACAAATAGTACTGTAAAGATTCAAACCAAAACTTTAAATATACAGATTAAAAACTTTTTAAAAAACACACAAATTGCACTTTTATTAATCAAATAAAATAATATTCAAGAGGTTTGATTAAATAGAAGACTCACCAAGTCCTTTTATTGAATAGTATCTCTGCTTGGCATCAAGGATCTGTCGAAATACGTCTGGAACTCCAATGCCATATCCCAGGATGTATCCACGGATGAGGATATCTTGCTCGACTGGAGGAGTCCAGCTTACGATAATAGACGTTGTCTGTGGCCGTGCTTGCAATGAAGATGGCTCACCTGGCACAACAGTCTCTGACAAAAGCAGAAACCATGCTCATATGAATGCACATCACATTCATCTTACAACATGTCAATTCTAATTATAAATTTTTACTAAATGACTCATTTTTTAAAACTACAACTATACGTAGACGGGTATAATTGTAAACTCCTCATAATGCTACATTGGGAGTCACACTAAATACTGAGTATCGTAGCAAGGTTGTGTGACAATGAGATTACATTCTCAAGCGCAATTTACCGTACTTCAAGATTTATGTCCCAACTATAAATATGGCAATTCACATCACAGTAACGTTTGCTAAATGGGTCGAAAACACAGGCTGTGACCATTACATGTTAAAATCATCAAATGCTAAGTTATATATAGATTCTAGATTCTAATATATAATTGTAAATTTATATAAACTCATGTCTTCACAAATAACTTAGCAGTTAACTACCAACCATCTAAATCATGTGTCAAGGTGTCTGCAATGAGCCAAGGTGTAGCTGGACCAGTTCCATTGACAGTCTGTGCCTGTATGCATATGTTGTATTCTGTACCTTTCTTTAAATCTAAACAACAACAAACAAAAAATAAAATTAACAAGTAACTTCTGTGGAAAATAAACATTATTAAACATTGTTCATAAAAAGTTAATCATGTTGCGATTCTCTCGTGACAGATCTGGCTAAATTAAAACTGCTAACAGATTTGGACCTACGAGTTTGAGGATAATGCTCAGAAAATGTAACACAACCAGAACATAATCAATAAAAATAAATAATTACTCACTATGAGACATCAAAACAGCAAAAGGTGCTACAGAATTAAATCTTCTAAGCACCAGTCAAAAGACTTGAAAATTTAGAAGTCACCCAGATATAATAACAAACAAAAGTGTTAAGTATTAAAGTAGGTGACATACTGGATCACAGAGGATGGATGAAAGAGACGCAGTGAAGAGGATTACACAGCGATGGCAGGATGAGCTCGTGGCATGATGACAATGACGATTTCTCGGGTGGTCATTAGTTGCTCTGCCATGCTGATCAGATGGTGCAGCCCCTCAAGTGAGCAATTTATGGGACAACCCTTACCCTGACATCAAGCAGATGGAGTGGTCGCCTTACATGAGGAATTCTTGGGACATAATATAATAGGCCTGTGGTGATGAGGAACAGAGTTTGTGATGGTATCTCAAGATTTGATCATCGAAAACCAGGCTAACACACTTGAAAAAACACTTGGTGCCAATCTGGTATTCATTAAACCACATCAGCATGTTGTGGCTTATGTTCCAACATTTCGACTTAATAGGATACCCGAGCCTATGTCGAATGTGAGCCAACCTTTCACCCAAAAACAAAGTGGTCGGTGGCATGAATCGAATTTAACTGCACTATGAAACGCACTCAGTTCAACTCGGCTGTCAACTCTAAACATTTGTAAACTTCATGGATTAGTGTAGTGTTGCCTTTCATGGTCTCACCCAAAAAATGAGTAAGCGGTTGTGGTTGTGCGTCTCATAAGAGTAACTGGAAGATTAAATGCCTATTCCACGAGTGTCACAGGGATAGGGGAAGGTTCATTTTGACACGGGTGTGGGAGGGGTAGAGTTACAGAGAGATATCAATAACTATAAACAAAATTCTAAACACCAGCAGATAAGCATACAAATAGAAACTAAATAACACAAAATCTACACAAGACGACATCAGTCTACTTGGATGTAATCTTTATTATACACTTCAACTAACGCAATCACTGTAGAGCATTTGGTATCTGCACAACCTGATGCGAACCGTGATTATGATCAATTTAATACAAATGTATAGAACTGAACCCGTGAAACCTTAAACTAAACCAACATGTCTTAGGCTCTATATCTACGGCTATTCTGTGCTGGTGCAAAAAATAAATATTAACCACACATGTATATAAAATTACATATTATACATAATTTTATGTCCACACACAAATTATAAAAAAGTGCAGTAGGCTGAATGTATGAATCTCAGCTGAACTCCACAACAAAATGACCAACTTAGATGAGTATTAGGACCAGCACAGCATATTAGTAGGATACAGGGTAGCTCAAAACAAAACCATTGTTGTAGAAAACCACAATGCCACACATTAAATCTAGCTGAATCTACCTTCAGATGCAAAATAATATACGACAAATATTTCTGCAGCTCTTCAACCTGATGTGAACCGTGATTATGACTAACAGAATCTAAGACCAGTCATTTACACTTAACCCTTTATTGCCGGAGGGTATAGGATTTCCCATACTATTTACTACCCTCTCAGCATTAAAGGGTTAATCAAATCATAGGCACAAATAAGCATAGGTGACTTTTCTTAGAATGATTTGCATTGTTACCTGTGAGGCTGTGCATAACTTGACTGCCATCAGTGACCACGACGCTAGCAGTCTTCTCTGAAGCCGCTCTGAACTGTATTCGATAACCAGTTATAATTCCGTTCTGTGACTCTTCAAACGGTGCTTCCCAACGAACCAGAATGCTCTAAAAGAACAAAAGAAACACTTTATAAAAGGAAACAAGGATAGCTGGACTGCACAAACAATCATGAAATCAAAACAAACAATACAAAGTAATCATAATCAAATGATTACAAACAATCTAAATCTACTCTCACAGCTTTGACAATACCGTTAGAAATGAATAACAAGACATTAACTAATAACTAAGTCTGAATAGGATAACAAACAGTAATAATTATCGCAAATGTTGTAACTTGGACGCAATCTTCAGCAGTTTTATGCATCCCCAATATCCACCATGTGACGCAATATAATGCAGAGCAAATAGAACATTTATTTAGCACCCTTACAAGATAATCAACAGTACTTCAGAGCTGCTGATCAGACTGAAGACAAACAAAGCTCCAGTAACTGTTGAGCAGAAATATGCACCGTTGATAGCAGACAAAGGCTTGCTGGCTGAAAGAGGGTTGATGGTGGATAGTCTCAGACTGATAGGGGTCCGCCCATTTAGTATGTACAAATAGATGGGAGGTTAACCAAAATGCATATGCTTGTGTATGGGGTTCTACTGATAATGCACCGATAATAAACATAATATACCTTGATAATACCTTGTCTAATATTAGCCCTCAAATAAGCCACTGAACAGCTGTTAGACAAGTACTATAAGAAGAAGTATGATTGGGGTGTAACTTGCATGCAATTAACTGCTGAACAAGCTAATACTATTAACCCTTGATTGTTTCTGCCAGGATTAAATACAATTTTTTCAAAATTTCTGTTGTAAATTAAATGGATTACGTCCTTGTCTATCAACAATAGAAGCACCTCAAACGCTGCCCTTAATATGTAGCTGTAATTACCATTCACATTCATAATTATCAACAACAATAACCCAAAGCGTAATTGGGACATGTATTATCAAGTATTTTTTATGCATAATGTATATGTGTATGTATGAACTCTTGTTATAGCATCCATTCAAGATTTAAATGCATACTAGAGCATAACTTTTATCACTGCACTGATAACACACCATCAATATACACCAAAACAATTATCACCATCTAGCTAAAGCTGAACAACTTTTCAGTCAACTTACAGTCGCACTCTGAATTTCAACGGTGACATTTTGTGGCGATACGGACGGCACTGAAATATAGAAAAAGGAAGTGCAAAATCAGATCAAGAGAGAAATTGAGACAAAAAACTACCACTTCTGAACAAGAATGTAAGAATTATTTCTGAAGTGACTAAATTTAACTCTTTATCAGAATACGATTTCAAGCAATCCACAGAAAATTGTTCAACCTCTAACCCTTTATGGACCAAAGTACTAAAAAAAAACGGCACATACCATCGGAATAAGTGCGGCAGACAACTTCCTCCGTGCTTGATCCGAGACCAACGCCGTTGAAAGCAACCACACGGAAGCTGTACTGGTGGAATTTCTTCAGTTCCCTGAGCACGTAACTCGTGGCTCCACTGACGGTGACTTCGTTCTCTGCCTCTGAGTCACCAAAGTCGTAGTAATACACCTTGTAGCCGGTGACAGCGGCGGTGGCAGTTGAGTTTGCACGCGGTACATTCCACGTCAAACTGATGGAAGTGGAAGAAAGAGGATACGCCTGGAGACCAGACGGGGCTTCTGGAACCTGAGCTGAACGCACGAAAGAGATGACAAGCTTTCACATCCAACGTATTTTGTAACCTCGTCTGAATCAAAACAAGTTCTTTCCCAAAGTAATTCCATATTGCAGAACTTCTTTTATTCCTTTCTGACAGAATTAGCACTGGAATGAGTTTATGCGTTGAAGAGTTAACGACAAGAGATCGTCGTAGATTAAAGCTTTAGAGATTGAATTTGCTCAGCTTTCATTTATGTAAGGTGGGTGGCCAGCCTCAATATCTCAAACAAACAGTTTATGATCAATGTACATTGCACAATACACTACCGCACTGAGAGGAGCATTTTAAGTGAAGCAGAACTAAAGACTCTGAGGTAGATAGTCTTTTACGGTGATCACACGTCTACTTTAACCAACTCAAAATGCTACCTTTAGAAGCCATCCTAAGTAGAACCATATAATGAGGCTCTGATAGAATAAACTTCAGCTGGATTACATCTGAAATCCATGTCCCAACAAAGTTGTATGAAAATCATTTCATAACAATGTGTGCAAAAAGGATATTAAGGCGCATAAACTGCATATAAGTATTGCATCATCTACAAGAAACAGTACTTTTCCTTGCAATACAATTATACATGTACATATATATCATCATCATCAATATCCTTAGGCTCAATGCCCGTAGGAGTCCGATGCCACTCTCTGTCTGAGTCTGTCTCGTGCCATGTTGCCCAGCTTCAACCGGTCCGGTCAGCAGGTCTGCTCCATACCATTAACATCTTGGAGCATCTAAACCACCTTGTCCGACTGAAGAGAATTGTGAAAAAGAGGCACGAAGGACAACGTGGGTCAATGCCCGTTGTGTCCCAGGCTCTCTCCCCCGACCCTCTCCATCAGTTTGTCCTGACCGACCTGTGCATGTCTGCTTCACATCATGACACCTTGAAGCATCTGGGTAGCTATGTTACTTGTGTCGTGGTTTTGGCGGATTACAATCGTCTTCGTTTTTCACTGCCAGTGTATCGCCACCCATCTGGCAAACCTTCCTCATTTTGTCCGGGCTTAGGACCGGCACAGGGACGTTGTTGGTTTCCTGTGGCAGAGGGTGGATGCAGTTTAACGTCGTGCCCAGGACAAACATATATATATATATATATATATAGTTTATATATTTTATAACATATATACAGTGTGTTTGTGTGTGCGTACGTGTGTGTGTGCGTGCATGCGTGTGTGTGTGCACTTTGGCAAATACATTAAACACTAATCACTTCACTAAACGCATTACGTTAGAATTATAGGTCTAACACATGCATGTATTTAGTTCTGCACCAGAATAAACTGTATTTGTCATTTATAAACACGACTTGGAACCACACATGTAAAATGAAGCAGGTGTGATTGTAACCTTCACTCTGTGTCTCTATCGTAATTGTTGGAGCCGCGTCACTTTGTCCGTTGGCATTGTACGCGTAAACGTGGAAGGAATACTTCGTCGACGGTTTCAGATGCTGAATGTTCGCTTCGAGTGATGTCGTGTTTAATTCCCGCTCCCTAAACAGCAGAAAATGTAATTGTAATTGTACATTTATATAGCGCCCCTTCAAGAGAGGCGCTCCCGACCTGACACCAAACCACAATCAAAGAAAATGCCTGACAAATTCGCTCAAACAAACTGGTTGAATCACAAAAGTACGTTCTTCTTCCAGAAAAGCTTATTCTGAATGGTTTGTTTGTTTGTATGTGCACTTGTTATAGCGTCCCTTCAAGCTCTCTACCCTGTTGACCTTACTATGCAATAAATGTTTATAAGTTTTTCCTAAGGAAATTTAGGAAAATTTAAACATAAATTTGCTGAATACTGCACACTGAAAAACATCAGGAAATATTACTTTGATGAATAGGCATTTAATTGAATGAGTTTGGTCTGTTCGTTTGCTTTGCAGACTGATTTATTAGTGACACAAAACAGTGCAACTGAAATAGCAGACCAGCAAAAAAGATAAAAAAAATGCCAATAAAAGCATCGTGATAAATAAGAACAATGGTAAATAATACAAAAGAAAAGAGAAAATATATATATGCCTCTTTCCAATTAATAAAAATAATGAAAATTTATGCTACGCCGTAATGTGGTTGCAGGGCCGGCCTTAGCCCAAATGGCGCCCTAGGCAAAGCATACATTTGGCGCCCCAGGCATAGGCCTGCATTTGGCGCCCTTTGATTCCCACTCAATTGTTCAGCCCCCCCCCCCCCCCGTCAGAATCTAAAGATGAATTAGCCAGAACCGGTATACGCTCACAAGGCCGTCAGGATTTTATTTCGGAGGATGTTTTCTTGACCGTGAATTTTGAGATGCGTAGCCTACATACTGCGGTCGATTTTTTTGGGCGAAATTTTCTGACGACGTTTGTTAGTCGTCGAAATTTGTGACGTCCAAAAACACTATTTTCCGCGATTTTCGACTATTTTCTGCTCAAAATTACATTACACACTGTCAAGTGCTAGCAAATGCATAATTATTTCATTTTTACATTATTTCATTTCGGGGGTGTTCAAACACCCAAAACATCCCCCTAACTATAGCCTTGTACGCTCAACTGAGTAATTCATTCTAATTTCTTTATTATTACACTGAAGGCTGGATAATATTCAATTTTGTGGAGAATGGTATACGGTAAGTTAAAAAAATATTAAAATAAACTCTTGTTTAAATGGCGCCCTCTTTCATGGAAATGGCGCCCCTAGAACTTGGCGCCGCATGCAACTGACCCTTCGCCTATGCTATAAGGTCAGCCCTGCCTCGGTTACTGCCCATTTCTTGAAGACATTGTTTTAAATTCTTTCCATTAGCGAAAGTCTTGAGTTTAAAACAATAAATTATAGTGTAAAAAAATTAATTCGCCGGTGCCGCGGCGCCCCCCAAAGGCTTCGGCGCCCTAGGCAACTGCCTACTTTGCCTATAGCTAGGGCCGGCCCTGTGTGGTTGAACCAGAGTATACTCGGCATGCTTTATAGACTACTTCTAGTCATCTTTATAACCTTGGGATGATGATAAAAATACAAAACAAGAGTTTCAACGGAATGTTTGTTCTATACGATAAAAGAAGAACTGCACCTGTCTGAACCATTCTCCTTCCACCTAACGAAGTAACCAATTATGTCCGAGAGGCCAGAAGTGTTTGGCTGTCGCCATGACAACGTGATGAAGCGCAGCGAAGTAACAACCGCAGTCACATCCACCGGAGGAGACGGAACGCCTGCGGTTGCCATGGGAACGCCTAGAATATGTAAACAACAGCGCCATTATCTTTGATTACTTCAGAGAAACAATAACTACAAAGCAAATTGATTTTATCAGATGAAGACAGTCTCTTTCGCTACAGATCAACTGTATGGTGCAAGTTAAATATGTTCAGGGATTACCTTCTACACAAAACCGAATCTATCAAGATGCGGACAACGTCAGGTGAATAGCTTCAGAAACTGTCCATATTAACCACCACAAAGGAAGGACTTATTCATTAGAATTGTACATTCAAACACACAGAAATCTCAACACGAATGGAACTGTTGTAAAGCAAACTCAATAGAACCGGGCTTTTCTAAAGGAATTTTTAGAACTGAACATTGTGAACAACCTCTTCTTTTCCATTCCATCCTCCATGGTGAATTATCAATTGAATGACAAATGACCTTTTACATTTTTTTATTTGCACAGAAGTGCTTCCACAACTTGAAAAAATTCTTTTAAAGAACTGCACATTTTGTATAAAAAAAGGCCTGCAACAGAACACATACATGTATGCCTATACAGAACACACATTTAATCTAATATATAGAATTACACGTGTACACATACACACACTCATTTCAGCTAAGTAAAAATACTTCCGTTGTCTGTAAATCTTGGTGGTAAGCCTACTTATAAAATCGGTTGGCAATTGTAATCAGATGCCAGCCATCGTTTTGCTGTTGAAATTAAATTCAGCCAAGACAGACCGCTTCCAGCAATTGCAAAATGCTGTCAAATAAATTAAAATTTATGTGCATTCTATTTAAAACAAACGAGGCACTTTTGTTATAATGCAACAAGATAAATCATTTTGAAACCGTAAGATTAAAATCATATTTTCATTTAAACCAACAACTTGCGCTCTTTGAACTTCAAATCTAATAAATATAGACAGACAGATCAATCAATCAATCAATCAATTTCCGTTTGCTCAAAACTTCAGGCTGGCAGAATGCAGCATGTTACATACAACTAATTTTACAAAGGTTTTATATATAAGTTCAGCCGTGGCTGGGCTGGGAGCGCCTCTGAGTAGACTTCTTGAAGAGGCACTATATAAGTTTTCGGAATGAATGAATGAATGAATGAATAAGTTCAGTTTATATATGCAACATAAATAAATATTTTGCTTGAATTAATATTAATTGATCTATGTTTGTTAAGTTTAAAAAAATTGATCTAGACAGCTATCATTATATGAGATTTGGATGGCATTGTAAGAATTGAGTTATCATACTCAAAATGCATTATTTTAAGTGTACTTATACATACATACATACATACATACAATACATACATAGACACATACATACAAACATACAAGCATACATACATGCATAGACACAAACACAAACACACACACACACACGCAACTTACTAAGGCCATCGGGTCACAGTCTATATTGAGTCCTAAATACTACATCACAAAACAGGTAAATGAAAAAATCTACAACGTGCAAATAACTTAATTCTTATTTCTTCACGTATTCTTGCTCATGCATACATGTATGTGGATCAGTATAAAATGACATGGTGGAAAGGCTTGGTAGTAAATTTACCAGCAGAGCTATGCAAGATTGCATGTCAGATGCTAAAGCTGGGAGAAAACAGATAAATTGATCTGAATTTTTGTGTAAAAGTTACATAGGTAAGTCTAACAAAACTGGACATTCATTTAATTAGAAACTCTTCAAAAGCATGGTGGTCTCACGGGGGCTGAGAGACTTTAGTGTCGGCATGCAATTAATGTACAATTCATCACTTGATTTTGGCACTTAAACTGAAGCCGATAGTAAGGTCAGTATCCAGCTCAGTCCTGTAAAACTGAGAGTCAACCACATTGTAGATAAAGCTTTAAAGTAAAGAGGAAAGACTTGCTTCCAAGATCAGTTAACCTCCATCAAGTTCGATTGATTTTTAAACTTCCTGTGATGAGCTGTTATGCACAACAAAGTGTATTGGTAAATGAGCTTAACCAGTGATCAGGAGTTTGCAGATTCAACTGCCTGAATTAGCGACCACTACCAAGTTGTTTCACGCATTTTTTCTTGGTCTCGAGAATACAGTAAACCGTAATGTAATGAAACAAAACATTTATATAATGCCAGTCCAAATCCTCCGAAAAGCACGTCCTGTACGGATATCTAAGTGACCTAAACAACGATGTGTCTAAGAGAAAAACAACAGAAATGAAAATGCTGATTGCTGAATCAATTGAAACAGTATATGCATAATATTAACAGACGGATTGTTCCAAGGGAAGAAGAAAGTCTGATGCACAAAAAGTCCCACGACCTTGCAGCATCCACAATACAGAAGAAGCGAGGAACCTCCTGTAAATCTCGGCAAGCAATAATCTGCAGTGATCGCCAACAACAATGCTGACTCAAACGTGGAACGCATAGTCATTTGATGTACGCTAATTACTTTAAAACCGACCATGCATTGCATGGCCAAGTTCGCAGATGAAAACAGAAGATTAAGATAAAAAAATTGAAGAACAGTCTAAGACAGCCTACCACCAGTGCCGGTCGAATGCATGAGTAGTTGCGCCATGACTTGTACGCTTCCCACTTCGTTATTAGCCAAGCACTGATAGATGGCGCTATCCGACATGGAAAATCCCATGATCCGCAGCATATGGCTGTCGATAATCTGGATGTAATCGTCGGGAATAATGGTCGCTCCGTTTCTGTACCACTGAATTGTGGGACGAGGGTTGGCATACAAGTCGCATGGAAGCTCCTTGTCGGCCATCTTTGGTACGATTGCGTTTTTCAGCCGCGAACGCAACTTTGGTGGAACTGAAGAAACGATAAGTTTACTAAGTACTTAACAAAATAATTACTTTTATTCCTACACTGGTCTTTCGTATTCATGTACATTTTATTTTACGGAGACTAATTAATCAAAAGACAAGATGAGGATTTAGACTCAATGACAAATTGAGTGTAAAAGTAAATTAACTGTCACAAACAGATCGTGGTTTAAAAGAAAGAAACTTGCTTATACATAATCAAATGACTGAATGGCGTGACTAACTTCTTTCTTGGCTTGACTAAAGTATATTTACTGATTTGCGCAACTTACTTACCCGAAATAGACTTGATTAATTTGCTTAAAACTGGTTTGTTTGTATGTGCACTTGTTATAGCGCCCCTTCAAGCTCTCTCTACTCAGAGGCGCTCCCGATGCAGAGCGGACACTGCATCGGAGTTTCACGCCGAAGCGCTGAGCAATTGTGAGTGAAGGACTTGCCCAAGGTCGTTACGCGGCCAGGTGGATTCGAACCTCGAACCTTCCGGCTCGAAGGCAACGACGCCACCACTACACCACCGCGCCCCACACTGGTTTGACTAAGTTACTAAAGTGACCAACTAGCCAGATGAACTGAATGAAAAACTACCTAACTGACTCATGCGATAACTCACCATTGACCATGTGAGAGACTGTTACCTTTATTCGTAAGATTCTTGTTAAGGCACTATAATATAAGCGTCCATATACATACATACATACATAATTACATACATACAATCATACATGCATACATACATATATACATACATACATACACACACACACATACAATACATACATACATACCTTGGACGGTCAGCTGACCACTGGCATCCACAGTGTCTTCTAAATTTGCCGCTCGACACGTGTACAGTCCAGCATCTCGCTCTTCGATGCTGTCAACCCTCAGACTGCTTTCACCAACATACGAATATCTACCGTCCTCCTGACTAGAAACATTGCACCATATACAATCACAAATACATACATGTATCAGTGCAAATATACAAACACATATACATGAATGCATGCATGCAAACCAGTAAGCGGAAATCTCAGACCGAATTATCTGTTCAAGATCATGACACATGCACCACAAAATATCATAAAATACACTTAATTGAAAACATCAATCATCAATATATATGAAAGTGCAAAAAAGGCGCAGAGTTCGTCTAGCAGGTAGAAGAAGTAATAAAAGAGAAGTCAGAAGACAAGGTATGATTGGATAATTTAAGTGATTATTATTAAAGAGCAACTTCCATTGCATTAACATCTAATGCATGAAGCATCAACTGATGGCGCTCCTCAAAGACAAAAGCCACAGTCAGGTGAACAACGTCCAGAGGACCAGACAACCGATGATAGACAAACACTTTTAAAGAGATCCTAAATACATAATGAGAGACAAAGTGACTGCATAGAATGAACAGATAGAGAGAGAAGTCTAAAATCAACTGGTCAAACTCCAGCAGTCAATAACACTCATTCATCAAAAAGCAGTTCTAGTTTTGGTAACAGTTACATAACTTAGTCAAAAAATAGCAACAAAATTAGAGATTATGTTCAAATAATTTTAAATACTGCGGTTAGATACAAGTCAGCGTTTCATAAAACCTAAGCCCTGATTAGAATATGATTCTTTGCTAAACAGGAAGATAAAGCAATGATTTAAGGGAAGATGTTCCATGCTCATCTATGAAGTGACATTTATGACTTCATGTCTCCAAATCGAGAAATACAAATTGTCCGCATCCTCTGCAAATTTGACTTTGCTCAACACTCGACTCAAAAAAGCACAAAGAGAACATATTGATATGCCATGGCAGTCACAGTTAAATGCATTCAAAAATCTGACAGCGCTCATCTAGTCTTAGGTAATAGCACCATAATTATGGCTTAAGAGAAAAACTATTCTTGGAAGACGCATGACAAAATATACCACTTGCGAACTACAAACCAGACAGCACAAAGAGAGGCAACCATTGTAACAATAAGGATATTCAGTATATGCACCTGCAGCAATATTAAAACAAGAAATAAATTAAAAACTCATCTACAGAAAAACAAAAAATCCAACAGGATTAATAAACTGCAAAGTGAAATTGACAAAATAACTGTGCAAAATAAAAAGATAAATCTATATAGAAACGATTCAGTATCAAAACAAGTAATCCAAGAAATTGCACCTTCTTGACTTTGTGTAAAGTCTGTCAAAATGAAATAGCAGAGAAAGCAATTAGTTTAAAACCCTGGACAGCGACGCAAAAGGTCACCCACAATGACCAAATAAGCCACTGTTTTATAAACATGAAACTCTTCTTTCACAGACACAACCATGCTCCTTGACAATCAACAAAATCAACAAAGACTTCCGTTTACAGTCATCTCCTTCAATATATTTTGCTGTGTCTATGAATAAATGTTGTTGCTATTAATGCAGCAAGCGGCATATAATTACTTCTCAAGGCAAATGCTGAGCACTCGGAAAGTTGAAGTCAATAACCAACGAAACCATTAATATCAGTCAGTATCCGGCTGAATCGTGACAAGATGTCAGACGATGTTATGTTTGGTCTATCATAACAAATGCAAATTATCTCTGCCAGATTTTTTACCTGAGATCGATCGTCACTCCATCTTTGAGCCACGAGACTTTCGGCCGTCGGCCATTTCTGTCTCGGCCGTTGGCTCCACAGTGGAAAACGACAGAGGAACCCTCTGGGGCCAGTTTGTCTTTCGGCCGCATGACAAACTGAGGTGCCACCCCTTGATACGTTGCTGTTGGTGCAGAAAAACAGATCATAATTTAGAAAGTTACGTCTCTGACTGAAAAGCGTTCATGACGATTAAAACACAATCTCGTTGTCAAAACATTACAATAAAACATAATTGGTCATTAACAAAAATCGCAAATGCTGAAGGACATCAACTGTTAAGTCTATGCATTGCCTAAGCAAGCATTACCAAACTTTGTGGACGGTTACTGCAAATGTTACAAAACTTAATTTTATTCAATATTAAAATCCACAGCAAATGAAATGTTTATTACAGTGATTAACCAACAAGTGATGCGCTTTAGGTCAACTGCAACAATATAGCTTCACAGTAATTTATTCTATTTCTCAGCACTGCCACCCCTCATTACAAAGTCTGAACAATAATTAATCATGATAAAATGTCAACATCAAACTGCCAAGTCTAAATACATCATCATTATGGCAAACAAAAAATATTATGATTAAGCCCATGAAAGTCATCATGACATGACAAATGTATTGCAAAGTTATCAAACTCAAACAGCCACAATATTGCCTGTCATTGATATATGCTTGATATATTAATGACCATAAAAATGTACTCAAATCACACAACTTAATACCTACGCTAGCCTCAGTAGAAAATCATATGAAGAACCAACAACAGCATCTTCAGAAAGGATAAGTGAGAAATTGAAGTTCGTACTATGCAAATTTATCATACAGATAAAGCACACTAAGTTATGAAACCCTGTCAGATTTAAATTAAACCTGTCACTGATATTTGATATATGAAGACAAATAACACAGTATAGTTTGCATCTTTTTCCATACCATCATTCATTTGAACTCTGCTCCTGTAACTGTGCATTGAGCATATTTGCTTATGCTATTCATCCTCAACTTAAACCATTCAATGACCAATGGTTTGTGAAATCCTATACCTTCGGTTGGTAAACGGTTAATAACCTTCTACACATTACTAAACCACCGTCCTGTTTTAAATAATCTTCTGGACACTGAACCTGATGTCTTATTCTTAATGGCTCCATCAACAGTTGCTAGGTGCAAGCACTTGTAAGAAGAGAGGTCAGCATGTAAATATCTAAAGCTAATTTACTCGTTCGTTTAATCAACGCTTTGCTTACGTTGCTGCAGAACATCGTTATATTTGTTTGCACTCAACATATGCTGCTGCTGCTGGAGACAGAAACCGGTTGATTCATTGTCCATGAAAACCGACTGATTTCTGGCTGGGAAGTTCTAAGAGAGATAAATCGGGTGTTAGGACGACTGAGAATGACCAGGTGCTACATTTCCATTCTGATGGATTCATCATGGAACAACAGGCAAGAGCAGTCAGTCGACCATGTATAATGTTTCCAGGGGAAGTGAACCACGGGAATCAATGGCCAGCCAGTCCAACGGCAAACAGCTGCAGGCTGCAATTAACCAACAACTCTCCCGTCCACCATCATCCTCCGTCCCTCCCATCCTCCGTCCCTTCCTCCATCCCTCCTCCTCCTGCTCCATTTCACTAAAGAGGCAGAAAAGCTTCAAGCAAAGGCATATAAATGCAACAGCAGTTCATGAAAACTGGAAGCAGTGCGTGGAAAAACATCGTTCTCACATTTCCTCCAAGTTTACCAAACAAGAAAAGTTGAAAAAAACATAACGATATCACCGTTTCGTCAACAATATCTATGAATAGGTGGCGCTCTGATTCGTGGCTTTCACTTCACCGTTAACACCAACGCCGGTTCAAGCCAATAATGAAACTGGCATTCATAACAGTTTTCTTGCTCAGGCGTGCAGTACTACATATTTCTGTTCATGAGTACCGCTAAACGTATCAACAACTGCATTACGTTGAAATTTATATAGCACTTTGTGAATGTCTCAAGAAGTGAGAGCAATGATCTAATGCACTGTGGCGAGCAGAGCAAGGTGAACCTACCAACATCTGTATTCTGAATAAGTAACGCCGTTGCACTGTATTTGCTGCGCTCGCCATTCGTGCGCTTGCACTTGTATCGGCCGTAGTTCGGGAACTGGAGGCTTCGTATTTCGAGTATTCCGTCGCCTGGATGCAGCAGAAAGTTGAGGTTCTGCAGATCCACTTCCTTCTCGTCCTTGAACCACTGAACGCTCGGCTTTGGTTCACCGTTTATCAAACACGGAAGCATAACCATGTCACCAAGATAAACTGACATGTCTCTTGGCTCCTCCAGAAATGTCTTATCTAAGTCTTTAAGAAGAAGAAAACAGAACACCAAAATCTAAATAAGTATGTGAAACAATACACCTACATCAAGTTCTTATCTAACTCTGACATCAGAAATTAAGACAAACTTTGATCATGACAGTAAAATTCAATAAAAAAAGGCTCCATACAAAGCCATACTTCTACTAGACAGACTAATCAACAGTCATATTTTGAAAGTGTAGAAACAAAACCATGTAAGAAAGCAATGTTGTTATCATTCTGCTATCAGACATTAAACTTTACTGCAGTAAATAAATCTGACAAATATACGAACAAATGTCACACAGGCACAGCCTCAAGAAGCATGCTCCTCTACTATTAAAGGCATATGAATTATACATTACAATACAATGTTCTGTATTTAATTTGGTCTACTAGAAAAGTCCAGTTAAGTGTACACAATACATGATAATACCACAGAACATGTTTGGTGCATAGCAAGAATTATGAGTGAAGGACTTGCTCAAGGTCCCTGCATAGTAACTATCACTGGAAGGCTCAAACCTTGCTTGCTGCATGTAGAATTACTATTTTGGTGAAAAGACTTCATTCATTCATTCATTCATTCACTCACTCACTCACTCATTCATGCATTCATTCATTCATTCACTCACTCACTCATTCATTCATTCAGAAACTTATATAGCGTCCCTTCAAGAAGTCTACTTAAAGGCGCTCCCAGCCCTGCCACGGCTAAGGTATCTCGAAATGGTGTGTGGCATGATGACAGATCTTATACCTGCAAGCAGCTCCAGGTAAAGTTATGTCATCCATTAACTACTGTTTTCTCATTTTTATAATTCCTTGGAGCAGAAGCAGACATAAATCCACATGAAAGTTCTGCTTTGTTTACATCCAAGCATCGCTAGCTTAGTAATCAAATTGCTTTTTGTTATGAGTGTGATGATTGAGTTCAGCAAAACAATGTGAGCCAATGAGTCTAGCTACTTGCGAATCAAAAGCACCCTCCAGTTTTTTCTCTCTAGTCTTTATGATCGGAGGTTACAATAAACTGCGTCTTGCTGATTCAATTTTGCACAAAAATCAGAATTTTATGAATGCTACGCAGTAGTACGCACAGTACTTCTGGTCCTGACCACGAATAATAACTACCAAAAATCACACACCATTTCGATTTCATTTGTCTTACATTGTAATCTATTATCTATCTAAACTATTGTGTCTGGTGGTCAGACGCAATAGCTTCATAACTATGACACACGAGTAGAAATAATTAATCAAAGGTAAAATTTAGACATGTATAGCTCTAATTAATGGTTTGATTATTTACATAGGGCGAACGTTGGCCCGTTTCGTTATTTATAGCACACCTGTAAGGTCATAATTTTGCACCTGTGGCCCACACAGAAAACTCTGTCATGAGCAACGAAAAAAAATTCTGCAGCTGTCACAGGAGGGTTAGCTAATGCCAATAAAACTACAACCCCCGATGGGCATGCAAATACAACTTTCAACTGTGCAAATAACGGTAATTGCTGGAAGAATATAGAGGTCTGAACACAAGGACAAACAATTGTTCATATCTGCTCTGCATGTAATTGACTCTTCAATATAGCTATAAATTTCCTAAAATAGCATGGCACTTATTAGAACGTTAACCCTTTTCTGCTCTAGAACATCTACAATTGGCAGAATAAGATAGATATAAAGGTTGTCTGAATGCTTTACACATATAGCTTCTCCATAACTACGACACATGAGTAGATATAATCACATTCAGCTTCTTATATTAGCTTGAAGGGACACTATAACAACTGCACATACAAACATATAGTGTTTATGTTAAATTATCATCACAAAGAAGAAGTGCAATCCCTTAAAACAACCCAAGAGAAACCTACAAATATGTAGGGCTAGCAACTTCATTTCCAGCACATGACGGTGAGTGATGAGACCATGTAACTAACAACAGTGTACAGTAAATGTGCTCATCTTATATTAAAATGGTGCAAGGGTAGATGAAACATCCATTTGCCGTTTGAAGGACTCGATTGATAATTAAGCCTTGGCCTGAATTTGAACTCCTAACCTTTCTCAGGGAGATAGCATTCTAACCAGCATGATAAGAACTATCACACCACCCAGTGGCATCAAAGGCACAACAAATTTATCCACAATCAGGCTCTCAATGAGCATCTGAAGGAACAACTTGTATAAAAAAATACAAGCCTATTTTATGTCAATTAATTGGCTTTCCTCTGCCAACAAGCAGAGGTGCAAAACCTGACATATAATACGAATGTATGTAGAATTGTATTATGTATATATGCCAGTTGATTGACTCTTACACCAAGTCTAGTTTCACATCCCATCTTGTGATTTAGTCTGTCACTAAAGCTACTCAATCACCTGTTAAAAGAGGCACTCGTGAATTGGACCAAGAACACTAAGAATCACACTAGCCATTCAAAACGTTTTTCCTTTAAATCAAAAAGCCTACAACGGATCACTTACATGCCATCTGGAGCCGTGCTTTGCGACTGATAATTGCACCGACAACACCACCACCGCCACCACCATCACTGCTGCTGCTGCTGTCACAGGTCACCAAGCACTGGTACCATCCTTCCTCTGGTCGACCGTCCAACAGCAGAGATCCATTGCTTAAAACAGTTCTGCAATATAAAAAGAAACAATAATTTATGCCAGAGACTTGAAGATCTTTTATTGGCACTGCATTCTTCAAATGTGCACATACATCACTTAAACATGTCTTCATCAAAATCTCTCAACTTCACCATAACAACATCACTGTCCAACAGGAAGAGGTGCCCAAGTTAAGCATAATATTATGTACAGCTTTCCTTTTAATAATTATCGTTAGCTTCAGAGAGATACCTGCATTTTACAGCATTTCATGGGTTGTTCAGTGGGTCAGTTTGATCAGGTCATTTGGTTAGTGTGATCTTGGCAAATCCTAAAACTGCAATCTGTCCTCAAGTGATGCAATGTGTTGAGGCAATCATCACATCATAGATGACCATTGAGTCAAGAATAGAACAGTGGTCTTTAATCATGGACTAGGTCATTCTTACTGAAGCATCTGAGGCGGTTAATCTTCACACACCAAAAGAGTTTTCCTTCTTTTCTGTGTTGCCTAGATATTGCTCTATGGGGTGCCATGTTGTCAAAGGGTTTCACAAATGTGCTTTGGGTTAGAGAGAACAGCATTGCTACAATGTCATGCCAATTTATACCAGATATGCGAGGATTTGAAGAGAAGAGCAATGATCAGATATCTCTAATCCAGTATCCCAAATTGAAAAAGCTGAAAGGCATTGCCATTGTTCAGAGCATCCATTACCTGCAACACAGACTTTAATTTATACTTGATTCTAATCTGACTTAATGAAACAACCCTATTGTCAGGATTTTGAGAGTTGCATCCTGTGATCTACACTGCAACTGATACCATGCGCAGCCTACCTGTGGTCATTGGGTGGGAAAGGTAGACCATCTTTGAGCCAGGTTGTTGTAACCGACTGTCTGTGGATCCTCTGGTCAAGATGTACGGCACAGTCAAACAGAACGGTTTTGTCTCGCAGAGCCACCACATCCTGAGGCTCTACTGTAAACAACAGTTCCCTGAATTCCGCACTTTCTTGACCTACAGTGCAATAACAAACAGTCAAAGCTGCTCATCAAAAATTACACGTGCACAGCAGCAGTTGTCAGAAAACATTTGGACACATGAATCAAATGCAGCAACAACAAAGCACAGATGTTTCAAGCACTGTCTTGCCTATGAACGAGATAAAGCCTCCACAGTATATCTGATGGCTTAATTAGAGCTGTGTCCTTGCGTGGTTACTCAAACTTTGACGTTCAAACCTACTGAGTACGCAAATGCTGTGGCACGACCTAGGGCAAGCTGTGTTCACATGACACTTTCCATCACTAAGTAAACAGAAGCCCTGATATGAAAACAACAGCGTCCTAAAAAGTTTAGCCCTATGTTTTTGTTTTTAGGAATTCGATTTCCTAGTTTAGTTTGAGGGTTCCAGCAACACAGAGCAAGAACCTCCCACCTTGAGCCCCACCCTTTTGTGGCATATGGCAGGGTTTTTTAACGTGCAGTTACACACAAAATGTGCAGTTCTAAAAGGATTTGTGCAGTTGTAGAAGCACTTCTGTACAGTTAAAACTAGCAAAAATGGTCATTGTCCTCCGATTGGAAATAATTTATCATGGAGGGTGGGAAGGAAAAGAAGAAGTTGCGCAGTTAAAAAAATTCCTTAAAAACAGCCCTGGCATATGGTTGACTAAACAAAATTGATCAACAAAAACATCACTCAATATAAACAGACCATCCAGATCATTTATAGAAATTGCAAACTTCACATCATAGCTTCAAGTGCTGCATAGAAACTAACTGACAAGTGCTACACAATTTCTGCAACAAACCAGGATTAAAAGCGCAGACACTTAGGCTGAAACACAACCAAGTCCTTCGTCATTCATCGTCACAAGTAAAAAGCCGATGAAGCAGAATATATACAAATTGAAAAGCTGCACCCAATGAATGCTGTTGGCCGCCACGGCTGAATTAATGCTCAAGCACATTGCACTCAAAGAAGGAAATAAAAATAAGAGTCTGAGGCCAGCAGGTTCACAAATACACACAAAGACCAGTGCTCACTGAGATCATTGGTTGCCAGACCTACAAGCAACTGACTACCTGACTGGAAAACAACAACTTGCCAAGCAGTAAAGCATGAATAAAACACCAACAAAATAATAATCTCCCTCCTCCCATGACTTCTCTTCATCTCCCTCTCTGCCATTCAATTCTCGTTTCATTCATCACAAAGGGTCAATGGGGGCTTGAAGAGTGAAGTCTTGCATGCTTTGCTCTGAGTTGGCATGGGGGTGGGGAACGGGGTGGGGGGGGTAGCAGCTCCAATCACACACAGAGCTGATGACTCTATCCATACTGTGAAACAGAGCTAACATTTCTGCTCCCTTAGATCATCCATTTCGATCTTTGAAGAAGCATGCCGCCGACTGACATGCGCACATCATTGCATGAGATTCCCACAAGGAATCAAATGTCTTCCGACCAACTTTACTACCAATCACAAGAGAGAAATCTATTTCACCAACAAACATCAGAACAATCACTGTATACATACAGTTCAAACGAAACCTAGCTTTAAAAAATTTGACAGCCATTGATTGAGCGGACTATTCAAATATGTGCAGCGTTGCAGATTCAGGAATTTACTGTACAGGAAGACTGGCAGCAAAGCTAATCCAACTGACTAGAAACATTTTTAGTATATTAAAATTTGCCACATGAAGATTTAATCAGCAATACCTTTTGATTTTTAAAATCAATTATTAATTATACATCAAACCATTCAATTAGCATTGATAATCTTATCGATCAAATCAGCAGGGACTCAAAAACGGTAATAAAACAAATTTACATTCGTCCATAGTACATACGGTATTACGGTAATATGGAGCTAAAAATAAAATACAAAGATTTCTGTAGTTACAAAATCTGTAAGAAATGAAACTAGTCTTCAAGAAAAGTCAGTTTTAGAGGTGGCTTTCAGTCATCAATTAATCTTTTAAAATCAAATGCACATGTTTGTTTCCTAAACTGCACTGCACAAAATCTGCAAGGAAGTGACAAAAAGATGCAGATCCTCTGACTAAAATATACATACACACACATACATATATAAATAAATATATAGCGTATATATAATCGTACTACAGGCGTTAAAATGTCAGTAAAATATGGCCTGGTTGTTAAACATCCTTTTGAACTGGGAATAACCATTGCTCATCATTAGATAAAATAGATACTTCATTATATAAATTTTATTGCATCTGGACTGTGCAAATTATAAGTTGGAAAGTTAATAAATTTGTATACATAATATATATATGATTATATATATATACATGCATATATCTCATCTCAAAAACTGTCTTTTTAGCCGTGCTGGGGTTGTGAGTGCTTCCGAGTGGTTGTATTGAAGGGGCACTATATAAATCCTCGTAATAAATGAATGAATATACATATATTATAGTATATAAATATATATTACTGTCGCCATCTACTGTGTAAATGAAACAGATGGTGACATTAATATGAAACTATGGAAGCTTCTTCACTCAATGTTATACCCAGTACATGTTGCAGTGATGTATAATTAAGCGGGCTATTAATTCTTGTCCAGAAAGAATGCTCTTCCAGAGATGTCACAAAACACTGACTTAGCCATGTTCATTCTCATAAAACAAGTGTGTATGCATGCATATAAGCATGTATGAATGCATTCATGCATGCATGTTTAATTGCTTATATGCACATAAATATGTATATATGCATACGTGTGTGTTCCTACATGTGTATTCTGAAGCGCAGTTGTTTTTCTGGCATAAATGATGCGAAAGCTCTGGGAACGCATAAGCATGTAGATGAGTGATGATCATTTAGCATGGGCAGACTTCTATTAGCAGTCTTCCACCTACGCTTCGCTTCTCACTTCGAGAGAGACTGAGCAATGAAAGAAAGCTCATCCACGGCTGCTGCTGCTGCTGCTGCTGCTGCTGCTGCTGCTGCTGACTAGCAATAGGTCTGTTCTGTGTTGCTGGCCGTTGGTTCAATGCTGTGATGAACGACTGTGAAGACAGAGAGTGGAATGAAACACTTGCGTGGAACAGGTCACCGTCAACAAGTGATCCTTGCAGCTTGACATATGCAACAGCGCATCTCAAGGTCCTCCACATTCCACGCTCTCAGCTGCTCAGCCATGGGCGCCCTCAGATAGGGGCAAGAGGGGGCACTTGCCCCCTCCCCCCACCCGAAAAATTTAACCCTATTTTCTAACAATTAAATGCTTTGGGGTTTACAAAATTTATCCACACTAAAGAAACTATTCATTTGCAAAATGATACACAAACTGAAACTGAGAATTTACTCAAAGGAAAAAAGGAAATCCAAGTTTCCATTATTTCCTGCTTTGCATATTTCTTTGCTCTTGCTACTAAAAAATGTAACCGCAGCCTTAATTTTTTGCCCTCCTGCAAAAATTTCTGCTGGCGCCTGTGTGCTCAGCAGAATCATATCTGAGCAAAACCTTCTTCACCACAGACATTCAGTTCATTCTCAGCCATTGCCTGACTCCGTCAAATGATAAATAAATACTGTAGTATAAACTAATATTTTCATTTTTATTAACACGTAAGCATATATGTATTACAGTCAGCTGTTCACATGTCAGTCATAATCGTACTACAGGTGTAAAAATGTCAGTAAAATATGGCATGGTTATTATTAAACATCATTCTGAACTGGGAATAAATAACCCATCATTGCATCATTGGATAAAATTAATACTTCACTGCACATAGTGTTGCATTTGGACTGTGCAAATTATAAGCTGGAAGGTTAATAAATTACATACATGTAGCCTATTTATTAACACAAACCTATATAATTTTTAGATAATGTACATTTCTGTGTGATAGCCTAGACCCGGCAATAAACCATGGACATAGATAGCATCATGGTAAGACACGCCTTATCTGTAACTCTTCAGGAGCATATTAATCTTTTCTCACTGTATTTCTCCATTTCTCATCCTCTACTGCATCTAACTGCCACTGGGCCTAATGTATATCTGCCCAGCACCAGTTTTCAGAATAGCATAAAATACCATGCTGATTATGAAATGGAACTCGTATTTTATGATTTTTATAAAAGTCATAGCTCATTAATTGTGACCTTTTACTTGTAAAACAATAGCTATACCATGGATACAAGTTCGATTTGAAGTTCATCGTCCTTTAATTCGGAAGCTAAAAAGGCCAACCATTTGAAAAGCGACCAGTTGAAATTTATTCAGCTGGTCGGCTGGTCCACGGAATCCTATATTCAGACCTCCTTGGCTGGTCACACTGAACAAAGTGATTATGATTCAATTACTATGAAACATTCCGACCAAAAGACTGCTTGCTGTTGAGACTTGATCTGATATAATATTGTCCCTGAATAAGCTGGTCTCTCAGAGGTGGCCTTTCTGTGAGGCTGAGAAATTTCTGCAATTTACATTACACCACATATAATTATGAGAGAAAGATGTAAAAGTCAAGCTGAGAAGACAAGCTGGGAGACAAGAACCTCCTCCTCTGTACTCATCCATCCATCCATCACCTGTCAATCACTTCTCTAAAGTTATCATCATCTCCTTCAGAGCCACAGCAGCATGAGTCAAGCATCTGAAAGTCTAAGAAAGCTCAGTTCTTTTGATTGACAGATGAGGCAGGTGGCCCACCTTCATTCAGATCACAATCACTGGATGAATGATTGTCAATCTGACTGCTCTGTAGAAAGATTCTGGGCCACATGTTTACAACCTTAACACTGCATCCATGGTAACCATTTGATTAATTCACCTCTAATCAATCAATAAATCAATCAATCAATCAAAGCCTCTTTCTCAGTTTAAGAAAGGCACACATGCATGAAGTATACAGCATAAATAGATAAAATATAAATCAGAAATATACTTATATTATGGTCAAACCTGCTATTCAATGATAACACATTAATTATTCTACAAAGATCTGAATGTTTGGTACATAAGCACTGACAAATGGAAATCCAATCACATTGAAAGCCTTTTTGCTGCACTACAATATTCGAGGAATTTCACTAGATGTATAAAGTAATATTTACACATCAACTGAAACCAACCTCTCTCATTTTATACATATATATATATATATGTATATAACAAATACATCATAGAGCAAATCAGACAAAAACAACGATTGGCCACAATGGAAGGTCATACATACAGAGCATCACAATAGAATAATTTAAAGCAAAAAATTACATTAATCTCTGGCATGTAATAGAAACAAAGCAACGAATGGACTGTTTTGCATTATAACAGAAAGTTTGGTCTTTGCTGTCACGACCACAGCATTTCACAATTTAATGTCAAGAATAATAATAATTTAACAAATAATAATAAGCAACATCAACGTAAAGTAAGATCATTCAGAGTAAGCAAGCCTATTCTTCCCATTGAAAAGCTGCACAGGATCCTTTTCATACATTTCAAATTAACAAAACCAATTTCTTTCGTAAGATTAAAGAGTAAAGACAAATTAAAATTGTTAATAATCATTTGCATAAGGCCTAAAAAAATTGTGTTTCCGGTAACCCGACCGACAATCTTTTATTGCCACGACTCAAATAATTTTGTAAATTTTGTTATTAAAAAAATTTCAATAAAAAAAATTATAAAAAAATTAAAAAATTTTTTTTTTTAACATTTGTATTGACATAACAGAAAAGTTGTCAACAAAATGAAATTAATAAGACTGTTTTCTAGAGCAGTTTTAGGTGCAGACAGTCAGGAAATAGGCAGTTTATACTTGCTTAGAACACGCACTTTGTTGCAGCGTGTACCTTTGTGCAAAAAAGACTAGTAGGGTATACTTTTTCGGATCGCCACTGCATAAAAATATTTTATCAAAATAAAAATATTTTTCGACCTACCTACCCAAATTTTTTTAGCTCTGTTACCGGAAACACAACATTTTTTTTAAGGCCTAACAGAAACATCCCTGGTGACTGTGATAATCATTTTATCCTTTTGTCTGCGACTTTTCAATTAGCGAACATTGTTCGAGATCAGCGAAGCACATTTTAAAGCATTTTAACGTTCATGCATTTGTAACTTAGAGCACTTAGTAGGCAAGTGCTGTTTGAAAACGCTGATTTAGGTTAACTGCTTCCTGGAAGTCAGCATTTGGCACTTTAGCATTTCAATCGTGAGCAAAGGGCGTATACACTTGGATGCATTAGATGGCACCGGTGGTCTGCTTCCAGCCATTCCACACTCTCAGCAGCACTGTGACTGATTTATAAAACGCGAAATGCAACAGACCTACAGAACTTGCATACAAATGCCTGCTGCATGCCATCCAACAGCCTGCCATCTTCCTCAGATACACTCTGAGGGCTGTTGGGTGGGTAGGCCTATCAGGTGCACCCAACCTCTGTTGTATACAGACTTTATCCCAGACAATATAGAATGGGAGGCGTTGGATGGGCTTTGTTATATCAGACAGTGTAGGATGGAGACCAATGCAGACAATACCTCTGGCAAATTCAAACAGTTATGCAATTGGCAGATGACAAGATAATCTAGGATGCAAGAGAACAGATTCCAACACCAAAGTCTAGAATGCAGCCGCTGAAAAGTAATTTCTACGCCACATTTGTAATCAGATAGCAACGGCCAAGGAAGTACTCGTAAAGAAATGGATGTATTATTATTACTGTCTAGTCAAAACTGATATGCTGGCTGAAACTTACCAACCAATTGAATATCAATTTCCTTAAAGTGATCTCCTTTATTGCAATACTATGTACAGTATACACAGCTAATAGTAGCAGGGTCACTTTTCAAACTACTTTGGATCATTAAGATACTGAAGAATGTGCAGGCAGGTTAAAAAATAAAGGCATAAAGTTAGTCAACTGATCCACTAACTAGAAATGTATCATAAAAAATGATAGGCCTACTGGTTCCACAAGTAACGATATACACTACTAGTCAAATTAATAACTAATCAAGATGCTTCAACCATACAACATGAATTGCCAGATGCAGTATTATACTGGACAGCAGTAACTGCAGAGCTGTATTGGCTAAGGCCACACAACCCAGACAGACAGAAGAAGGACCATGTAAACCATGTAATGTGCCTTCCGGGGAATGCCATCATAATACACTTGGCAGTTTCCAAAAGAGGGTAGTAAAACCATGGCAGCCGTCTTAGTAACAGCTGCTTGTGTAAACAGAGAGTCCTGACAGCCACTTCATTTCGCATTTATCTCCTAAGCAGAGAATAATAATGCCCAACAATGTCTCTTCCCAATCTGAAGCAGTACTAATTCCCTTAATATAACAAATCCGACAGCAACAGCCTCAAATTGCAAGTTAGCACAACTGCTCATTTGTTAGTCCTGAGTCTTTTTACAGTTAGTCATCATGCCCTGCAGTTGCCATGACAACAGCCTCTCTGCGCGCTAATAATACATTCAAAATTTCATGTACATACAGTGGAAATCAAATACTATATGTGTTGAAAAAAATGCACCATTCGAAAATGGTTTATTTGTGCAAATTATAATCTCCGATCATCACATGTATGAAAACAATCATACATATTAATTAAACCACTGGCATGAAGCAAGGCCATCACCACTCACATGATAAACTTAAAAAATTACTACTTCCCGAAGAGGCGCCAAGAGCTGAAGAAGGCAGAGAAAAAACTTTAAAAATAAGACAATGGAAATATATATATACATATAATCAGATATATATGTACCGGTACATTTTTGTATGCACACACACATACATAGACACAAACACACAAGATGATGGTGATGAGGATGATGAAGTTGATGATAACAATTTGCATACATAAATATATATATATATATAATTATATATACATGCATATCCAAAAATATTTTTAAATATACCACCATGGATGCATGTATAATTGCATATACACACCAAAGAAATAACAGCTATGAAAGATAAAAGGATGACATTGTTTAGTTGAAGTGTTAAAGAAGCTATCTAAACCACAGCTGATTATCGGCACCCTCCTCCTTTGTCAAGGCTTTCAACTGGCACCACCTAAAGGCAGCAGTGGTGAAGATATATAAGAAAACACAGATGATGGATGGCAATCATCATCTAACCCTCCACCAACCAACGTGTAGTAAATATGCTATGGAAATCCTATACTCTCCATCAGTAAAGGGTTAACAAACATCAGCGGTTGTCTAGCATTTTCGTTTAATAATATCATCGTTGGTCATCACTGACCCGAAGAAGATGTAGTTCTAACTCAGATTGATTGATGGCTACAGAGGAAGAGATGGTTCTCATCATCATCACCATCATCTTCATCATCATCATCTCCAGTGTCAGATCTAGTTTCCAGGTCTTGACTCACTCACTTGTCTTCCCTATCTCTACTATACTCCAATTCAGTCCTCCTCCTCATCCTCTTTTCCTCCTCATCTTCAATTTCTTCCTCCTCCTTCTCTTCCTCCTCCTCTTCTGTCTTCTCCTCCTTCCCCACATCCTTCTCCTTCCCCACATCCTTCTCCTTCCCCATCTCCTTCTCCTTACCCCATCTCCTCCTCCTCCTCCATCTCCTTTGTCTCCCCCAATGACCTCTGCATAACAATATATATAGAAGCCCATGTCTCCCTCTACCCCACATTCCCACTCTCTCACCCTGCCCTCCTTCTTTTCCCTATACACTCATTTCTATCTTGATAGATGGCAGACAGACAGCACAGTGGGGCCCTGAATGGCCTATGTAGCTCTTGCTGGGTAACTTGAAACTATGGCTTAGAGGTGATGCACATCAATCCCCACTACTAGACATACCCCCATCCCCATCCCATACCCCATCCCCATCCCATACCCCCCAACAACCCCATCTCACAGTTGCCTGCAAGGACATCAACTGAACATCAGTTGGTTGTTCATCCATAAAAGTCCATTGGATGATCAACTCCATATATACAATTATACATACATACATACATACATACATACATACATACATACATACATACATACATACATACATACAATGTCATACATACGTACATACTTGTAACCCTTGTCTAACAGCAACACCACTCCTGAATGTAGGTCTGTCCATGCCTTAGTGCCAAGCAGTGCCAGACCCAAGCATGGACGAAGGTGGAGGGTGATGCTAAGCATCTTTCACACAGTGTCATTAAACTGAAACTACTGCCGCCGCCGCCACCACCACCACCACCACCACCACCACTACTATTACTACTACTACTACTGCTGCTAGACAGTGACTTGGGCCAAACAAATTAACACCACACCAACAATTTAGATTAATGACAAGCAAATGTGTTGAATTACCAACACCTGTGAATTATAATGTGTGGAGACTGGAAAGGGTGGAGTTGTCTTGCCTTCTAACCATCCACACACCCATTCATCCAATCCATCCCTTTATATCCATCCACTTACCCATACATCCATCCATCCAACCTTCCATCCATCCGTCCATCCATCTATCCAATATGCCATCTATCCATCCGTTTGTCCAGTCATTCATCCATCCATCCATCCATCCACCCATCCATCCACCCAACCACCCACCTACTACCCATTCATCCATCCATCCACCTACCCATTCATCCATACATCCATCCATAAATAGAAAAGGAAGCAAAGCAGCTGTTTAACCAATCAACCAGAAACCATTTCTACCTTCAAGCCACACAAGTAAACAAACACACACACACAACCACCCACATGCAAACATTGTGTGCCAGCAAGTGCACAAAAGCACGTGGACAAACATGCCTACATGCAAAACATATGCCGAATAAACATCGCATGCGGTATATATAATGCAGAGCAACATAAGAGTGTGCAGTTCACACAAGTACAACTGAGTATTAAATCGTAAATGCCATTAGGTCGAGTGAATTATAATTCAGCTATTTTAAACGACAAGTTGGCCAAGCCGCAAAAACAAACTGAATTTTTAAAAATCAAATTTAGTATAAAAAATGGCAAAAGGACGCCTGACTATATATAGTTAGATGCTGAACTTTGACCTGTTTACATAGGATTCAGATGAATGAATGATTCAAATCTTGCTGCATCATTCAATACTGGCAAAGATTGTTTCCTTATTGACCGATGATCAATGTAACAGACGGATCGGATATCCGCATGGTGCCACCAATGGATTCTGATTTTTCCTATACAGTTCCACTTGAAGGGATCATTCATTGATTGATGCCTTGTAGGATTACAGTGAGAGTGGAGCTAAACAAGCTTATGATTCATAAGATCAGATCAGATAGGAGGATAGCGTGTGTAAGTATTGGTTGTCCAGCTGGTTGCTAGGTGTTTAATTCATCGAATGCCAGTCAATCAAAAAGAGACAGTGCAGCTCAGCACATGATGATGAAGACTGATGGCCTGTTCACTCTCCCCTTATCACTTCAAATGAGTCCACCAGCAGCACAGGTCCATCAAGACTTCACTGTAGTCATATGCCCCAGTACTCCCCCAAATTGATATTACCTGCACACAGAATGGAATTTATTTGGCAAATTATTATATAGCTCTAGCACCTGAAAGGATTTATAATTAATTTAATGAATGCAAAACAATAGCTGAACTTGTTTTGCCAGGTCAGACAATCTTTTCTTTCGACATCTTGTCTTCAGGCCAAAATAATTACCAATTTAGCTTTATTGGTCAAACAATCTTCACATTGTAATAACTTCCAATTAATACAATCAACATCATGACTACTAAACTCTGAAGAAACAACCATGGAGACATGGAATGAAATTAGCATTAGGCTACCTTTCCAAGGAACCTTTTGCTCAAACACACACACACCCTCCACAGTGCTTTGCAGCTCCTTACTCATACTGATAACAGAGTGACTCAGTTGCCTGTTGGTAGGGCACTTGCCTTCTTCCATTGTGGTCCAATCATTGCCCATTGAAGGGATCCAATCATTGTTCTTTCAAGGGATCCAAGCAGATGTTGCATAATGACAAGTTGTTTGCACAAGGGAATTGCCTCTTTTATCCAACACAATGATATCCCCCACCCCACCCCCACCCCACCCCCACCCCACCCAGCATCAGTTGGTAAGAAGCAAAGTCCTTAGAGGCTTAGAGGCATTGGTTTGAGTCCAAGACTCTAGGGATGCATGCCAGTGCTGCTTAAATTCTGTTAAAAAAATTCTGTTAAAAAATATCAGAGACCAGCAGGTAATGTTCCGATGCACATTTAAAAACGCTGGTCAATACATGATTTGATGCCTATATATGGTAATTATTATCGGCTTTTATTTTGGTACAAAGCAACGTTAAAAAGTGAGCCACAGTCCAGATGAGATTTATAATTTTCTTTTGCATTACACGAACTTTCCATATTAATTCAATGACATGATGAACAATCAAGATATATTATATCGTGCATGCTGTTGGAGTAGGCTGTCATGCTTCAGGGAAATACATCATCATCTTTAGCTAATTCTGGTTTGCCTCCCAGTGCTGCTGCTGCTGCTGCTGCTGGTCTGATGGACTGAGTCACTGGACACGCAAGCTCTCAAAGCATGATTCACTACTACGACTGCCAATCATGTCATACAATATCATGTCAACGTCTTCTCTAAACCGTTTCTTCTCTAAACCGTTTCTTCTCTAAACCGTTTCTTCTCTAAACCGTTTCTTCTCTAAACCGTTTCTTCTCTAAACCGTTTCTTCTCTAAACCGTTTCTTCTCTAAACCGTTTCTTCTCTAAACCGTTTCTTCTCTAAACCGTTTCTTCTCTAAACCGTTTCTTCTCTAAACCGTTTCTTCTCTAAACCGTTTCTTCTCTAAACCGTTTCTTCTCTAAACTGTTTCTTCTCTAAACCATTTCTTCTCTAAACTGTTTCTACTCTAAACCATTTCTTCTCTAAACTGTTTCTTCTCTAAACCGTTTCTTCTCTAAACCGTTTCTTCTCTAAACCGTTTCTTCTCTAAACCGTTTCTTCATGCTTCCACCAACATGCGAACTAACCACTGATGCTACATATACTCATGCTGTGCATAACTGTACTCTCTCTCTCTCTCTCTCTCTCTCTCTCTCTCTCTCTCTCTCTCTCCTCCCTCCCTCCCTCCCTCCCTCCCTCCCTCCCTCTCTCTCTCTCGTCTCCGTCTCTGTCTCCGTCTCTCTCTCTGAGAACTATTTTCTTAATAATAATAATGACGACAATTTCTATGGCACCATAACGCAGCCACGCTGCTACAAGGGCGCCATGACAATGACAAACACAAACATTCAGAGACAAGCGATCGATTAAAATATAGTTTTTAAATGGAGATATGGATTCTTCATAAATTAGATATGGATTTTTTTCCCTAAAATCAGTATCTCTATCTCCAGTATTAAACGTACAGTTTGATAAATTAATAATAATCATGATTATGATCATCAACAAGTCACCAATATTGACAGCATTCGTTCCTTCAATCGCTCATTTCTTAATCATTTAAAAACGGAATCCAACATTGGTAAAATTACCAATAGCTAAGATATCCCGATTGTTTATCCAGACCTTAATCTGCAGACGATCTATTAGCACGTAGGTGGTTGCCTGTGCGATCCAGACATCACAGACCCTCCTCTGATATTTATCTGAGGCACTTTGTCCCGCTTTCACTTAAACGTTGTTTTTGTTAGAACCTGGTATCTTTTCCAGTCAGTTTACGCTGCACCCTGGTCGCTCCAGGCTCTTCACAAGTGGCCGCACGAACCCAACTGATCCCAGACGGCTTTTGTTGTCTCCCAAAGCTGCTTTACTGTTTCTCAACAGATCTCATCCGATTCCTTTGTTCTACAGTACGATCCTGATTGTTCATCACGTCATTGTTTCGTACACGAGTACAATCAAAGCTCCGAAGCAGAACTCGGAAGCTGCTATGCTATACACCCACCACTGACCGATCGCAAGCTCCTCTGGCCACGGAAGCTACAAGCAATTTTCATCAACACTTGGAAACTGTCCTGCTGTGCGGCAGCTGGGCTAGGTGCACATCTAAGTAGACATCCTTAAGAGCCACTACACAAATGTTCTGAGTGAGTGAGTGAAATAATGAGCAAATAAATAGATGAATAAATAGCATGCAGTAGCAGAAAAAATATAGATGCATGTAGACATGAGCTATTGGTATTCCTTATTTAAGTCTAGATACATCAGTTGATTATTTAATTCCAGACATAAAATTCAAGGTTTATGTTGCTTCAGAATAGCTGTTGCATAATTTACCAACATCAGCAAGACATCAGTTTAGACCTTTACAGCATAAATGACTTAATGTTCCTCCAACTCTATTGAATATGGACACTGTGAATTGGATAACATTTGGCAGAAAATATGCCACTGAACAAAGCTTTGCCATTTCATAGTGTAACCTCAGAAATCCATACAATAATAGACTAGGGCAAAGAAGGAACAAAGGGGTCAAAAGGTCATTTAGAGTGAGCAGACCATGTCAGATGAGTTCTGAAGCACACGCCTTTGGGCCATGCATTAGCCCACATATTGGGATTCAGGCTGCTCAAGATTATATAGGTCATGCATGTCAGTAATATTTAGACAACTGGACATGGGGGGTCAGCAGCAAAGTGAGCAGTAGCACTGGTCAAGGCCCTCGGGCAGTTTCCTATCAGGCACACTTACTCAATTCATGTTTACATATTTAAATTCACTTCCCAAAGCCTATAATACACTGATAAAATCTAGTACTAATGGATGCCTGAAGGTTCATGTGGATTGTGGATAGACTGTTGATAAGTTACCAGCCCTCCCCTTTGACTAATATCCACATTAGTCCTTCCCTCTGTCCTACCCCAAAACAGCCCAAGACAAACATGCCATCTAAGTACATTGTAGGTAATAAAGTCCAAGTCCAGCATTTCTTGATTGGACACCCTCTGATCACTTCAATGAAGAACCAAGCTGAGCATCACAAAGTTTAGTGCATTCCACCTGGGTTTCGGGATGACAGGACACGTTAATCTACTTCCTCCTATCTCCTGTGGTCACATGATGCAATCCTCTCCTTTCAAAATTTATCCATTTGTGTGCGTGCGTGTGTGTGTGCACATGTGTGTGTCTACCGTTGATGACTCTTCGAGTCATTTTGGGTTTTTTGCTCACTATGAAATTATTTCTTTTGCAACATCAGTCAAGCAAGCATGAAGAGCATCTCTGATTAGTTTTTTTCTGGAATGGATCTATACAAATTTCCAATTACAATCACACAAAAATTGTAATTACGGTTGCTCTTCTCAAGGCGTTTCTTTTTCCCTAGGCTTCCATACTGAAAGCGCTTCTGAATAGTCTACGCCCCAAGAGGTGTTCTATAAATTTTTAGATGCGATGCATAGTTTAAAATTACAATTCTTGCAGTTGGCTGCAAGGGAAAGATATAACGTCCCTTCCACTGCCCCTTATGTTGCATGATACATTAATACTGTCAATGCAGTTCTCAAGTTTTATTACAAGATTCAGATGGGATTATCTAGAGTCAACCAGAAGCAGAATCTGAAAATAAAGCAAAACCATATCATAGTGCCAAACATCTTAAGCATCTATTCATCAACCCAGATTTCTTGAACGATGATTTATTGGTGTTTTATCAAAAAGTCGTCTGCCACAAACCCAACAAAGAAATCATAAATAGAACATCACAAAAAGACAGAACATATATTGAGTTAATTATTTTTAAGAAACCTTGCAATCTTAATGAGAATATGAACAGAATGTCATGAAAAACGCTAGAAGCTTCAGCAGCATCAGTAAAACCTTTCAAGTTCATACACGAACCTGAAATCATAGCACAGACAAGGTAATGCCACAATTATTTTATGTAGAACAGAGATAAGATTAATTGTTAATAATTATAATCAAACATAATAGCATCCGCCCCAAAATGAAAACCATAAAAATTTGAATTCCAATTTCATTAAACCTCAGTTCGTCAGTTCATTGCAGGAAGTTCTAATTTGGGAGATTTTACTGAGATCTTTTTGCCTGTGTGGAGCAAATCTTTCACCAAATAAAAACCAATCTCTTATGATAAAAGAAAATAGTATTTATAGATGGGCAATAAAAGGCAATATTGACAAAGGCAGCTCTGTAAGAAGCTGACAAGATGACAGAAACTGTCTCTGTATCTAAGGAACCATGGTCTGGATTAGAAAGAAGAGCCCATAGAAAGCAGTCCTGAGATGTCCTGATAAGGACAGAGTCTGAACAGTCAGGATAATCTCTGTTGGCAGATTCAGTCAAGCTGCTGTCTCTTTCTGACATGCAGTCTTACCAAATCAGCTGCATCATCAGAGTTCGGGTGGTGGCATACTGGTCAAGATAAGGACCCTGTCTAGCTGTCCTATCTGAAAGCAGGACCAATGCTCTGTCCTGTTAAAATCTCATCAATTCAGCCATAGTCATAAATACCATTACACATGCAGACGCCCAGTCACTACTTACAGAAAATGCCATTCACACATAGGCATCAAACTGATGCTCAATTTCTGCCTCTGAGCACATCAAAAGAAGCATATTCCTGCTCGTCAAATACACAGGCCACACACATCTGTACTCGTATGAAGAAAATGAATTGCAGTAACTCCTACACATATCATCTAGCAAGCAGTCATGGCATCTGATTTGCTTATAAAGGTAAGAGCATGCATTAATTTGATTTTTCTCGTTAATAACAAATCAGATATTTTCTCTTTTGCAAGCGTATCCAACACCAGATTAAGCACACTAGTCTGCAAGTGTACAGAGGATGAAATGCAGGCACTAGCATACACTAGAAAAGGAACTATTCAAAAATACCTCTCAGTCAAGTTCTGTATAATAATGACGATTCCTCTGAATATCAAGAAGTTTTTATACTTGAACATTTAAAATCACCAAAGATTTCAGATTTAAAAGACAGTGAATGCAGTAAAGTAGAACAACCGAAGGACCTATAATAGTTGATGTTGACTCATCATTTCTGGGTACTATTCGGTTTCATTGGGGAGGGGGGAGGAGAGATTTCTATGCCTGAGGAATCAAAGAGCAAAGACCATTGAAAAATTAATAACACACAAAACAACTGCTTCACAGATCTCAGCGATTGCTGACCCATTCACTTGCCAATCAATAACCAACCACCACAAAGCAAACACACATCATAAAAGCCGGCTTCTACTTTCGGAACAAGTGGTAGTAATGAAAGCCTGAAGCAATCCACACCAAGCCACACACAAGCAATGGATCTGGCCTGGTTTATTCATGCAGAGGGGAGGGTTTCACCTAAGGCTTCCTTTGTCAAACTGACACTTATTTTTGCACTTCAACAATGGAACCGAAATCAGCCAGTCAAAGAGTTTTTGTGCAGAATAAACCATGCATGACGACATTGAATGGATGGGGGGATGTGGGGAGGGGGAACATCTCCTGCCACACTGCCCTTCATGCAAGTGTTAGATTCGCACTACTTCACTCACAGAAATGAATCTATCTCACAGGCGGTGTCGGTGTCGTTGGTAAAACTGACACCAACTGACACCATCACAAAGGTCTAACAAGCCTGTCTCCAAACAGTGGCAAAAGAAAACACATCAGTCATCAATAAATCACCAAATCCTGATAGCAAACCGATTCATCGCCAGCTGCTAAATACCAAAAAAAGCCAAGTTGACATCAGCGATGCAATGGCAAACTGGTCATGCTTGATGATGAATCTTCAAAAGTCTGCTATCAACAGAAGAATGACTATACATGTATAATTGTATATGTCAACATCACTTTATGGCATTCATCTGTTTCAATTTGTTTGAGCATAACTTCAGTCACAGCTATTTGCTCCAACACATAAAGGTGACAGGCACAAAGAAAAGAAGATCAAAGCAATGCTTAGATCAACAAAAAAAAGTCAATACCATGTACAATTAATCAGAACAAGGCAACAGAAGTTACTACAAAAATTTAAAGGAATAACACATTGAAGAGTTGCTTGCAGGCAATGCTTTAAAGCAAATTTGTCAGACTCTTTCAGAGTTTTTCATTGGGCAGCGCAAGGAAGTCAGATTGTTCTTCAAAACTCCAGTAATTCTACAATGCCACAATGCATCTTGCAAAAATAAAAACTAATAAAAAACTTGGTGCCGTTGAAAAAGACGAGTTAATTACAGTTCCTCATAAAAACAATTCTTTTACGTCTAAAACGTCATTGAATGCAATGCAATCCAGCGACCGCCATATTTGTTTATCACTACTACTGCAGGAATAGCAGATATTCAATATAAAAAACTGAATATTTATAATCAATCAGATTCAATTCGGATTTCTACAACTGACAATCGATTTTCCACAAAACCGACATTAACAACGCTAAAAATTAATTTGTATAAATTACGACGATGATTCTGGCTAGAAATGACATCGGTTTAATAGTGCAGTTAACCAACCATGAATAATTTCCCATGATGCAGTCTTTCTAAAGATTCATCTGGCACGCAATCCAGCACATCCGAAGACCCTCCTCCTCCTCTTCGTTGGTGCTGCCATGTTTGCATAGATGGCGCTGCTGCTGCCATATTTATCTTTATCCACTGTAAGCCAATTACAGCTTAGCAGCAGAGGGCACAGGGTGCAACATCTCTGGTCTCTTCAGAAGCCTTTCACACTGATTTCCGGTCGCCTTCCTTCCCTTTGTTTCGCAACTGACTTGGACGAGAAGCCACATCCACAGGCCAGCTAATGTAACCTAGCATTGCTAATGTAACCTAGCATTGCACTAATAACATATCTAGCTGCAACAAACTGCTAGTAGCAGCACGAAATATAACCATAATTATATGCATCGTATACTGTCAGCCTTATTCAGATTCGACCATCTTGAACCAATCAAACCATAAATAAGCCCAAGCCAAACGAGAGAGTATCAAATTAAATTTGCATTGAAATATTTATCGAGTCACCAAGAGGTAAATCAGTGCAGAACCGCAAAAGTTTATAAATTATGCAGATGTACATATATTTGTGTGTATAAATAAACACACATACATTTCTTTAAAAGAAAAAATATATATATATATATATGCATGCACATACATGGGAAAATAAATACATGCAAGCATATGCAATATATTATACGATATATTATATATTGTATATTTATTTTGTATATATAATATTGTATATGTACAAAGTCTCTGATTCAAGTACTGATGTCCAGCATGTAAATCTCACATAATTCTCATGATATATTCATATATTATATATTTTTCTTCTGCCAAGCATTAAAGTTTAGATTTCAACAAAGAATTTAGCTCATGTGCCAAAACAATGCACATCTTGCAGTTTACAAAATCTATTTCTTATCAAGTACAATAGAGGCTGAGAATAAAACGAAAAGAATACATTTGATTCATTTCCAATTCACTTTGCACAATAATTCATCTGATATATATCGTGGCTAACAAAGTTCCATTGTGTCAAAAAACCATCAACAGTGATTCAACACCTTAACCAAATAACTGCCAAAGACTGCGTTACAAATGAAATTGATTTACAATTCACACGCAGTCATAAGAAATAACTAGATGTTCAACAGCAGGTAAATCTCAGCTTCAATGACCATAACCTAAGGGCTTTCTGCCATGACTAAGACAAACAAGCATTTATTATCTGGTGACAGGTGACAATTTCACGCTAGACAGTTTCAGTTGAAAACACCTTCCAGGCACACTGGCATCTGATCTTAGCAGACATTATAGCCTTAAGAATGTCTTGATTCGGTTTCTATAAAAATATCTGTACATGTGAAAAATAGCCAATCCAAAAAAACCTATATGAATAGGACACCCAAACGCAGAGCTATCATTAGAAAAACCAATAGAAAACCAGTGGAAACGATTTTTAAAGTGATGAAAGGCCTTTACTATATATTAAACAATATTTTGACAGCAAAACAGAAAAATGTGCTCCACGAAGACCCATAATTAACACTCATGTTTACTGTACATGCATTGTTCCTTTTGACATATAATGGTCTGACAGGAAGGCAGGTAATAACTACCTGAGGCAGGTGTGGCAAATTTAGTAGAAAAAGACCTTCCATTCAATGCATTCAAGTGCTCCGAAGAAAGCAACTTGTAAGAGAAAGTCTTGACAATGACATATAGGCATACAGACAATGACACATAGGCATACAGACAACGACACATAGGCATACAGAGAATAACACATAGGATACAGACGGTGGCACATAGGCATACAATGACACATACCCTGTAGGCATAAAGATATCTAGAGAGGAGGACAGACTTGCAATGATAATGACACTCAATAAACTCTTCTCCCTGGTAACTCACACAAACAGAAGCACATATAGGTCAAACAACAAACACACAACCAAACAACACAAAACCATACATCCATATATATATATATATATAATTATATATACACATATATATCCCTTAAAAATTTCACTTTACAAGTAAGCAAGTAAGAATCACCAGGCAAGCATGAAAAAACTGCACAATACAATATGTACAATTGAATAAGTAATCTTGCATATATATTGACAAGCATTGAAAAAGTAAATACAGCACAATGATCATTCATTTATGGTAAATATTATGTTTTCCTCAATCAAATGTGGCATTTGAACACAGGGATGGTCTGACAAATAAACAAGCTATATTTTCTCATCTAATTGTTAAATAAATTGTCAACCAACCGGCCACTTCTACAATAGAAAATAGTTGGTCAACCAAAGCTTAACCAAATGCAGTACCCTGCATCAAACTTATGCAATCAGTCCCAAAAAGATAATATTTAATAAATATTGAAAAACTAGAAAAGGAGTTTCCTCTGCAAATCAGCAGCACAAGTATGTACACATTAGGGTATAAAATTGTCTCTCTATTTAGCTCATTCAATAGTCCGCTCTGTCATATGTCACCTCTGCATGTGTGTCTGTCTGTCTTCCTGTCCCTTCGTTTATCCCCTTCTCTCCTCTCATTTCAGTGTGTGTTCCGTCCCCATTCTTCTTTTCAGGTCCTCTTGCCCTCTAAAGTCACTAAATATATGCAAACAGTAACCTGAGCAAATACTACATAATGCACAAATAAAGACCGAGACAATTTCAAATAGTTCTACTAATTTATGAAACCATGAAACTGTGCATCCAACACACAGTCCTGAAAGTAATAAAAGAAGAGAACTTCTCACGTGGAATTGATTTAAAGTCTGTGAATGCAAGTTGTATTAGCATACAGAACAAAGCATATTGCATTACCAACATGATTGCAACATCCTCCAGCTGAATCATGTCCATCAACTTTTGCACAGTTTCCTCCTCTCTCACGCTCCTTAGTATCTTAAACATCTCCCTGATCAGTTCACATAGAGGCTGTGCTCCCTGACCCTCACCGAAAAAAATAAATTTCATCACATGAATGAATCAGACAACAAGACAAAGGCCAGGGAATTACTCATTCCCATCAAATGACCAAACACACTGGATAAAGTGCACTGATACACCTTGGCACAACTCAGGTAGCATGGGCATAAATCCATGACATTAGCAAAAGAAATTACATAATCACCACAACTGTAGGAAACAGAAGAGGGAAGGCCTTCTTATCACTGCACCTTTTATGAGGTGCAGGCATTCAGACTTCCGGCCTGGCTCTGTCTAAGCTGGGGGTGAGGGATGATGGGGGGGGGGAGGGATGGGGCATATGAGCTAGAACTGTTTCTTGCCCTTTGAACTGTCCATCTGTGGCAGATGCTACAGTATGGAAGTTGCGTTCTGGTTTGAACCACATGCATTTAGGATTGTGACTCCAGTTTTAAATCATTTCAGCATTTTAGAAATCATAAACATACTAGCAGGATTTCTTTTTTCAAATATAATTGCTCATTTCCATTTTAGACTACATAATTAATTGATCATAACAATATGATACGAGGTGCCACAGTGAGCAGAGTTTGTCGAGCAAGCGAGCCATCTCAATAGAGGAACACAGAGCTTCCTGATATTTCCTGAAGACTGACCGTCAGTGTTTCCTCACAGAAGAAGGATCTAGAATGCAAGTTCACCTCAACCAGTAAACAGCGTACATGCTCCAGCATGTAGTTTGAAACATGCGGCTCTTGTTTCCATAATCAGTGCCTATTCCTCCTCATGACCACTGTCATAGGCATGTCACTGAATATCTGACCCTCACTCTGTTTCAACTGTTTCCCCTTTTGTTCTAGAGCAGTGGTTCTCAAAGTGGTGCACCGGTCCGTGGAGTCCTGATCACCGGTCCGTGAAGAAGTCCGAGAGTGAAAAATAACTTATAATTATTAATTTATATATTTAAAATTGTGAAATTATTCGAATTGTTATTAAACATTTATTCAAAATTCTGTCTCAAACATTAAAAATACATTACCAGTGCCTTATTTTAACTTGCCAAATGGCTGTAGGGCGTGTAGGCCTACAAACAAATTTTATTAATGAAAAAATCCCTAATTATAAATAACCCTATAGCCTAATTAGTTTTATTTATAACACAGTTTGATTTTGTTTATGCTTGCCATTAAAGTTAGCGGTCCGCGAGCTTCCCAAATAAATTTGTGCCGGTCCGCGGCTTGCAGAAGTTTGAGAACCACTGTTCTAGAGCACAAAGGTCAAAGGCACATAGTGGTCATCCTAACAGACCGGCACTTCAAACCCAGTTGCTAGCTCGAGTAACAACTCACATCTCAGCCAAAGCCATCAAAACAAACTTGCAGAAGAAAATGATTAATCCAAAAATAATAAATCTTACCAAATGTGATTCCAAGAAGCAAGCACAACGCTCCTATTCCAACAAGACCGGTGCGAGCCATTGCACGGCGATTCACTTGCGTTTAACTCAGACGCACCATACAATCCACGAACTCCATTAAATCCAAATCGAAACGCTGTTCATAGGTCTGTTCTTAGAACCATACTTCATCCAATCCACAATAGTACCTCAGTACTGGCAATCGTTAGGCTACGTCCAGGTAGAAAGGCGGATAGGTAGATCGTCGGTAGGTAGGCAAGCTTTCGTATCACCGATCCATAACAATTCTTTATTAAAACTGTAATCAATGACTAAATAACTGTAGCAAGCTGATGTCGACAACGTTGTAACCGATGCATTAAAGCCATGCACGACGACAGTTCGATTTTTCGCTTGTATCCGTACACGCGATGTCCGATTCACACCGAATCTGTTTCTTTACAATGATCGCCAGCATTCTTCATTCACGCCGTTCAAAATCAATCCAATCGATAGCAGCAGCAGCTAGAAAACACACTCGCTGAACTTTTTTTGTCAAGCAGCCACTAGATGGCGTAATTCTGTGGCCTGAACATGTATCCTCTATCGAACGCATAAGAAAGCGCTCTTAAAAATTAAGACTATCGTCGTAATCGTAATTTCATAAAATTTCAAGAATATTCCTCCTAAAATATAGTTTTTTAAAAGCATTTGCCATATAAACAAGACACAATACTTTCCTGGCGCCAGAGGACCGCCCATAGAGTCACGATGTAAATAGGCAAGGTAGCTTTCAGTCCTACACATTATAGGTCCCACTGAAAGCTAGATGCATTGTTATGGCCCCGAGTATCATGAACCCCACATCAAGTGACACAGATGTCAATGGAAAAATAAAATCCGGTTACCAGAAAACGAAAGACCCAGAGTCTAGAGACATAGAGACAGAGACATAAACAGAGACAAAAGCAGAAAGACAGACAGGCAAAGATACAAAGACAGAGGCAGAGAGAGTCAGAGACACACAGACAGAGACACACAGACAGAGACGCACAATCAATCAATCAACCAATTTTCGTTTAATCAAAACTGTCAAACAAACCATCAACCTAAAACATAGGCCTATATGTAGGTCTATAATTTCTCAGCATGTTATATACATACGACTAATTAATTTCACAAAGGTTTTATACATAAGTTCAGTTTATATATATGCAACATAAATAAATATTTTTCTTGAATTAATATTAATTGATCTATGTTAGGCTAAAAAATTGATCTAGGTTTGCTAGGTTAAAAAAGTTTTTGAATAGTAGGCCTACTCTAGAGACAGACAGGGACACGCAGACAAGCGACGCACAAACAGACACATAGAAATTTAAGAGACAGGGACATGCAGGTAGACAAAGACTGAGCAATGATTAAGATCACTTTAGGAACAGCTACAAACCGTAGCGCTCGTTCTGGAGTAGGACTAACTTCATCCAAAATTGACCAGTTGTAAGCCGCCCCCTCCCCCAAATCTCAGCTCAGGTCTCCGCCCATGCCCTCCCCAGTGAGAAAGTAGAGAAAATTTTGCTTTTTGAAAGGTCAGAAATTTTAGACCGTCAAAAAATCTCGCGTCTTTCCTTCGGCCACTCGTTCGCCCCCCCCCCCCCCAATCTCAGCTCAGGCCCATGCCCTCTCCCCAGTTATTTTTTGACAATTCTCATACTGCGATTAACCGAGTTCGATAGGGTTACAGCCAACGACCTCATAGTCTGTATATGGTTACAGCGATCGCAATATAAATGAAACGATATTGAAGTAGGGCCTATAATATAGACCCTATTATATTATATTATAGGCTAGACCTAGGTCTATGTGACGCAGAAGAAACAGATCCGAGAAATTATAGGCCTAGCCTACCTATGTTTTAGCCAACTTTGCAAAGATACAACAGTTGGGTCTAGCATATGACGTTGTTTCCAATATAAAGTTCGCCTATAGCCTAAACCTATATGCGCCCTTAGGCCTACGAATTTAGCAGATGACATGCTATAGCCAAGTAATTAATATAATTATAGGCCTATGTCTATCGACCTACTCTATACTGTGTGTTGATATTAACAAACATTTTATAATCATAAATATATTAGGCCCATGAACTTTTTGTGTCGTGCAATTTTTTTTCAAGATTAATGGATAGATTATTTGCTTTGAACCACTTATATTAGCTACCCGGTACATTCTCCAATTCGGCTGAAATTGTAATTCACAGGAAGTCAACAGACGGTGTTCGTTCTGAATCGTACACATCCTAATCACTAGATGGCGTATTCGTCACATAGGCTACGGTGCAATGGACGCTATATAATTAAATCATAGCAAATCAAACCGTTAAGTGGGTGACCCTGTCAGAGGGATCCTGATCCATTCTGAGCCTCCCATTGCAGCCGATATTTTGATAATAATTATTGTCTATCGTCTAGCCTAATTAGTACTTTACTGTCTGTTGCAATTTATTGACTGCAAAAAATTGGTTGATTGATTGTGTGATTGATTTATTGAACTAGGCTTATTGATTGATTGATTGGAACATAGGCTACCAGAGTTTAGGCCTACATTGATTCAGAAGACTAAAATCTGTGCATTAACCTTTACCACTCAAATTTATTTTCCGCGCCAACCCCTCCAGATCAGAATTAAATTGCAGTGAATATTGGTCACAGTTCAACATTTATTTTCACCAAACAACATTATTCAATTTATGATATATATCATATAATATGATATATATGACACATATCATATATATACATACATCTTATATATCATATATCATATATAAATGATATATATATCATATTTAACAAATATGCGATATATATCATATATATCATATTTTTTCATATATATCATATATCATATGTATCATATATATTATGCATATAATATCATATCATATGTATCATATATATTATGCATATAATATCATATCATATGTATCACATTTATATAGCATATATCTATATATCATATATATATATATATATGACATATTATATATTATTATATATGATCATATATATGATATAATTAAATGACATATATCATATATGCATCACATATATCATATTATATATGATATAATATGATATATATATTATATATCACATCATACAATATATATCATATTTATATAGCATATATTTTATATGATATATATCACATATATATATATATATATATGATATATATATCATATATATCACATTTATATAGCATATATATCTATATATGATATATCATATATATGATATATATATAATTTATATGACATATATATATCATATATATATATATATGATATTGATGTGATATATATCATATATATGTATATATGATGCATGATATATATATGATACATATATATATATATATCGTATGTATAATATATATATATATCATATATATATATATCATATATCATATATATTATATAATATATAGAAATTATATATCATACATATCATATATGTTATATATATGTAATATATATATATGTATCATACATATACATATATATATAGGTTATGTATTATTTATGTGATATATAATATATATCATATATTTGATAGGCCTATATATCTATATCATATATATTATAATTATATGGTATATATCATATATATGTCTGTCATATATATTGCGCATAAATGATATATAGGCCTATATATATATTATATATATGATTTATAAATATACATATTATATATATATCGTATATATATATCATATATATCATATATATCATATATATCATATATAATCACTATATCATTTATCTAATATATCACAGGAGCTCCTTAGACCTTCACAAACTAATGTCCGCTCCCACCGGCCATATGAGTTAAAGCGGTTTTATAAATGTCCGCTGTGAGCGGCCTCATGAGTGGTAAAGGTTAAGTTGGGTGATGCTGAGGATGCTGCAGTGCTCGTGCCCGCAGTTCTGAAGGGAGTCTTCAAGGGACCGCATAGGGTCGGATTAACTAAATGTGGTGACCACGTTCCTTCTCAGAAAAACTGTGAGGCCCAGCCCCACAAAATCACAACAACAGAACACATGAAACGTATATAATAATTATATTATGTTGCTTCCATATGCCTACTTCTAATTCTCATCTTATCACTCTTTCACTCATATTAATTATAAATCATTTTTTACATTGCAAAACGTGGAATTGCTGTTTTTCGGGAGCAATACACTTGAAACGTGAAACACATATAATATGATATTATATATATATATATATATATTCCTATTAGAGACCTAGCTTTATGCAATGAGCATTTATTGTGGCATATCTTTGTTCCAAAATCACTATTATTGCCTCACTAATTTTATTGGTCATCGATAGGTTATCAGTTTGTCCTATGTCCTTGAACCTCTTATTGTTATGCAATTTTGTTGCGTCATTAATTTTTCGTTGCTGCTACGAGAATATAGCTCTGTGCTATTATGACGACATCTCTTTGGTCTACAACACTATTGTTACGTCATTGGCGTATGTGGTTATGGTATAATGACTAATTCTGTATAAGTTCATATACGAACACTGTTGTTACTTCATTAACTTTGTTCAGAAACATGTCGCTGACTCGCTGTAAGGACAACAGCTAGCTTAACTAGGGTAAGCGTATACATAAAAATTTATAAGACGGATACGGTAAAAGGCTCACGAGTCGTATGTTGCCATGGCGCATCTGGTGTAGGCCTACATAATAAAATTTCGTCATCTTGCAACGCGCCACCAGAGTGAGAATTGTCGAAGGTTGTGAAGGTTCAACCCAAGTCTTTCTTAGGACCCCACAGTAAAGTCTTCATTGCGTATAGGCCCCTACCCCAAGTCCACATAAATCAGCGTTTGACCTCCAGTTATTTTTCTACAATTCTCATTCTGTGCGTCATATAGGCCTACCGTAGTAGCCTACCGGTACTTGAGTTCTGGTCAGGCGAGTTAGGTTAGTAAGTACTAAGTAGACCTATTTAAACAATTTGGCAAGAACAATAAGCCTGACTAAAATTTCTGGCTGATTTATAAATGAATCTGCCTGATAACTGAAACCCAATAGGCCTAGGGACCCACATAATTTATTACATATTATGTGCAAAAGCTGTTAAGTCTAGGCCTATAGCCGACAGGCCTACTAAAATGTGTAGTTTCGAATAATTTGTTCTGAGGTTTTGTCCTTTAGCGATCAGAATTAATAAATTGCAATAACAAACAATTTATTAATTTTCTTTTGCATGAGTGTGGGTGTGTTGGGCCCTGTTTGGCCGAACACGCTGAACATACCTTAAGCCCGCCAGTTGCCCATTTGCCTGCTGTAGGCCTAGGCAGGGCCGGACTAAGGCATGTTCAACATGTTCGGCCGAACAGAGGTCCCCACACTTTAAGGGCCCCCACACATGCGAAAAGAAATATTTCTAAGGAAAAAATTGGTAGGCTATGTTCTGAAGAAATTTCGACCAAACGACTAAAAAAAGGTAGTCAACTGTCCTGGTAGGGAAAATGGGTATTATATTCTAACAAAATTTGTACCATACGACAAAACAGGTCATCAGATTTGTCGGCCAAAGATCCACAGAAACGTTTCCGAACAGGCCCCCACATTTCTTAATCCGGCCCTGGGCCTAGGCCTAATAAATATGCGCGTGGCGGACCGGTTGGTTCTCATAAGGGGGCCATTGGAACTAATCACAGTACCCGGCCCCCACATTAGCCTTAATACGCATTTTTTAATCTAGCCCCCGCTTTGAGGGGATTCGATCAGGTTTCTGGGGTGAGAGCCCAAAATGCCCGTTTTAGCCGGGCATTTTGGGCGGACGGCTGGGTCGCGAAGATCCCCTTGGAAAAGAAAAGTTTTAAGGAAACGCGCAGAAACAGACTAAACAGTAATTAGTGCTTCCAGATCAGATCTAGGCTACGTACGAATAGCCTACGTAAATTAATTAAGACGAGAAATATGCCCATAGGCCCAGGCTTGTAGCAAGAATCGACTGTCTTAATTAGGCCTATAGTCTTGATAATTGGTAGACCTAGTTGGATTCAGTTGACGTCAGGTGTGAATTGTTCTAAAATAATTGTTAGACCTCTAACACGCACACACAGACACGTAGGCTACAAGAAGTGAGCGCGGTAGATTGACAACCAAACAAGTAGAAAGACAGACAGAAACACGGAGAAAGGCATAAATCATCGTCGCAAGAGGACCTTAAAAAGAAACACTGGGACGCAACACGCTGAAAAGACAGAAGAGATTCTGAGAGATGGGGGTAAACGAAGGGACAGAAAGACAGACAGACGAAAAGACATAGGCTACACTGCAGTATGAGAATTGTGGAAAAATAACTGGGGGGATTGGCCTATGATAAACTTGAAATTGGGGTATGAAAAACATACTTTAACATGGGGCTCTAAGAAAGACTGGGGGGTTGAACCCCCCCAGCCCCCCCGGCAATTCTCACCCTGGGCTACAGACAGACAGAGTGAGACAGAGCGAACGATCGAATGAGCAAAAGAGAGAGATAATTCGACAGCCTGCTTTCATGCGACTCAATAACGTTTGTTACAAAGCTCACGTACCTTATCAGCAAGGAATGTTCAGCTTTTGAACAGGGGCCTAGAGAAAACGCACACGGCCATGACAAAAGACAGTGCACTCGATTATAGGCTTAGACACGTCTGATTAGACGAGATTCTATTCTTAATGCTCGTCTTCTTCATATCCAACCTGTTGATCGATTAATTATTGTCCGCTCTAATCAACGGGCGGGTCTACACTCAACCTGAGGCCGCCGCCGGGTCACGGCTCAACCAAGATAACGACGGTGGACAGCATGCATACATTGCATAAGGTCTGCATAGGTCCTTGAAGAAATCCGACAGTAGAAGGCCTATATCGGAACGGCATAGCACCAACGTCACTGAGTAAGTTGAAGTTAGCTTTCAGATAGGTCCCTCTGCGTGACCAAGGCTGTTCTCTATCTCGTACCAGGGTTGCATACAATTGCGTAGAAGCAGACGACAACGATCAAAGATGGCTTCTCGTCGAATTATTCTCATTCTTCTCTCAGTACTTTCGGCTTTCATCGTGTAAGTTTGCTTATATTACTTATTGCTGTTTATGTACGAACTATGAAGACATAATATTTATGATCATAATAATTATTATCTACAGGGTGGGCCACAAAAAGTAACTCCCTACGATTTTTTGCCAATATCTTGGCCAGAAGTAAAAATTTCGAAATGAAATTTGACAGTCTTAAAGGCAACTTATATTTGCACATGATGGCCAGATTTCATCAAAATATTTCAAACAAAACAAAGGTTATACCACTTTTAGTGAGGTCACCCATCGTTTTTTGACGATCTTTGAGTCGAAAGTGGATGAATAATGCGAGGTTTACTGGAACAATGCTTCACAGGACTCAATTGCCATGTAGCACTAGCCTATGTTACTTCTAGGCCTAATAGGGCCGATGCCGATGGCTTGCTGCTGTTTTAATGACACTGTGTCGTAACAAAGATGATTATAGTGTCGCCCTCCTCCCTTATCCAGGCTCGTTACTGGCACTGCCATGGTGCGAACACTGGCGGAGCTTCTATGGGGCCGGTAGCAATCTGAATACCCTACGACCGAAGAGGAGGGGCCTCTAAAAGTGCAAAAAAATGAAATGCCTATAAAAAAAGGTCATCAACTTTTTGGGACAGCGATCGAATTGACTCAAGTTTACAAACTTATTCTATGAAAAGATGCAGGAATGCGAATTGCCTTTCTTTCACATAATTTTATGCTCGTTAGATATCGGCCTTGAGATGGCAAAATCACTAGATCTGAAATATGTCGTAAATTAGCTTCTGCACATTGAAAAAAAGTAGCCTATTCATTCCACCAGTTAAGCCTAGATGTGTGTTTTTTACTATTCTTAATCGAAATCTCCAGGAATTATTTTTTTATAGCGCCCCTTAGATCTAAAGCTCTCTTTACTCAGAGGCGCTCCCGAATGCAGAGCGGACACTGCATCGGAGTTTTACGCCGAAGCGCTGAACAATTGTGAGTGAAGGCCTTGCCCAAGGTCCTTACGCGGCGAGGTGTATTGGAACATCGAACCTTCCGGCTCCAAGGCAACGACGCCACCACTATACCACCGCACCCCACAAGTTTCATTTATAGGAACTTTACAACGAGAATGCAGTCGCAGCCCTCGCTATTGTCTATAGGTCCAATATAATATATGTAGGCCTATACAGGAAAATGTCAGCTTTTCAAAAGACGACATTTAATTTAGTGGTTGACACTCCAACGGAAATTATTACGGAATCATCGCTCCATTCAGTCAGACGCCCTTGCTTCTTTCACCAGGGATTCACTTCCGTTCTCCTTTCACTCCTTTCTCTTAGTAGCCTATTATAACCGTAGTGAGCATCCCTGAATTCTGCATTCGCCTCGTCAATAATTCCGCCATTCGTCATCATCATGATCGTCGTCGTCCTCCTCCTCCTCGTCATCGTTATCATCACCACCACCACCACCACCACCACCACCACCACCACCACCATCATCATCATCATCATCATCATCATCATCATCATCATCATCATCATCATCATCATCATCATCATCATCATCATCATCATCATCATCAAGAACTGGGAATGGGCTAGGCCTATTGTCGATGTGTAGGGGAGAATGTCCAGCATTGGGACAAATTTTACATTTTATGGCATACAATCTGTGTTATTTGTAGTACATGTATATTGTTGATATAGTCCGAAACAGCAATGTTTCATGAACCTAAAATGATTTTATTGCATTTTTATCACAAAAATAAACAACCCAAAATTAGATTTTTCCGTTGTGAAAAAATGTGTCCCAATTCAGGCCATAGCGTCCTGCATTGGGACAACGCATGTGGAGCATTGGGACACACAATAAATCTGGTTCTAATCATATCTAATAGAGTACAATATATCATATTCCAGTTGACAATATCTAAACGAGTGACTAGAGTAGATTAAACAATAATATTATCAAAAATTTAATCAATACGAGCAAGCTTCCGTTGACCCTGTCAATCATAATAAAAATTGGACTTACTGGTCAATTTCAAGTAAGTGCAATGTATCATATCTTTACCCATCCTGATAGCATTCTGTTTAACACAATATACAGTAAAACCATTTAAGTTTAATTTCTTATGATGAATTTCATGCATTGAGATTGTCCCAATGCAGGCCATCAGCACATGTCCCAGTGCAGGCCATCTATGGCTATTTCTTTACTTTTCAACTATTAAAAAATGTACGCTGTAAATGACGTCAATATTTCACCGAATGCTCTGCAGTATACTTACCTAAATAGTTAACTGAAATTTCAGGCTAAATCTGCACTAAACATTTAATGCACTGGTTGAGAATGCGTGAGTGAAAATTTACTTTCTTTACCTGAAAATGAAAATTTGCAATATTTTTGTCAAACACGTTCTTCTTCGTGGCATAAGACGCGTGATCACTCGCAACGTCAAAAACGTTCGTTTGGTGGCGCCACACGATTTTATAAATACGCAGAAGGTTATGATATCACGCTGTCCCAATTCAGGACCTGTCCCAAAACTGGACATTCTCCCCTACGCCTAACCGTTAAGACACATTTCTGTCTAATTCCTTGCATGAATATAGGCCTACATGTAGTCTATTATTATAATAGATTACTAAAACTTAAACTTACTATTATCATGGTGACTCTATCTCTTGCACCATGACTATATATAGCTCAAATTTAAATGCATACTAGGCCTATAATATTTATATACACACATGTATATGACCTAATTGTGACACCTTGATAAGAAATGATGACGATCTAGGCCTATAGCATATTCACGGTTGTATTAGAAAAAAGTATAATTCAACACCTGAGACTCATGGAAATCTTTCTAAATTGTCGCTAAAGTAAAAAGCCTATTGATGTGCAAATAACTTGATATAGCGTAGACCTACTCTTCTTACTTGCTACAAGTATCTTTCATTGGTATTTTATTATTGCGATTCCCAAACAGTCGTGGACAGGTTAAGAGGAATAAAGTGTGCATATAGGCTAGCTATAGTAGCTACCGGCATCTTATTTATAGACCGCTTCCATAGCGACCGGGTGAACCCCCTGTAGGCCTATGTATGCATGTATGTATGTATGTATGTATGTATGTACGTATGTATGTATGTATGTATGTATGTATGTATGTATGTATGTATGCATGTATGTATGTATGTATGTATGTATGTATGTATGTATGTATGTATGTGAGTGTATGTATGTATGTATGTATGTATGTATGTATGTATGTATGTATGTATGTATGTATGTATGTATGTATGTATGTATGTATGTACGTATGTACGTATGTATGTATGTATGTATGTATGTATGTATGTATGTATGTGTGTGTATGTGTGTGTATGTGTGTATGTATGTATGTATGTATGTATGTATGTATGTATGTATGTATGTATGTATGTATGTGTGTGTGTATGTATGTGTGTGTATGTGTCTATGTATGTGTGTGTATGTGTGTATGTATGTATGTGTGTGTGTATGTGTGTGTGTATGTATGTATGTAGGCCTAACTATTTATGCATTTATATATGTATGCAGACCCTATGTAAGTCTACGAAAGCATTTGACAGAGCATCTACCAAGAACCTCGATCCTATCATAACAATTATGTGGCGTGACTTCATCATGTATAATGTGTGGCTTGTTTCCAACAGGTTCAGTGAAGGCAGTACCGGTACAACAATTGAAACAACACCAACAACCGGTCGGTTGTTTAAACTTGTTTTGCTTATCAGATCGGGTTGTGCACAGGATGCACACATAACCTAGGGCCTACCTTTAGAATTGAATAGCCTATTATTGGAATAATTCAGTAGTTAAATCTTATGCCCTTTAGAAGCGGCGACTTTATTAAACCATATAGGCCTACTAAATAATTTTAGAACTTCAACAGAAAATTAGGCTACGAGCTCGTATTAATAATATTATTATAAGGATCCCAAGCCGGGCAACATTTATAAAAGAACCGGGAGCAAACTATGTCTATTGCACAATAATTCAAATCCAAATCAGTATAGGCCTACCAGCAGTTACCATGTAGGCTACGTCATTATTAAGCCTAATTTAACGCCACTTGTGAATTAATGAGACTTAATTTTTAATTCCATTAGCTTTCTTGTCAAACAGAATTCTCCAACAGTTTTATAAGATGCTCAAAGGCGTCACCAGTAGCCTAAGAGAATTGCAGAAAAATTAGGCCTACTGTGGTGTCAGACGTTGATTTATGTGGAGTCTGGGTGCGCGTGTACCAGTGGCGGTTGCCGCGGATCCAGAACTGTTCGAAGGGGGGGGGGGGAAACCTTTGGTCTTCGGACAGACAGGGAAATTTTCGTCATTGGTCGCCAAAAAAGTTGACGACCTTTTTCTAGTCATTCGTCGTTTGGCTGAGGGAAAAAGTACCTTTTCCATCCCCAGAAAAGTTGACCTTTTTTAGTCATCCGGCCGTGAACCGAATGGGGAGGGGGGGCACATCCCATGCAATTTTTCAATGGGGGCGGGCAATATGCCATGGCACCCCTATACCTATTGCTAATTTCAAACCGAATGGAGGGGCACGTCCCATGCAATTTTTAAATGGGGGCCACGACCGGATTGGCCCCCTGGATCCGCCTCTGACGTGTACTGTACTTGACTACAGAGTCCTAGGAAAGCCCCGAGGGGTAAACCTCCAAAAAACCCACTGGCCATGGCAATTCTCTCACCTTGGGCTCCACATTAAAAGCTTGGATAATTATAAACTAACTTACCGGTAGCTTTTATTGTTTGTTTCTATGTCGTCGGTCGTTCTGGCTTCAGCAGCTGCTACAACAACGGCGGTTACTTCAGGTACGTTCATATTCATATTCATATTCATATTCATATTCATAATTATAACTTTTAAGGGTACCACGTCCAGCAACATTTATAGAAGGGGGAGTAAACAAAAGGCCTATATCTATAATAGGCTATTAGACAATAAATAATTCAACTCCAAATCAGTAAAAACAGTTAATTATTATGATTCTTTTATGAATGCCAAGATTACGTTACTATGCATGTATATGAACGCCATGCACTTGTGAAGTTGTGAAGTAGGCTATAGTGAGACATTTAATTCTTAATTCCATCAGCTTCTTGCATGGGCGCCCGCACATTAGTGGCAAGAGGGGACACTCATGGGCGGAGACCTGGACGAAGAATGGGTTAGGGTTAGTCGCCGAAAAAGTCGCCGAAAAAGTTCCCATATTTTGGCGGCCAAAATTTCCGTTTTAGTCATCTGGCCAAATCTCAAGGAAATTTCATATTTTCTCCGCCAAAAAGTTGATGACCTTTTTTTATAGTCCTGACGCTCAACTATTGGGGGGGGGAACGAATGCATGGGCCGTCCCCCCAACTCCTTCATTGGGGAACCGTTCTTCCTGTCCTCCCCTAGGTCTCCGCCCATGGGAGTACTTGCCCTCTGGAAAAATGATTTTTTTTCTACTTATTGACAGCTACATTTTGGTTCTTAACAAATTTCTTCGCACCAAAGCACCAATGTTACCAACGATATACATTATGAAACAGGGGAATTTGCATAAATTTAGAAAATCTGTAAAAAAAGCCATGTGTAGGCCTTATTAATTATCCGCTCGAATTTGAAAGCTCTTGCTAAAAAGTTAAACCGTGTCCATAAATTATGTTTTGCCCCTCTTGCAAAAATTTCTGCGGGCGGCCATGGCCTTTTGTCTCACGAATGAGTGAATCAGTCAAACTGCTTTTGTGAGTTGCTGCAGGCCTATAGCCTAGGCTATAGGCGTCATCAGTGTGAGAATTGGCCTATATAAAAATTACTGTGGTTTCAGACGCTGCATGGTTTAGGCTTAGGCCTATGTGCAATAATGTGTATAATGAAGACTTGACTACGGAGTCCTAAGAAATACCATGCAGTAAACCCCTTCAACCCCTCGATAATTCTCATCCCCTAGGCCTAGACGCAACATTAAAAGCCTGAGGAATATGGATTCTTTTACTTTCCTTTCTTCTCCCCGCCAGGCATGTGCCGACGATGAGGTTTATAACAAGACATCTCCAAATCGTTCTGTTCCTGGTTTAATCCCCAAAGCCTGGATATTATAATCATAACCATAGCCAGCTGGGGTGAGAATTGCCGGGGTTGGGGGTTTCAAGTGGATAATGGTCCAACCCCCGTTATTTTTTCACAATTCTTACACTGACCACAACTGTAGCTTATGCAGTTTCTATGTCGTTGGTCGTTCCAGCTTCTACGCCTCCGCCAGGAGCGTCAACATCGTTGCCTGCTTCGAGTACTGGTGCGCCACCGACCGGTACGACTGAAGAACCGCCGTCCACCACCACGCAGGAACCTACCACCGCTGCAGTTGACACGGAATGGTTCGATGACCTGTCAACCGTTGACTACATCATCATCGGTGTGACGTGTGGAGTCTGTGCAGGAATCATCCTTGGAATCATCATCATCGTCTGCAGAAAGCGCATGCGGTAATAAACCTCTAGGCCTAATAAAAGGACACCCGGTGTCACCCGCTATTTGCATGGGCGGAGTTTGGTTTCCGTTCTTGAGGGGGCTAACCCCGAGTCTGGGCCTTATTGGGGGAGAAGCTAACCCCGAAAAGGATACCCTTTTCATGGTAAAAAAGATGAATCTGGGCGTTCTTGGAGGGGCTTAGCCCCCCCTAGCCCCTGATAAACTCCGCTCATGGCTATTTGATAACGACGACAATTCCTCAAGTTGAAACATCTGTAGGCCTATTCATTGGTGTCCTGATTGCACAACATCTAAAAATTGCATAAAATTGATCACCAACTCGCCCCACAACTAGCACACTGAACTACCTTTTTAGAACTTCAATTTTTAAATGTTGAGCAAATTAGACATGTTCAGACTTGTGAAGCTATATATTAATATGTAATTAATTTCCTGCCACCAGCCGTGACCCGTCTCATCCTTCTTCTGCTCAAGTCTTGCTCACCACTCAAACCAGAAGTACAGTAGTACAATAGTACATGTTCATGTTATTTCCAATTTTGCAAGAACAAATACTCAAAAAATTTCAAATGGGTATCAAGGACCCATGGGCGGAGTTTGGTTTCCGTTCTTGGGAGGGCTAACCTCGAGTCTGGGCCTTCTTAGGGGGGGGGGGCTAACCCCGAAAAAGGACACCATTTTCATGGTAAAAAAGTTGAATTTGGGCCTTCTTGGGGGCTTAGCCCCCTAGCCCCTGATAAACTCCGCCCATGCAAGGACCCCATATGGATAACTTACGGTTACCCCATCACATTCGATCTGCATTAGGTTTCATCTACTTTAATTAGAAGTCTCAATCGTGCATACACATTTGAATAAATAAACATTTAAGCATATCCTGGATTATTTCTGTTGTCACTCTTACGATGTACTTTCACTATCACGATAATCTTATTTACCAGTCATTTACTAAATTAATCAGACCCCTATCTGACAGAAGCCATCCTGTTGTTCCTGAACAAACCTTTTTATTTTAGAAAGTGAGACAGACAGACAGATAGACAGACAGTGACTTACTAAACAGACAGACAGACAGATAGTGACTTACTAAACAGACAGACAAATAGAGACAGTGAAACATGCATACATTTCATTGTCATTGGATTTTTATTTGTTTTCAGTAAGGGCAAGGAAGACTCCAGTGCGTTGGTCCCCCACGGCTACCACCCAGAACACGTCATGGAGCTCGGAGACGGAGTTAAAAATTACGATATTGAACACTGATCCGATTCTTGGACTCGTTTGCGGTGATGTCAGTAAATGGCCACTAAGTGTTTTGGGCGACGTTGCAAAGGACACAAATACAAAAACAATATTAATTGTTAATATGAAAAACGTATCTTTCTGAAAGAATTAATATATTGGAAATTGGTATCTTAATTATGGCATGCACATTATAATCGATGAAGAATCCTGGGATTTTAGGGTTACGTTTAGTACTATATGATATTACAGTTGGTGATGCCTTGATATAGACTACGGAAGACAACTGTAAATGTCGACTGTTATAATTATATTTTTGCACTCTCGTCATTCGCAACACCTTCAACATGTGCTGTAACATTGTCTTCCTCTATACATACCAGGTATCTGCAGATTGCGTGTCTTATCAAACCTAGTCCAACAGCTTTTATTGATGGTGTATTACCGAGCACAGAAACTAGATGTGAAATTATAACAATTCTGAGATGTTGTGATATATTATCTAGCAACTGTAATAAGTAACTTCTGTTTGCCACTGTCTAATGCTCAAGATGAATACAGAGGCAAAATGACAAATACCTGATATGCATTCTAAGATGAAATTTCTCTATGTTTGTGTTACTTAACGCTAAACTTTTATCATGACATGACACAAGAAGCAGAAAATAATTTTCAACACAATATTTGCTCATTGTAAATTGAAAAATTGCTTTGTAAATGTCATAGATGTGGTAAAAATAAACAGATTGCACTGTGCAATGCACAGACGTCCTAATAATATCATATTAAACTAAGAACCATAAATACAACGAATCTGCTTTTAAAGCCTTTATATTGAATAATGTCAGCGGCAAAAAACCTCGCTTGCAAAGAATTAACTGTTTCGGTTTTGATTCTCAGATGAAGACAAGATTCAATCAGTGTCCTGTACACACACACACACTCTCTTTATTTAGAGCGATAACAGAAATAATTATGACACCAGTTGCAAGTCGTACAAAGTTCACAGAATTCACCATCACCACTTTTGATAGTTCTTCTTGTGCTAAACTGACTTGAAAATGCATTCTTATTTTCACATAGTGTCGTACAGTTTTTTGACCCTGGATAAATAGACATGTTGACAATATTAAGCCACCACTAATAACACTGATTTCAGACAATACAAGGGTTGACAGTTCACAAATACAAACAAGAAAAGTCAGCGTGTGAACTCCAGCTATTTTGGTGGCTAATATATAATCCTATATTCAGCGACGCAATAAACAAGAGCATCAGACTGATAATATAAGCTGGGTCTAATTCACTCATGGCAAAGACAATTATTAAGTTCCTACTACCTACTGCGGAGAAACATGTACCAAAGAAAACATCAAGGAAAACTACCCCATGGTTATCCGAAGAGACCATTGAGGTGGCAATAGAAAGGAGAGAAGCAAAGAAGGAAGGGAACAGGGATAGGGTAAAAACGTTGAATAAGACCTTCCAAAGGAAGGCAAGGGAGGATAAAGAAAACCATCTCAACGAAATGTGCAGAGAACTGGAGGAAGAAGGAAAGAAAGGAAGAACTAAAGAACTGTTCGCAAAGATGAAGGAAATAACAAAGACAGCAGGCCCTAGAATGGGTTCACTCAAGACGAAGGATGGGAAGATAATAGGAGATGAGGAGGAGATAAAGGAAAGGTGGAGAGAGTATACGGAAGAGCTGTACATGGAAGATGAATGTGTCGAGAAGGAAAACATCAAAATAGAGGAAGTTGAGAACGAACCAGATATATTGGAGGTAGAGGTGGAGTGGGCGATAAAACAGCTCAAGGACAACAAAGCGCCAGGACATGATGGAATACCTATAGAACTGGTAAAAGCGGGAGATGAAGCAGTGGTGAGAACTATTACAAAACTATGCAATCAAATCTGGAAAACTGGGCAGTGGCCGGAGGATTGGAAAAGGTCCGTGTTCATACCAATATTCAAGAAAGGAGATGCGAGAGAGTGTGGAAATTATCGAACGATAGCGATGATATCGCACACGAGCAAAATACTCCTCAAAATAATCCACAAAAGAATGGAGAAGACAATCGAAAGGGAATTACCAACCAACCAAGCGGGATTTAGGAAGGCGCGAGGAACGCGCGATCACATCGCCAATATAAGGTGGATTATGGAGAGACAGAGTGAATACGGGCAACAGGTGCATATGTGTTTTATAGACTATAGCAAGGCATTTGATTGCATAGACCATACACTACTGTGGCAGACGCTAATTGAGATGGGAATTCCGAAGCACTTGATTAAACTACTACAAGGCCTCTATGTGGATCAAGAAGCGGTAATAAGAACTGAATATGGTGACACAGGGAAATTTAAAATAAGGAAAGGAGTGAGGCAGGGGTGCATTTTGTCCCCTTTCCTGTTCAATCTGTATGCCGAGAGAATTATGAGGAGGGCTGGATTGGAGGAGGCAACAGAGGGGGTAAGGATAGCGGGGAAAATACTGAATAATCTGAGGTACGCCGATGATACGACATTATTGGCGGGTAAGAGGGACGACCTAGTCGAGTTAATAAGAAGAGTCAGAAAGGAAAGCGAAAAGGCGGGACTATACTTCAATGTAAAGAAAACAAAGGTTATGACAACTGCAACATGGAAAAACTTTGAGGTGGATGGAGAAACGATAGAGGTAGTATCGAGCTTCACATTCCTGGGATCTATGATAGAGAAGGAGGGAAGAAGTGATATGGAAATAAGGAGGAGGGTAACAATGGGGAAAACGGCAATGAACGGTCTGGAAAAGATTTGGAAGGACAAATACGTGAGCAGGGAAACAAAGAAAAGACTGGTAAGAGCACTGATCTTCCCAGTCGTCCTATATGGATGCGAGACATGGACAAAGACACGGGATATGGAAAAGAAAATCAACGCGTGTAAGATGTGGATTTGGAGAAAGATGCTAAGGATTTCATGGACGGAGAAGAGAACTAACGAATCGGTGCGCGAGGAGCTCGGAATAGAGAGGGAGGAGACACTGCAGCAAACAGCAACTTGGAGGAAATTGAGCTACTTCGGCCATGTGATGAGATCTAACGGTTTGGAAAAGGAGCTGATGACGGCATGCGGTGAGGGACGGAGAAGATGCGGAAGACCAAGGAAGAAATGGTTGGATGAAGTACAGGAAAAGTCTGGTATGAGACTGGAGGAACTAAGAGAGGCGACTAGGGAGAGGATCAACTGGAGAAGATGCACCAGGGCTTTCGCCAGAGCTCCAGTAGCTGACGGCACCAGGTGACCAGGTGACTACCATGAACTGGTACTAATACCAAAACAAATGTCCTTATATAAAGAGATCTTTCTTTACTCTCCAATCAATAAACTGATCGAATCGTTCAAGTTCAACGACTGAACTTTACGATCAAGTAAAAATGTTGATGAAAAAACTCTACAAGTTCGCTGTTCTCCACAAGCATTTTGATAAAAATTGTGATAAATCTGACAAACCAAATACAAGCCCCCTTGGCAAAAATTGCGAACGGACACTTCCAAAGGTCTATTCAGCAGAAGCTCATTTAAAATAGAATTACTGAATAGCATAATATACAGGTCTAGTTAGCATGAATAATATGAATATCTTGATCCAAAGAATGAAGCAGAAATTTACATGTGGCAATGTAAATAATCTCCAAAAATGCCTAAACAGACATAATTATCATGAGCTACAGCCGTTTACGAGTCTGTAACTTATAACAACTCTCCGTGTAACTTATAACATCATTCTCTCTTTCGTAACAACATACACTGCGGCATATCTAAGGACGGTTTAAAGAATTCTGTTCCAGCATGTATGCCGAACCCAAAACTGATCAGTCTCGTAGTGTTCGCAATTTCATTATAGTTTCTTTATTAGACTTTATTGCTTCTGCCATTGATCCTTAAAGAAGCAATCACATTTTAAATGCACAAGAAACTTAAAATCTTTACAGCGCACTTGCTTAATTATCAAATCTAATTCAAGACCACTTGCAAACATGAACTTGACGTCATATGCTACTTTAGCTGCTCATAGAAGAATAATAACAGCAAAAATGCATCATGAAATCATTATGACTCTGACTTAAATTAATTATTACGACAAAATAGGCCTAGACAAGACACACGAAAAACTGAAACAAATCTTCACATCTGCACAGGAAAGCACGACTGTAATCACGTTGAATAGAAGAGATCGTTCGAATAAAGATCGGGACTCGTGAGCGGAAACAAAAGCAAGCACCAGAGCAAGAGTCCCAAGACAAATGCAGCCGCTACAAAGTATCGTGTTGGCGCTTTATGTACAAACACTTCCTCGAAGTTAGGAAAACCCATGTGGTTGCAAAACGCATGAGCCAACAGCGGTGCGACCAAGTGACCTGAATAAAAAGAAGAAACAGTTTTGCTCGGTAAAACGACAGAATGACAGCGTATTATATCAAACCAATCATTGAGATGCATCCCTTGTGCCAGGTTGTTTTAAATATGGTAGCCTCCAAAGGAAGGGACAGACAAGTCGCTTGGCCAAATGGTATTTGGACCATAAGGCGTAAAAAAAAAAGTGTTGTGTTTCCGGTAACGCGACCGACCCATTTTTACGGCCGCGACCCAAATATTTTTGTGAAAAAATTTTATTAAAAAAAAAAAAATTTTCAAAATTTTTTTTTTTTTTTTTAAATTTAATTTTTTTTTTTTTTAACATTTGTATTGACATAACATAAGAGACGTCAACAAAATGAAATTAATAGGACTGTTTCTAGAGCAGTTTTAGGTGCAGACAGTCGGGAAATAGGCAGTTTATACTTGCTTAGAACACGTACTTTGTTTCAGCGTGCAAAAAAGACTAGTGGGGTATACTTTTTCGGATAGTCACTGCATAAAAATATTTTACAAAATAAAAATATTTTCCGACCTACCTACCCAATTTTTTTTAGCTCTGTTACCGGAAACACAGCATTTTTTTTTTTAGGCCTAAGCTATCAACAATATGCATATGGGACTCTTACAGTTTACCATAATTTCATATTCAACAAGATAGCGGAAGTTGGTGAAGCTTTTGAACAGACACCAGAATAATTTTCTGTTATTAGAAGACACAGTCTTCAAGAATTCCAACTATAAATCCATCCGATCCTCTGCCCTCAAAGATTTTTCAAGTCGTAAACCTGCCTTAGCAGCTGGATTAATCAATCTAAATCTAAGACTCATTGACTTGGATTATCTTCAAATTCCACAGATCCCAACATCTGTAGCCAAATAACTCTGTTTATAATCAATATTCATGGTAGTTATATAGTAGGCAATCAACTATTAATTAAACATGTTAAGCATTTGCCATATATTTTTAGCCCTTGTTCCGACAATGGCATTTTAGTTCATTTCACACTTGAAGAACATGAAATCTCATCATGCATTAAAGATAGGATTAAATTGCAAAGAAGAAACATTTATAAAATCGAATTCTTAACTACAGTATGACATTTATTTCTTTGTATACACTTACTTTTCAGTTACAGCAGTTTGAAAAGGCACTATATAGCTAAAACAATCATTATGGTATGTATACCAAAAGAGACTATGGTAGCATTCCTAAGGCAATCCCCAAACATTGCAAATGTTAAGCCCTCATGTTCAAGAAAGAAAACAGTGGCAGACAGTTTTTACAACAAACCTGTTCTCAAAAACAGAAAGGCAGAATATACTCCGAAGATTGTCGTGTACCCAAACTGAAATGCTGAAAGAAAAATTAAAATGAATCAAGTAACAAAATCTTCAATGTTAATTTCAGAAACTGATACTATCCTGGAATTTAGAAAAGCCCAGATCAAAAGCAACATTAACAACACTACAGCCTGATATAGTCAAGGCACATACCCACACTTAGTGAAAGATCTTTGCAAATAACATCAATAATGCATAGCAGTGCTGCGTACTGTTCAGTGTCTATCCTCTCTTGTGGCCAATTTATTAAGCATGGCAATATAAATGCCTTGTGAACAAGACACTAGAGCAATTACAATTAACTGCATTTCACACTTCTAGGCTTTCTTTCAAGAGATGTCTGCCCCAAATCATTTCACTTAATGTTTTTTTATCTTCCAGTCCTAACATAGTCAGTTTAGTGTAGGTTTCCTCTGTTGCAGCACCTCCAACTAAACCAATTAAATGTAATCTGTGATCTGAGAAACAGGAGAAAACTGATAACATGTCATCCTAATCTTATTCCTCTCGCTGATGATGTCTCTTCATTTTATCGGAACTCTGAAATATGAGTGCACTTTTTTATAATACAACCCGTAAACAATGTCAAACTACTGCAGTCTTGTGCTTTAATATATTGTCTCCAATTCAGTTTTGCTACTCCAATACATCAAACTCAGTGTTTTATTCCTACTAATTCCATATGAAAACATTATACAAAGTGCTACATAACAAAAATAAAATAGAGACTACATATGTCACACAGATTATGTCAAACAAACCTGCTCGTAGCACTGCAACTTTCACAGAAACACCTTCTTGTATTTTTTCGTACAGATGATGTACATGGGCTACAGAAATACCAAAATTGACTAATGTGATCAGTCAGCAGATTTCACACAACACAAAGAAAGTATGTAATGTTTTGTCTAGTAATGAACAGATCCACAAAGTAATTTAAACTACAGCATAATACAGGGTGGGCCAATAGGAATGCAACAACTTTGACGCTTTATAACTTGAAGAATTTTTATCCGAACATCGTGATCAATATACCAAATTGAAGGTAATTATCCATTCTACCACTCTGTCAAATCTTGCGCTGATATACGGCACCGTTTAAATAAAAATGTCGGTGCGGCGCACACCTCTCAATTTTGAATGTAAATAATGAACATCATAGCGCCGCTCACGGAAGAGGATAGAATTTTAATCAGAATCTTAAGAGTAGAAAAAAGAATACAATGCACATCAGATGTTGATAGAAATTACTTCTAGAAAATGGAATAAATATGCTCTACATCGATTGATTAAACAAATTGATGCCACGGGAACGTCTAACAGCCGCAACTGTGGTCGCAAACGCGTTCTCCCGCCGGCTCATCGTTCACGTCATACGGTTGCCTAGGCCTATCTGAACGCTAACGTACTAGAGTTTATTGAACCGGAGAACTGGTCACCGAACAAGCCGGATTTAAACCCGGTTGACTATTCGATCTGGGGGTGTCTTCAGCAACTTGTCTATCGTGAACCGATACGTGACGTTGAACATTTGAAAAAATTGATTGTTTACTGCTGGGTTGAAATAACCCGAGCACTGGTGGACTCAGCCATCGATCAATGGTCGTCTCGTGTCCATGCTGTCATTAAAGCACGTGGTGGACATATTGAATATGTTTGACTTATGATAAATTCACTCAAGATATGAATTGATATTAATTGTTAGAACTAGTGATTGTTTAGAATTGAGTCATTGACATATTAAGTTTAAGACTTTTGGTTTTTTCTTGCAGTTTCATGGCAAAAAAGGGACATCGAACATTAATAGCATTATCTCAAAAAGTCGTAATAGTATCTCTTAGATATTTTGCATATTGATAAAATGGATAATTATGTTCAATCTGATATATAGGACAAGACGCTTAGATAAAAATTGCTTAAGTTATAAGGCGTCAAAGTTGTTGCATTCCTATTGGCCCACCCTGTAGAGCTCCAGACCATGCAAATGCTGTGAACTGTCAATATAGCCAATGATATTGATCTCTCATCATACTTTTAATTTTAATAATAATAAACGTATCAATGATTGCATTTGAAAATTTGATAAGCTATTTAAACGGTCATTAAACTTATAAATAAGTTATAAATAAATAAATTTATTCAAAAATCCAACCCAGGTTCTAAATAACACTGTGAGCTCAGTACAATAAACTCATTGAAGTGTAACCATACTTTTATGGTGGCAACATCTTACTGTATATTAATTATAGTTTACAATGACAGCAAGTGTAGTTCTGCCTCAAACTGCATTATGGTTACAGTATTAAACCTAAATAGTCTAAATTTATTAGTCAAATTAAAAAGAAGCTATGACAGAAAGGCTTATTTACCGACTCCGAAAAACAGAGGGCAAATAATTAACGACCAATTCTCTCCAAACGATGGCACAAGGACAGGCAGCATACATGCTCGGAAAACAAACTCTTCTGTCAATGGACCCTATGAAGAAACAATAGCAAAACTGTAATTGCAATCAGCAACTTCTACAGTGCAAGCAACCACTGACATACCAAATCAAGATGCTGTCAATCCAATACCAACTACTCAGAGATGCTCCCGAGCCAGGCACGGTCAAACAGAAAAGTTTTGAGTAGCTTCTAAAACAAGCCAGAGCGGTCCCGTGGGAGAGAATATGGGTCACAGGGGAGGCTTTTCCACAATCAAGAAGCTCGACGCTATCCAGTGACATTACGGGCATGTGGAAACAAAAAGTTTTCTCTAGAGGTTGAGTGCAGAGATCAGCGACCACAGCAAGCTAAGGTTAAAGTAAAGAGCTCCCAGAGTTCAAGACTGGTACTCTGCCCAGAGCAAAGTGCTAGACACTATAAAGTATGCATAAACAGTTAAAACACACCTCTTAAAATACTTTGCATAAGCATTCTGCATGGCACTGATTAGTGAATTTTAAGGCAGTTTATAAAATGGAGTGCAGTGCAGGGTAATCTAGTGGTCAGCGTGTTGGACTGACAGTCGATAGTTTGTGGGCTCAAATCCCTGCCACGGCAGAAATTTGCGTCAAGATATCTGCTCCACATATACCCTCTAGCCAACTCAGCTATAATGAATACACAGACTGTTGGTGGAAAGATGAGACAGCGAGGGAGAGGACTGTCCTCATATGCCAAGGATGAGAAAATTAAGTCGCTAACACTTGACACTCATGGCTGCCTAGCTAAAGAGACCCCACTTCTTCATATAAATGTTTGCTGCTACACAGTGCCAAGGCAACGGTAAAAAATAACAGAATTTTTTTAGTTCTTTTATCCGTAAATTATTACAGTAAATTTTAATTAATTGCTTGATTGCATGTATGCAGAAACTGCTTGTACATACTGTCCTTTCAGCAAGTTTAGCATTATGACTGATGTTGAAATGTGACTCACCACAATGTGATTTCTCAACCAAATCACATTCTTGAAGTTCTGAAGCCAGTAATTCCGATCTGCAACGAAAAGAAATCAGTGAATTTTGTCACTTTGTGTCTACTTCTTTCGTTCCATAACATTATTTAGCTCTTCATCAAAGAAGAAAATATTTAGGCTAAAAAGGAGAAATAAAATCATTACAATATATTTATAATAATTTGTCATGAATACGTAATAAATGAAAATGAAAGATAAAAAGATAAAAAATACACTAAGGGCTGTCCACATATTACGTATGCACAGAGAGAGGTAGTCACAGGATTTAGGCGATTTGCGTATGAGATGGGAGCCTTGGCAAAATGTACACACGCAAAATAAATGTCTAATTATGATGTCCACATTAGCCTATTTATAACTCTGTATAATCCTATAGTCATCCAATGGCTTTGACTACATAAAAATTATATTCTGTTTAGATCTAAACAGTAAATCATAACCGCTAACAAATTTTAGCTAGCAAATAAGATGTCTAGCAAAAATAAATAGTAGCCTAGAGTAAAACTCATGTTTCATAGATGACTTTAGCTAGATAGCCTCTGTAAGAGGGGGATAGAGAAGCTTATTTGTGCACATGGGGAGTCAACTAAATGTACAGACACGTACGGGGGCATAAGCGGGGTGGAAAATACGACTTTCTGAGTGTGTAATATACGGATGGCCCCTAACACCAAAAAGAGAAATAATCCTAATAAATAATCAAAATGAACTTACCCTTGTATAACTTAAAGATTCCATCAACATAGTGAAGTGAAAGAGGACCAAGAAACAAAATCTAACACAACAAAAAAACCATGCAATTTTTTAAAGAAACATTTACACAAGACAAAATATAACACCCATAAAATTTCGCTAGGCTTCTGGAAAATCAGGAAACGGCTATTGGTCACATTTTAAAATATGGATGCAAATCTGCCTGCTAACAGCAAATAACTACACACAAGTTGGAAACCTCTCTATAATCTATGCACTACACAATAATCACTAAATTACTAATTAGTGGCTGTTTAACACCTACAGCCTTAACAGAAACACAATTGCTTTTATTGGGGTACTTGGTTTAAACAATTCCATAACCTCACTTGAACATCAAAAGAACTTTAACACCATTGATTAAGTTTCAACTCTCTCTGCCTCTATCTCCCTCTGTCTGTCTGTTTTCGTCTCCTTCTCACACTCAACTGATTATCTGTCTCACTTGGTCAGCAATCAGTGCTTACAGTACTGGCAAACAGTGCAGTAAGAAGAAGTTAATGAACTTCATACTCCAACATTAGAATGAATTCATTTAGAAAGTCTCATGTCAAATATGAAATATTTTACTGTATCTACTAAATTCAGTTCCACATAAATTCAGATTTTTAATGTATATAAACATAATATTTCTATTCTAAATCTTAACAAACTTAATGCTTCAGGCACTTAATTAATCTTGCAAATTACACAAAACCAACAAACCATTGTGAGCAGAAGAGGAAGAATAGAGGCGAAAATTGCTCCCTGATATCGCAAACCAAGCCATGTGAACACGTCTCGAGCCTAGAACATCAGAGAGCAAAAACATTCCCAAAGAATCATATTAAATTTGACATCTTAGTCTTTCATCCACACACAAAAAATCATCATCACAACCAACAGCAACAGAACTTCTCCAGAGGCTGATTTAAGAAAAAACATGTGATGCCACCATGTCTGGATACACCTCAATGTTTGCATTCTAGGATGTGAGCTCATTAAGTCTATTTGTTTAACCCTTTAATGCCGAGATGGTAGTAAATGGTATGAGAAATCCTATACCCTCCGGCATTAAAGGGTTAACAGGATAGGCTTTTATCAGTATCATCAAAAGTGGGTCATAATAGCATCATCAGTCATTAAGCCCTGCTGCCAACCTTGTTCACTTATTCACCCTGAAGAAGGTTCATTACAGCAACTGAGACTCTGTGGCAGGATGACCAAAGTACATGATAAATAAGACTCGGCTAGTTTCAGTTCAACCTTCAACATTAATAACCAAAGTTAACAGATGGAATTACTTCCACAAATAGCAACTCCTATAGTGCAATACATCTGTCTAAGCAATATTCTTAGGAGATCAATTAAAATAAAAACAATGCTAAGTCAACCATTTTCCACACATTTTAGCCTCTGTTAGTAGTTAAGATGTCTTCTGTCATTAGCGTTATTATGAATTGTTTCAATTTCATAAACGTACACTGTAACCGGTCGTTTACGGTCTGTCAACTGGATTGTTCAATAAAGAATATATTATTATTATTATTATTATTATTATTATTATTACAGTACACAATGCACATACATATACAATACTACACAGATGCATACACATACATGTTACATCAAGAAAGATCAATTGTAATTACTTTTATCTTAAACACGGCAAACTACATTTATACTTGAACTTCCTTTATCATGAACTTCAGTTTCAAATAAACTATTGAAGTAATTAGCAGTGAGTCAAAGTTCAAACCTACTCTACAGTATACATATTTAAACTGGTGGTAGTCATCGGCAGTACATGTTGCTTGTTAAAATCCCAATGTGAGGAGCATTTGAAGCAAGACAATACATGTACTGGTACTCCGCAAACGACAGTCGAATGGGATATTTGGTTACAATCGTATTCATGTGGCCATGCACATCCAGGATGTTGTCAGTTGTCCCAGCTGTCTGGGCATTTTGACTAACTTAATTACGAGGACAAATTGATTTATAACAAAGCCTGATTGTTCGCTTTATGACATCAGTCATCCAACTGCAGTTTGTTCTTGTCAAGTCTTTGTTAACAATGCATTTGACAGCACAATGATTTATTTCGTTGACAATGTGATGCAAAAAATCAAGAGCACGAAGTGGGAAAAAACTGTCACCAGCTATAAACCTGCCCATGTGAACAAGTGATACATCCAAAATTTAAATCTTTCAATTCAATTCTGCTGTAGGCTGAATCAACATCAAAGCCTGACAATCCAGAATTTCACAGGTAAAAATCCATTTGACTGTTAATAATATTCAAAGCTACAATGCCAAGTGGATTAAACCCTGAAACTCTCCGGCTCCAAGGCAACGAATCAACCACTACACCACCGTAACCCACTCTGAACAGACAGTACCACAACCTCCAAGTTCCTGGCAGTAAGCCCACAGTTCATTCACCTATATAAAGACTTATTCCATGTTGTTGGTTATACAAGCAAAGTACGGACTTGATATCTTACCTTCACAGAATGCGATTTTGTGCTGCATAGCCAAAAGAAAGGCACGGCCAAAAAACAGACAATAAAAACCCGTAAAAATCGCTCCTTTATTGTCTCCGGATGGTCCCTCCTGAAAATAAAAATCTTGTGCTTACAAACTAAATAAGACTCTAACTCAGAGCTTATAATTTGAATATTAATTGTAAACATAAGTTTTCGGAATAAGTTTTCGGAATGAAACAGATACAAAGCTCATTTTATGTCCAACCAGTGAATGAGAATATTAGATGTATGCTCTGATAAGACCGACAATTTAACCAGATGTTTGTGGTGTGTGCTGGTTCAAGAATGAGAGGAATAACAATAATAATAATAATGTTTCTTTAATTCAAAGCTTGCAAACGCACTGCACTTCACATGTGCAAGTTATACAGTAATCTTAATTAACATCAAACTTAACTACTAACTGAACAAACAACCTGCAATACACGCCGCTTATAGCAGCCTACAAAGCGCATCCGCCTAACGGGGGCTCGAACTAGTTACCTTCCGCTCTCTATGCCAGCGCATTATCCATTAGGCGTAAAAAAAGTGTTGTGTTTCCGGTAACGCGACCGACCCATTTTTACGGCCGCGACCCAAATATTTTTGTAAAAATTTTTTTTTTTTTTTAAATATTTTTTTCAAAAAAAAATTTTTTTTCAAAAATAAATTTAATTTTTTTTCCCAAAAATATTTTTTTAACATTTGTATTGACATAACATAAGAGACGTCAACAAAATGAAATTAATAGGACTGTTTCTAGAGCTGTTTTAGGTGCAGACAGTCGGGAAATAGGCAGTTTATACTTGCTTAGAACACGTACTTTGTTTCAGCGTGCAAAAAAGACTAGTGGGGTATACTTTTTCGGATAGTCACTGCATAAAAATATTTTACAAAATAAAAATATTTTCCGACCTACCTACCCAATTTTTTTTAGCTCTGTTACCGGAAACACAGCATTTTTTTTTTTAGGCCTTACTCTACCCCCACAGTAATGACAAAGTGAAAGTCAAGTACGAGGCAGAACAACTGACAGTGGAACTGCAGACAAAACTGAATGAAACGTGCATATCCAAAGGATGATGCTGTAATATGTCAAACAAATTTCTGTCGACGGCCATAAGTTGTCGTTAAACCATGGATCCATACATCCGATGGTGGCAGGTGGTTATGAAGCAGGGCACGGCCGGTGTCACGAAATAGAGTATCCCCCAAATTATTATCACATGATTCACATCCCCACTGTTTTCCCCAGATGCGGAGAAGTAAAAAGTCACTTTCGCGAGTGTTTCTTTTTCCAAATTAACTTACATTTGTTTCGTTTTGAACATTGCCAATAACAGGCGCGTTATTCCTACTGGCTAACTTTGTTTGCGTTTTTAGAACACTTAAGAGCATCTAGGACACTTAAGAACATTATTAGTCTCCGTAATGAACGTCTTTGTCTTTCTTTGCCCCTTTTCCGCAAGCGTTTGAAAACCATCCTTTTTGGGTTAATCTCTATAATGACTCGGTAGCAAGTAAACATCATGGCGACCAAAGATCCGCTCATAATAGAGCGCGGTCACGTGACGGCAAAAGTAGCCCAATATTTTCGCGGCCTACGGTGATGTATAAGCCAATGTTTTCGCGAAAGTAAGTAAGTAAAAATACCATGAAACGGTTATTTTAATAAATATTAATACGCTTAAATAAGCTAAAGAACACAACAAAATCGATGGACCTTAACACATTGGCCGCCATCTACGAGATATCTCGCGGTAAGCGCGAGATCTCGCGGTAAAAAACTGCGAGATATCTCCGCGGTTTATTACCGCACGATCTTGCGGAGATATCTCGCGGTAAAAAACCGCGAGATCTCGCGCTTACCGCGAAATATCTCGTAGATGGCGGCCAATGTGTTAAGGTCCATCGATTTTGTTGTGTTCTTAAGCTTATTTAAGCGTATTAATATTTATTAAAATAACCGTTTCATGGTATTTTTACTTACTTACTTTCGCGAAAACATTGGCTTATACATCACCGTAGGCCGCGAAAATATTGAGCTACTTTTTGCCGTCACGTGACCACGCTCTATTATGAGCGGATCTTTGGTCGCCATGATGTTTACTTGCTACCGAGTCATTATAGAGAAAGGTAAAGGTGTATTTTAGCGTATTTTATTCCAAACGCGTAAACTCAAAAGAAATAGCGTATTTAATTAAAACTGATGGAGAATTTCAGTGATTTCGGTTCATTGTCAAATAGTACTTCAAGTAAGGCATAGTCGAGACAAACTGCGTCCATACCAGGGTCAATCGCCCCCTCGCCGCCGTTGCATCGACCGACGCGCGAGGGGTGTCGAACGGCTCTCTCCTCGGGCGCGTCTCCCTCGAACCAGGATTACCGGAGCCGCCCGAGTCACTCTCTCGCCGGTGTCTACTATCGGCACGACGGGCCGCCAAGGCGCCGTCGCTCTCTTCACTACCCGGCCACGACGGGTCTGAAACGGTCGCTCGTGAGAGGGTATAGAGCTCGGTAGCGTTGGAGTCCGACTCTGCCCCGTCCGCGACTGCCTGCTGTCCGAGGATGGCCGACGCTCAAAACAGGGTTCACCGTTCGCCGGGCAGATGACCCGCGCTTGGAACTCCGGGCAGATGACCCGCGCTTGGAACTCCCCTTCACGGCCACGGGCCTTTTCGATCGTTTGCCCGACCGATCAGCTCCCCGTCGTATCAACATAATACACAAATACACACGCTAAATAATAAAATACGCTAAAATACACCCTATCGATTTCGAAATAATAAAATACGCTAAAATACACCTTTACCGAGATGAACCCCTTTTTGATTATGGCTTGGTGTCAGGTCGGGAGCGCCTCTGAGGAATTCTCTTTAAGTGGCGCTATATAAATGTTCGATTACAATTACAATCACTACCTAAGTTTGAGTTGCTTTGCTTTGAACATTACTTAAGGAAACTGAAAACAATCGGAGTCGCTTAAAATTGTGATTACAGCATAAATGTATCTATTAGACGTATTCTACTATAATTATATGCTGAGGGATAGAATGGCTCATCCTTCCGGATACTCTATGCCTGGTATATTCCATCCGCGGGGCAGCTTTAGGAGGGAGTTAGAATATCCCGCGACACCGGCACTGTTTGTTACAGGAAACAGACATATTTCTACATTAAAAAAATTAACATGGCTACGCACCCATGCTTTCGTGATGCACGAATATAAAGACTCGCCACGTAACCGACCGCCAATGTAAGACAAAATAATACAGCACTTATGTAACCGAAATCAAACACAACCAGCGGCCATGAGAACGCCGCCATCTTTCTTGACAACACAGATGACATATTATTATGTTCAATCTGAGACAGCGTAGATATGACGTCATTTAGCAAGATCGTCTTAAAATTAATAATTATTGTTGTAATTATTATTGTTATTATTAGGCTACTTTGAATAAAACCAACTATTATTTTCACCGCTCTCGATCCGAGGAATGACCTCATCCAGATCAGCCTCTCATTTGAACAGAATATAATCTCCTTGTTTACGTAGTCTCTGCATTTCCAGATTTTGCGGTGTAGTGACGTCACCAATAACAGCAAAATCTTGAGGGTAAGCTTTCCAATAAAATATTCCGTTAGCAAAATTATTATTGTCTCGTAATTTGTGTGATTATAACTTCCAGTCTTTCTAATATGTCCTCTTAACTAGTTAATAGCAGATAATTTTTAGGCTTCCGGAAGAGACACAGTTCTGTATTAGCCATGTAAGTAAAGTTCGCAAACCGGTAGGGGCCTATGCCATCGATACAATCATAGCCTCATAGGCGTACGAGGCGGGTGTTGATTTCATTTGGTTACACACCTGAAATAATGCAATTGCGTAATAAATCCATGAATTGTTGTAGGTCTACACTCAGTCTGAGAGACGTTAATAATAAGGAAAACAATTGCTATGGATTGCTAGTAGGCCTAAATCCTAATGCCGCCTGAGCTCTCTAATACGCATCTCGTGTAGATGTTGTTTTATAGGGCCTAGAATATAAATCTCAAACCTAGCCACAAAAAACTTTCTTAACTCTGATTATGTCTCAAAGAATTTCGGTACTTGTTTTTTAATTCACCCCCAACAGCTTTGTTTCTTGGTTGCATCCTATATAAATTAATATATAGTTGCTATCCAACTTCTATTTAGAGAACAATAATTTTTCGTCAATCCAGCTCCAGTTAGGCAAGAACATTTTCATCAATACAGCTTCAATTTCAGCAGAATTACTGCACTAACCCTAAAACTAACCCTAACCGACCCTCACGACGCCTAACCTGAGCCCTAACCGACCCTCACGCGCTAAATCCCGCTTCTATTTCGTTAGGAAATATTTTTAATCGAATTTATAAATTTTAGTGGTCGTCAAACAAGCAAGAATCAACGCTCTTCTGGCCACCGATGACTGTTGGGGGTGAATTAAAAAACAAGTACCAGAATTTCTTCCAAGCTTTCATTTAAGAATGTAGGCCTAATTGTAAATGCAACACAAGAAAAGTTGCACAGTCTCAAGTCATGTGAGAAATCGGTTATGTTGTATAGTCAACCAAGCAACAACAAAAAGAGCCACAACAATGGAAATAAATATGAATGTGAGCTATGTAAGAAAATGTTTAAGTATGCCGGCTACCTAAAGACACATAAGAGGATCCATACTGGAGAAAAACCTTACTTTTGCCAAGTATGTTTGAAAAGATTCTCGTTTTCTTCAGGTTTGATAACACACAGAAGAATTCACTCTGGTAAAAAAAAATTTAAATGTCAGGAATGTCCAAAACGATTTTCCCGGTATTGTCACCTACAGATTCATGTTAGAACTCATACTGGAGAAAAACCATATCAATGCAAATCATGCCAGAAACTATTTACACAACTTGCTCATCTGCAGGTTCACGAGAGAACCCATACCGGAGTGAAACCAATTCAGTGTAAGGTATGTAAAAAAGGATTTAGTAATTTTGGTTCTCTGCATCATCATTTAAGAATTCATACAGGAGAGAAACCGTACGGATGTGAAGTGTGTCAAAAAAGATTTTCCAGATCTTCGTTTCTAAAGGATCATGGTAGAATCCATACTGGAGAGAAACCATATGAATGTCAAATTTGCAAAAACAGATTTTCACGGTCTACTTCTCTGCATAATCATGCTGCTATCCATACTGGACGAAAACAGCACCGTTGTGAGTTATGCCCAAAAGCATTTTCAAGGCTTTCTACTCTTAAGATTCACATTAGAATGCATTCTGGCGAAAACCCATATCAATGCCAGGTGTGCCAGAAAGTATTCTCAATGCATTCTTCTCTCAAGAGTCACATTAGACTCCACACTGGAGAAAAACCATACCAATGTCAGTTATGCAATAAAGCATTCTCAGTTCAAACTTCTCTCAAGATTCACATTAGACTCCACACTGGAGAAAAACCATACCAATGTCAGTTATGCAATAAAGCATTCTCAGTTAAATCTGCTATCAAGACTCACATTAGAATTCACACTGGAGAAAAACCATACCAATGCCAGTTTTGCCCAAAAGCATTCACAGTGCATTGTGCTCTTACGACTCACATTAGAATCCACACTATAAAAAAGCCATATCAATGTCAGTTCTGCCCAAAAGCATTCACCAAGCTGTGCACTCTCAAGACTCACATTAGAGACCACACTGGAGAAAAACCATACCAATGCCTATTGTGCCAGAAAGTATTCTCGAAGCTTCCTGCTTTTAAGACTCACATTATAATCCATACTGGTGAAAAGCCATACCAATGCCAGTTTTGCCCAAAAGCATTCACCATGCATTGTGCTCTTACGACTCACATTAGAATCCACACTATAAAAAAGCCATATCAATGTCAGTTCTGCCCAAAAGCATTCACCAAGCTGTGCACTCTCAAGACTCACATTAGAGACCACACTGGAGAAAAACCATACCAATGTCTGTTGTGCCAGAAAGTATTCTCGAAGCTTCCTGCTCTTAAGACTCACATTATAATCCATACCGGTGAAAAGCCATATCAATGCCAGTTTTGCGCAAAAGCATTCTCAATGCATTATGCTCTCAAGACTCACATTAAAATCCACACTATAAAAAAGCCATATCAATGTCAGTTCTGCCCAAAAGCATTCACCAAGCTGTGTACTCTCAAGAATCACACTAGAGTCCACACAGGAGAAAAACCATACCAATGTCTGTTGTGCCAGAAAGTATTCTCGAAGTTTCCTGCTCTAAAGACTCACATTATGATCCATACAGGAGAAAAACCATACCAATGCCAGTTTTGCCAGAAGGCATTCTTGCGGTATTCTGTTCTTCAGGTTCACAAGAAAACCCATACCGAAAAGAGACCATTTCAGTGCCATATATGTCAAAAGGGGTTTTCTAAATCATGCAGTCTAAAAGTGCACCTTAGATTCCATTCTGGAGAGAAACCATATTTGTGTCAGTTATGTCAGAAAACATTTTCACAATCTAGCAATCTAAAATCTCACATGGGAAGTCATACGGGAGAGAAACCATACCAATGTCAGATTTGTAAAAAGAGTTATCCCCGTTCTTTTGATCTGAAAGTACATAACAGAAATCATACGGGAGAGAAACCATACCAATGTGAGATTTGTAAAAAGAGTTATCCCCGTTCTTTTGATCTGAAAGTACATATCAGAAATCATACGGGAGAGAAACCATACCAATGTGAGATTTGTAAAAAGAGTTATCCCCGTTCTTCTGATCTGAAAGTACATAACAGAAATCATACGGGAGAGAAACCATACCAATGTGAGATTTGTAAAAAGAGTTATCCCCGTTCTTTTGATCTGAAAGTACATATCAGAAATCATACAGGAGAGAAACCATACCAATGTGAGATTTGTAAAAAGAGTTATCCCCGTTCTTCTGATCTGAAAGTACATAACAGAAATCATACGGGAGAGAAACCATACCAATGTGAGATTTGTAAAAAGAGTTATCCCTGTTCTTTTGATCTGAAAGTACATATCAGAAATCATACGGGAGAGAAACCATACCAATGTCAGATTTGTAAAAAGAGTTATCCCCGCTCTTCTGATCTGAAAGTACATATCAGAAATCATACGGGAGAGAAACCATACCAATGTGAGATTTGTAAAAAGAGTTATTCCAATTCTTCTTATCTACATGTGCATATGAGAAATCATTCTGGCAAATCGTACCAATGTGAGATTTGTAAAAACAGTTTTTCCCATTCTAATATACAAGTGCATATGAGAAGTCATACTGGAGAGAAACCATACCAATGCCAATCATGTCTCAAAGCATATGCGAACCATGCCGAGTTAAAGAATCACACGAGAATCCATACTGGGGAGAGGCCTTATCAATGCCATGTTTGTCAAAAGACGTTTGGTCGATCTTCAAGTCTAAGAAGTCATCAGATAATTCATACTGGAGAGAAGCGATACCAATGTGACTTATGTGAGTTAAAAACTAATAATTCAAGTCATTTGAAGAGTCACAAAAGAACCCATTACATGGAGAAACCATACCTCTGCCAGATATGTAGGAAAACATTCTCCTACAGCTCAAGTCTGAGAAGTCACAACAAAACCCATACTGGAGAGAAGCCACACCTGTGTCTTGTTTGTAAAAAAACATTTGCCCAACCTTCGAAACTTCAAAATCATGTTAGAATCCATACTGGAGAAAAGCCATACCAATGTCAGTTTTGCAAGAAAAGATTCTCGTGTGATTCTGTACTACAAGTTCACCTACGAATCCATACTGGAGAGAAACCATATAAATGCCAGATATGTAAAAGAACGTCTGCTCATTCTTCCATTGTAGTGAGTCATGCTAGACTACACTCTGGAGAGAAGCCTTATCTGTGCATGTTATGTCAGAGATTATTTTCAAATTCTAAGTCTCTGAAAAGTCACATGAGTGTCCATACTCGGGAAAATATACCAATGTCAGATGTGTAATGAAACTGTTTACAGATTTTAATAACTGCAATATCATGTTAGAAGTCATACTGGAGAAACCTTATCTGTGCCTGTTATGCCTAAAAGCATTTTCGCATTCTTCTGGTTTAACAACTCACATGAAATCTCATAATATGGAAAGAAGTCAGTAAGTTGTAAGGTGTAAATTTGGATAATCTTTTAGGGATAAATCTTACCAATGCCAGTTATGTCAGATTATGCCAAGAATAATTATTATAGTGATAACTTATAGCAACACATGAAGATACATACTGGAGAAACACCATGTCTTTGTGAGGTAGGCTATGTCAGAAAGTATTCTTCAGCACTTTAAACAGTTCCGAAGTGACATGAAGTATCGTATACTGGAACTGGAGAGAAACCATTGGTTTGAAACCATAAAATCTCATTCAAATTATAAATTGTTTTCACCTGATTGATTTCTTGAGCATCTCAGGAAAAGGCTACTTGGGAAATATTTATATGAAATTTTGAATCTATTGTATCTTTTGAGAGTACTACAAAATCATATCTGGTGAGGCATTGTGGATGCTGAACAATTGAACATGTTATTGAAAGAATTTGAGGCATTGTTTCTGTGATTAGGTTCGGTACACTAATAACTGCAGGAAATGATTATACAAAACGGATTTTGCTCCTAACAGTTGAAAGACTGAACTGATACGCAGACTGAATAGTTGAAAGAAGAGATGAAAAGTGGCAAAAGAATGGCAGTAATATTTTGGAAATTGTAACACCATAATATTTAGGCCTAAGCAATTAATTGTGCATTCAATTTCTTTCAGTTGCACATTTTATATTTCAGTGGTTCTAAAAAAATCAAAAGTGGAAGTATCAAATTATTGCGTTTTAAGTTCCTTTGGTTTAGTTGAATTCACTTGTAATGTTACGGACATAACGAAAGTGGTTTAAAGGGGCCAACAGTTGTTGGAAATAGGCCTAGTTATTGACAAGGTAGATTGAAGAATTCGATAAATGTCTTGATTATGCACTAGGCCTATTTGTACCAATTTTAATGAACGGAGGATGTTACTTATAGACTGCACTTTACTTAAAAATGAGAAACTTCACAATAGAAATTGAGAAAAAAGAAAGTAGGCTATTAGCCCAGCGGTTCTCAACCTGTGGGTCGCGACCCCCTCGGGGGTCGCCTGACAATTTGCCAGGGGTCGCCTGGCCCCTTCAGAAATTTGCAAAAGATATCGGCCAAATAGCAATTTCAACAAACTAAAATAAATTTTTATTCAGAATTTTGCTATGATTCATCAGTTAGATTACGGCAGCTAATTTAATTTTTTCCATTTTAGTTTTCAAATGCAAATTCTGCTATTCTTCTAAAGAAACACAGGGAGGAATATTTTTTGAAGTCTAGACCACCTCTCTGAGCACTGAAATTATGAGTAATTTTTTAGATGATGGCTTAGAATGTTACGGTGCACAAATCCAAAATATTGTTAACAACTGGGGGCCGACATTCTGAAGTCTTAAACCATGACTATCAGCATTGAACAAAATTCAGATGACATTTTAAAATAGGCTACTGATTGGAAATTTAGAAGAAAAAAAATAAGAATGGAAAGAGGACATTAAATTTTATTGAAGTCATAACCATGCCTTCAGCAATGAAATTATGAAGTTTTTTTATTGAGTTTCTAAACAGCGGGAGGAGACACTTTGAAGTCGTAAAGACGTAAAGCACGACTATCAGCACTGAAATGATGAAGAGTTTCGTTAAAACGACAGCCTAAAATGGCATAGGCCTACCATTGCGGGGTGGAAAATTGTTGACAATGGGGAATGTCCATTCTCCAAACTCTCCCTGCTCGGCGCATTCATAAGAACACAAATGAAGTTGTTGAAATTGCTAGCATCGCAAAACGAATCAGTAAGGTGAAACGAGTGTTAAGAAAAGAAGAACTATTTACCAATTCTCAGAGTAGCCTAATGCTTATTAGTTGCAGCATGAATAGAGAAATTAGAATTAGGTCTTTGTTATGACATTTTATCGGTAGAATCAATTAAACCCAACAAATAAACCGCAGAGCACTATTCAGATAGACTATTCTAACCATAGATCCTATAGCTGTGTAGGAAAACATGACCAGTATTTTTAAGAACAAAGCTGATGATGCCAAGAAGGCACACTTTACTTGAGACAGCGGGTTTGAAGAATTTCAGTTCTAAGCAAGACGCTGCAACTGTTGAAGCTGCATCACAATCGGAATAGGCTTAGGGCCTGCTTAGGGCCTATATAACTTCGACTACTTCAAACTAAAGGAAACCTCATGCAACTGCCAAAAACAGTCTTCGTATTATGAGGGTGAAAATGCATAACAACGGACGATAGTAAAAAAATGAGGTGAAACGGAGGTTGTTACACAATCAATTTTGTCGTTGGGGGTCGTCACAACTTTTGAAATGTTAAAAAGGGGTCGCCGGACTAAAAAGGTTGAGAACCGCTGTATTAGCCTATAGCCTACAGTCGTGAAAAGATTCGTTCTGCATGCAGCATGGAGGTAAGTTCAGGACCGCGGATAGTGTCGTCGACACATAATAATTGTTGATATGCAGTGCCACGCTTTGCATAGTTTGCCATCAGACAGAAAATAGTAGGCCCTACAATAGGTCTATAATTATATTCTTAAGCATGTGCTGAAAGTAGGAAACTTGTCAATGTTCTGCATTTGCCAGGTAGGACTAGGCTATCACTATTATTTGCAGCCGATACACGGTTACAATATTTGACTACTGGTCTAAATAGTTTCCTCAAGAGAAATAGGCTAACTAATTTATCTAGAGTCGCCAGCTATCGATCTAACGACGGGAAAAACCTGCAATGTGCATATATGCTTAGGCCTATAATTTATAATTATATTTATATATAGCACTGGCTAACCTACATGAGAAAGTATGCCCATTGATGTATTTTACTGTAGAATGATTGGAACTGTTAACTCGTCTTTTGTTGCTGTTCCTTGCATCATTTTAAGGTTATCACTTCGCGCTGCATATAGGCTATAGGCCTACCTTAAATAACCACAGCTCTGGTCCACAAAGGTGACGCCGGGGACAATAGATCCCTCTCGCTTGATGCCGTGGATGGATATACGGCCTTACTTCTAATTATCTCCACGAATTATGTTGAAATTTAAGTTCCACGACAGGCGAATGATACAATAAAATATAGAGTGACTGAGTCTTCTATAGCTCGACAATTTACACATCTATACAATACTCCATAATTATTTACATAGACGACATGTTCTCTTGCCCAATGCATCGAAAAATCAAAATTATTTATCTTGTACGCGTTAGGCCTACCGGTACCAATTGGTTGTTAACACAGGGAGAGATAGGAACAGGCAGGCAGGCAGTCAGCCAGGCAGGCAGGCAGGCAGAGACAGATAGAGACAGACAGAGACGGAGACAGAGACGAACAGACAAAGATAGGCAGGCCGAAAGACAGACAGATAGGAAGACTATTGTATATGTTTAATACGGACATTTGACGGCATATTAGCAAAAAAATTTTAATGCGCATAGATTGGCCTTACGGTGGCTTTATCGATCGATATGTCATAAGTTGCAGAATAAAGACGTCCAACCAAAGCTAATATATGCCTACACGTTAACACAGCTATAGCCTACACATTTGCACATTCATCAGAACAAATTCAGAGCAGATATGTAAAAAAACCATATGCTACCAAATCAAAAATGACCTGCAGAAAATTTCTACATCAATAGGCAATTATTTATCTTATACGTGCAAAATCAGAAGACTTAATTTTAAAAGGAATGTAAGCCTAGTCCTACATCATCAACAATCATCATGCTGTAGAATTGTAGAATGCGTTGAAAACCATTCTTTGGCGCCTTGTTTTACGGCTTATGATTTAATCGTGTACCGGTATATAACCTAAATGTCATATTTTGCAGATGCATGCCAAGTCTAATATGGTCTTTTATATAGGCCCATCGTCAGATAATCTAGGCTAATAATTCTAAAGTGGCGTCTTTTCCTGTAGCAACATGTGCACAAGTAAACAAAGAGAAAAAGATGGTCTATAGGGCCTAGGCCCTATTTAAAATTATGTCGAAATGCATAACTTTACAGGCATAGAATGGAAAATGGAAATAAACGGCTTATGACAAAATTGGTTTGGCATAGCCTAATTATTACAGCACTTCATATAAAAAGCAGAGGGTGAAGAAACATGATTGAGTATGATTAGCATAATTATAGACTTATAGTTATGCATGGCATCGTTGTAGCCTAGGCCTATATTACGTAGTGACGTCGCAAAAAATATACACATTTACATAAGTAGCCTATACATTACAATTGAAACCAATTGCACGGATATTAGGCCTATTATAGGTCTAATTGATATCTGATAAATTTTGCAATGTCGTAAAAAAAGGTTCGGCGATAAGACGATTGAGAAGATAAAGAGGAAGAAAGAAAAAAAGTAGAAGATAAAAGGGACACAGGAATTTGAAGCAGCAGGCCCCATAGCCATAGATTTTCAATACAAATCTCCTATCATAATCTACACATGCATTGATGTCTAAAAATAAAACCCCATGACATTCAGTTAGGCTACTCCCTTCACAATCAATAATTTATACATAGGCTAAGAATTTTAAAGGCGCCAGGGGCGGATACAGAAACTTTGGACGGGGGGGGGGCAAAAATTCTTGGCCTTGGGTCATGAAAATTTTCTCTCCTATCCGCCAAAAAAAAAAGTTGATGACCTTTTTTAAGTCATCTGGTCGGAATTTCGGGAAAAGGATACCATCTTGTCGGCCAAAAAGCTGATGACTTTTTTAGTTGTCCAGTCTAAATGTTCTCCAAATATACCGTATTGCAACCAAATGGTGGGGGGCCACGATACATGGGCATTTCTAAATGGGGAGAGCATGGCCGGATTGGCCCCCCCCTGGATCCGCCCTTGAAAGACGCTGCATAGATATCCAACCGTATAGCCTAAGCTATAGGCCTAAGCCTATAAAACACGTAGGCCTATATATAATAGACAGAGCGAGTAGTGCAGAGAACAAGAATGCCGACAATAAGAGTGCTTGCGTTCCGCAAAAATATAGATCACAGTGAATGTTAACAACTTCGTAAACACATTTCGCCAAATCTATAGGCCTAATTATAGTCACAATAATTGCCTTTCAATAATTAACGCTGCTTAACTAATATTAGTGAAAATGTGGAATTTAAATATATATCTAGAAGTGCTAAACATAATATGCGGGCGACGAAGTGTGCGATTTAAGAGCACTTGAGCAACGATGCACGTTCCTGAAGAAGACTGTTCAAAATCTTCTCTCCATGGCATGGCAGACAGAACGCTTCCCACACATCAGCCAAATCGATAACCTTGCATGCGCGACGGTGCAACAATAGAAAAAAAACAAAGACAAGACAACCTGGTTGATCAGATATCGGAAATTAAATCCCGTATATCTAGGCGTTACGTGAATGGAGACAATGCTATAAAAAAATCGGTTAAGTGCATTGTTACCAAACATAACGGTATCACCATTGAATAAAAGACACACACACACACACACACACACACACACACACACACACAGATCGGTTTGCATCTTGTGCGTCGTTCTACCTAAATATAGCCACTCTTAGCCAAGCTCAAGAGAAGGTTTCCAAAGCGTCTTCAACTATTTTTTAAGGTAATAAAAAGGGCTGTATAATTTTTTCTAAATATCTCGCATCTGCTATAGCGCCCCTTCAAGTTTCTGCTCAGCGGCGCTCCCGACTACAGCGCGGACACTGCATCGGAGTTTCACGACGAAGTTCGCGAGCAATTGCAAGTGAAGGACTTTCTCAAGGTCCCTACGCGGCGACCTGAGGTGGATTCGAATCTGCAACCATCCGGCTCCAAGGCACTGGTGGGTCAGATATATTATGTATACTGAGACACACACACATACACACACACACACACACACACACACACACATACACACACACACAATGGTTGATCGTCAATTGTATGTTGGTTCTAGAAGACGGAATGTACGAGAAGCACTTGCAATATGATCATTTCGAAGGCACTAGAAATGCGGCGCACATGTATACTGCAAGAAATCGAAGCCGAGAATTGAGAAGCTCAGTATAATAGGTGTCGACAGTATACAGTTGGTCTCAGTTCAGGTGGGCTCAGAAATCAACCAGGTTAAACTACTAAACGATAATTACATGAGCCTTAGAAACAATCTTTCCCACAATCAACAATTATAAAACCCTTTCCCTTTTTGTATTTCGACGCGTTGACAGCCGACACAATGTCGTCCCTATAGCGCAGCATCGTCTTGTCCTTCTCGTAGTAGCCGCAGTTCATGCCCATCCCGTGGAGACAGACCCTGTAGTGGTGCAGGAAGGCGACATCCGTTTCCACCGGATGCACCTGGAGATCGGCCCAGATGGGCTTGCTTACGTGGTGAATGCCCTTCTCGAAGATGGAGAACGCCTTCACCATACACTTCGTCCGAATCCTATCGAAGTTCGACGTCCGCTCAAAGTGGATCAGCGTCTGAATGTCGAGATCTTTGTCGTCGGAAACCGGTTCCGATTCATCGGGAACCGGTTTGAAGAAGGCACTTTTGAACTGAAAGGCGCACCGCTTGGGCTTGTCGAGCACGTCCATCATACCCGACCAATGTCGTGACGTCTGAGGTACGATGTACTCGTCTATATCGTTGAAAGCGACGTAGTTCGCAGATGCCATCGACCGGTACAGACAGTCCTGAATCGAGACGAGCTGTCCGTGATACCAGATCCCCTCGTCGATCCACCGTTCCAGCCGCCACGGAACGACGCTGACGAAACCCTTGACCTTCGAGTAGTGGTCGAGAACGGCCTTCACCTCGGCCGACAACTCGAAGTCGTACATCGTCACGTGCTCAGCGCCGAGAATCCGCGAGACTTCGAGAAACTCGACGAGCCGAAACACGTTGACGCTTCCGAACAGCGGCGGTACACAGATGGCGAAGTTGAGCCTCTGCGGCGCGGGGTCGATGGTTCGAATCCTCAAGCGAACCGTTTCACCGCTGCGAACGGCTACGATCTTCACCGCACACGTCGGACCGGATACGGATACGGACGGTGGGACTGGACACGAGAGGATGAATCCGCCGTAGATACGTCCGTGGTTCTCGCACATCTCGTAGTAACCGATGCGTGACGTTGGAACCGTCGTTCCGGTTCCGTGATCCGCCGCTTCGAACGAGCAGTTCAGTTCCGGTCGAGCGTTGCTTCGGATGATCGCCATGATCCGGATGAATGATCCGTTGTGACGATTATCGAAGTCGTTTGGTCTCGAGTCCCAGTAAGCGGAATAGACGAAGACCTCTGATGCGATGGAGCGGAAGTGGAATTCATCGTCAGCTGCATCCTTAAAGTCCTTGCATCCGACAGGAATGTTGACGTCATCCAGAGACGACGTGGTATTTCCACGCGGCTCTTTGATCACAGGTAACTCCATCCGGTTTAAATGCGCTTCCGGATTTAAGCGGACTTCCTGTCCGGCATTGTTGTCTACATCCGGTTCCCGGTGTCCCTCACCGACGTCCTTCCGGAATTTCGCCAGGTCGTTCTGCTGCATCCCATCGAAGACGCGCTGCATGTCTTCGTCCCGCGAAGGAGCGCGAGGTTTCTTTTCACGAAGGGATGCAGAGGCGTCTGCTCCGATCTCCAGCCTGTCCCATTCACCTCGGACAGGAGGACGTCCACCGCCGGACAGCTGGAGATCGGAGTGGAAGATGTACATGGCGAGGAAGTAGACGGCGCCGAGAGACAGAAGCACATACCGGAAGCCACATCGCCGGAAGATCGCCATTGGACGGGCCATGTCACGTGATCACGTCGTCATGTGACACCGTGACAACGAAGTCAATTCTGCTTCTTTGATATGAGATCTGTTGTTCTGTTGACGTCAGTTCTCTGCTCCTCTTCCCGTCTTTTGGGACCTGGAAGGGAGTTGTTGATGTTGCGGCCGCCGCCGTAGTTTCTATAGTCGCATATCTCGTTCCACGTTGCCTCCTTTCCCCTGTGAGTTCCGTTCCCAAACGCTTCAGTTTTCGTTCTTTTTTACTCCCGATTCTTCATTCTCCAGCTATAATCCTTTGTCACTGGAACCCATCTCCACTGCTTTCCACCATTCATCTTCCGTTCCGTTTTCACTCCTGCTCTTCTGCCATGGCTACACTCCTATATGTTATCGATTTCAATGCTTTGTCAATCTTGAGTTCCCGCGTTTCTGCAGTCTGTCCGTGCACCTGTCTCTGCTTTTCAGCTGTTGCGTCTATATAGGCATGAGAAGATGACACCTGTCAATCATCCATCGATCCACATGTGACACGTGTCAGTTGTGTTCGCGATGACGAAGGTGATCCGAAATCCTAACAACACACAATTAATCGATTACATGTATATAGGCCTACGCATGTGTGATGAAGTATTGAAGTTTGACTGTTATACTTGTTACAGTCACTGTTATACTTGTTACAGTCACTGTTATACTTGTTACAGTCGCTGCTATACTTGTTACAGTCGCTGCTATACTTGTTACAGTCACTGCTATACTTGTTACAGGCGCTGCTATACTTGTTACAGTCACTGTTATACTTGTTACAGTCGCTGCTATACTTGTTACAGTCACTGTTATACTTGTTACAGTCGCTGCTATACTTGTTACAGTCACTGTTATACTTGTTACATTTGCTGCTATACTTGTTACAGTCACTGTTATACTTGTTACAGTCGCTGCTATACTTGTTACAGTCGCTGCTATACTTGTTGCAGTCGCTGCTATTCCCAATTTCCCATTTCCGATCCACAACCGGTAGAACATAAAACAGGATCGAACAAAAGGAAAGGAACGAAGAACGAATGTATTATCGTTTTGTAGCGCTATACGCCTTACCTCTGCCAGTACAGCCGATGGCAGCAAATAATTATCGAACAACAATTGCATGGTGACTTAGGTCTATACATGTACATGTAGTAGAAGAACTCTATAGATTGCCCATCAGCAGCAAAGCCAAAAGGCAAATCATGGAGTGAGACGCATGAATAGAGAAGTCAGACATACAAACAAACATACATAGAGCCTTTAGACAGACAGATAGATAGACAAACAGACAGACAGATAGACAGACAGACATATAGATAAATTTGCCTCCAACTGAACGCATATGTTGGCCAAGATCGACATCGAACAATAACACGACAGTATACAGGTAAATCAAGTGCAGCTGCTGCTGCGTGGCTATCTATGCGACCCAGGAGTACCCCTGTCATACACATGACATATAGTCATTTCTACAAGGTGTACACACACACACACACACACACACACACACACACACACACACACACATGTGCACGCACGCGCACACACACGCAACAGCCGAACACTCAATTACTGTTCACAGCTGGTGCAAATCGTGTCGAGGCCCCTCTGCTTTTGGTATCGAAATGTTGTGGTCTATGTATAGTTGTATACAGCCTAAAATATGCCATGATCAATAAAGACGGTAATTACAACCCATGATATGAGCGACGTGACAATTGCAACTAAATTGACCAAAGTATTCGTCATTACGTCCTCGAGTCTCTGTACTTAACCACGTCCACAAAATGTCTTGAGAATATGCAATGACGTCACACTAATGTGGTTCTCCTTCTCCTCCTTCTCCTTCTCCTCCTTCTCCTCCTTCTCCTCCTTCTCCTCCTTCTCCTCCTCCTCCTCCTCCTCCTCCTTCTCCTCCTCCTCCTCCTCCTCCTCCTCCTCCTCCTCCTCCTCCTCCTCCTCCTCCTCCTTTTCGCCATCATCACCATGCGTGTAGGCTACTGAATTATATATATATCATATATATATATATATATATCTTGCACGTAACCGAGTATAATCAACCGAGATAGCCACATATAAAGCCGAGAGGTCAGAGAATGGTCAGTATATAAGACATCTATAGGTTATACATGGGCGGAGTTTTTCAGGGGCTAGGGGGAGCTAAGCCCCCCCCCAAGAAGGCCCAGATTCAGTTTTTTCCCATGAAAATTATATCTTTTTCCGGGCTTAGCCCCCCTAAGAAGGCATTAGCCACTCCAAGAACGGAAACCAAACTCCGCCCATGAGGTTATACCTTTTCATCTTCTATAGAGTTAGTCTGGCTGGCTGACAACTGATTACGCACATGCATTTGCCTAAAGATTTGATCAGACATTCCTAAAATGTATACCGACCTTGTCATGTAGCCTAACAGTCTCTTGTCTATTATAAGTCATTCTTTCGGGGACATTGTCCAACAAGTATTCTAATACTAACCCAGCATCAATATATTATGGCAGATGCATTCAGTGATGTAGCCGACATACAAATGCTTTCACAGAGTGATAGCGTGTAACCGGTGAGCTTCGCTGATTACAAATTACAATGACGCCAATACTTAATTAATCGGTGCGTCTAACTATAGCGATGATAGTGCTAACATTGTTCCACACAATTCGCCATAATTAGATGCTAGAAGAGCCAGCAGCACAAAACAATTAATATAGGCCTGCATGTCCATTGTGCAAGCTACTTCATCTATAGTAAAAATCCGTTGCTTATTCTTGTAAAGTATACAGTCTACATTCTCCAGTCAGATCATGCCATGCTTGCTGCCAATTTCCCATTCCTTCAATTAGTTCTGCAGAATCTTTTACTAAAAATGCCGTCTACTATGTATTCAACCAAACTGATAATCGCGTACTCTCAATTATCAGAAGCTTTACGTATAGCCCTAGGGCCTATACCAAGTATCAATATGAAAGTTTTCGGACTGTAGCCTAAATATACAATTCTTAAATATATAACACCACCAACGTTTCCTAACAGACTAACAGTTGTAAGGTCGAATGCCTATACCCAGAACATGGCATCACAATTCCAAAAGGGGATTAGGTTAGTCCTACTTCGGAAGACTAACCGAAGTAGGACTAACATAAGCTCCTGCATGCGGCAAAATTTAGTAAACTGATTTGGACATTTAAGAGATTTAGTAGTTTACTTGGCATACGCTTATTCGATTCGTTGGTCAAAATGAATACAAATGAACAGCTTTTGACCCTTAAGTAAATCAAGTGTTGAATGCAATAGCCTACTTCTATATTTGTCTCGAAATTTTTATCAATAACATTATGCGACATTTCAGTAGCATGCTGCTTTACAATTTGTCACGTTCTACAGATGTAGAAGCGTGACTAGAATATTTTACACACGGCAAAACTATTGGCACCCTCCCTGTTTTGCTTTTATTTATTTAACGTTTTCAGAATACATTCAATGACAACATAAATTTAATTTAATTTAAAAAATAAGAAAATAAAAGCTCATAGTTTCGTTTACATTTACGGTTTGTATATCGATGCACGATTGTGAACGTTGTATTTAAAGAAAGTCAATAAATTCAGATTATGTATGGCCATGGCCTACTTGAGTGTCGTAGACTCGTGGATAATAGTCCATAGAAAGGCTTAGATTATATTATTTCTTCATTTCATAGTCGCAAACTGGTCAATCGCATAACACAAATTTGTTTGATCTGATTTGTTTATATATTAAAACAATAGACTATACTCTTTTCAATGCATGAAGGGAGAATATACTTTTAGCTGGAATGATCCATGGTTTCATTAGAAACGACTATTCTCTTTCTGGCTTTAGCTTTTTGTAACGCGTAGGCTATAATGGTGCCTCTTAAATGACGCACAAAAATCAAGCCTATCATCAAAATTAAATCTTACAGATTTATTTGGAACAAATTAGTTAAATAATCAAGAGCACAATTGTTAGTTATGACCCTCATTTTGACGCCTGTCCAGTTGGTAGCCAGGGTCACTTGTTCTTCTCTTTACCCCTAGCCAAGCCTCTGTACTACTCTGTAGGCTACAGGTGAAATTTTTAATCTGTGTAAGAAAAACTTGCCATACAAGGCATTTACACACGCAGTTTTAGCTGTAAGCATGCATAACTTTCAGCGCAGGCCGTTTTAAATAGATCTATCTGCAATTTTTTAAATATATTTTCAACACAGATTTTTCCTAGTTTTAGTTTGGTGGATTTCAGTATATCTTTATATCTTGAGATAAAATAGAGAAACTTTATCCAAATTAGGCTTACAAGAACAAACCTCGGTCATAATTAGTTGTAACGCCTCGTAGCGTATACTGTCTGTATGTTTTCTCCCAGCGAGTTGCACATAGGCCCCTATAATTTTGAACGCTTGCTTCGCTACTAACCTGTATAATAACGACCTATGTACCGGTATATATGCTTTATAATAATACTTCGCCCAAACATTGTGCGGTCTATACGTGGCCTACGTGTAGGCCTAACGTGTATGAAGATCCTGCTACTCTGTGAACAAATGTTCAGGCTGACACAGTCTGCATGTGACAGACAAAGGTATGCCCTACAATAATTAGGTTCTTCATCATCCGACAGAATCTGGCTGCTTCGTTATGTAGTGTGCGACATTCGCGAACAGCAAAAACACAAGTGAACAGCATGATAGAGAGATCGATTAAACAGTAAACAATCGGTGAGAAAAAGCGAGACAGAAAGACCCGTTAACGACAGTCGGAAAAGCAGACAACATAAGCAGGCAGGCAGGCAGGCAGGCAGGCAGGCAGGCAGGCAGGCAGGCAGGCAGGCAGGCAGGCAGGCAGGCAGGCAGGCAGGCAGGCAGGCAGGCAGGCAGGCAGGCAGGCAGGCAGGCAGGCAGGCAGGCAGGCAGGCAGGCAGGCAGGCAGGTGTAAATCAGTCATTCTCGTAGCTGCGTGCTTCCCTCTATCACTTCTTTATGACTATAGAGAAGAACTCATGGGGGACACAGATAGTAGCAAATTATAGGCCTATGTCTCATACAGCGATCACGACGATGTTACCATCGTGGTACCGCTACAAGATAATTATAATAATTTGATCATTAAAGTTCTCTTCACCCGGATGTGAATGAAAATGAACTCAGATTTTAAATAGTGATCATCTATATGGTTGGTCGCGACCATGCTCACTTTTCAATGAACTTGTCGGGTCAGCTCCTTCACCACCGCTGCACACCGTTTGAATGGACATCACCATCACACCACCAGTTGGTGCACATGACCGTTAAATGAATACGACGAGACCCAAGGTAGGAGCAGGACAACCATAGAAATACACCAGTAGGCCCTATACTTACCGTACACATAAATGAACTGAACAGCATAGGCCTATATATTATTAAGAACCAACCTGTTTCATTAAGAGACAGAACCGAACCGCCATTCTTTCGATGTCCATCATAATCTATATTAACCCATGCATGCAGTACTGCAGTAGTCCAGATTTAGCAAACCTTTGAAACGTGCTACACGCGTTGAGCCTAAAAGGCAAATAAATGTTTAGACAGTCTATTATGGGCATGGCCTAACCACCGAATTATTAGAAGGCCTTTGTGCATATATATGCACACCCACACTCAGCTATGACACACATAAAGACCCGTATTAGACTGCTAGGCTTTTGTCACAGTCATACAAAAGAGTGTGTATAGTAGGTCAACGAGTAGACCAACAGATGACAAGATATCAGCGATTTCGGCCAATAGGCCTACAGTGCAGCGGCTCACAGGCCTGTGGCTATAGCCATGCAGAGGCCACTGCGTTTCCGGAGATGACTAGAGATGAGTACAGGCCTAATAGGAAGATGGGTCTATCGACACACTTCACTCTCTGTCAACAAATCTTCCACACTGAGTCATTGACTAAATCAGTTTCTTGCCAACTCCAACAGATACAATAAGTAGTCCCATTTATGTGGGCAGCTTTTAACAGCCAGACGTAGCCTATAGCAAGACTTACGTGCCTAACTTAACAATAAGCATAGTACTGTTCTATACTGCCTTTCAGTTGTGGAACAAAATAGGCCATAATTGAATAGGTCTACTCAAAAGCTATTAGGCCTACGACAAAAACGACGCTGTACCACATTCGTTTATTCCAGTTAGGCTGCCATATGAGATAGAGAGAGGCTATTAGATCCTGCTGAGCTATAAACGAAAGTTACAATATGAAACTAGGCCCCAAAACAGCAGTAAGGTATGAAACGGAAATAAAGTGTTCGACTGGCACTTGGCTGCTCGTTGCACCATAATAAATAATATTATTATACCTGCAGCGTTGTAAAATTAAAAATCTTCAATATAGGATTAGCTATGTTTAGACCTAGCCTACTGTCGCTTTTCAATTCACTAACCTACTCGTTATTTCCCTGAACACGTGCAGGCCATCTCTGAGAATTCTCGTAAACCGCTCAAATCAAATGGAAGTCATGATGGTATGGTAACAGTTTTACCCACGACAAACCTATTTGTCACTATTAGGAGTTTATTCTAAGTAGGCCTAAGACTATCATAGTCTACATATAGCTCCATTGTACAGGGGCGGATACAGAAATTTGCGAAGGAGGCCAACAAATTTAATTCTTGGTCCTGGGCCTTAAATAAATTCTTTGGGTCTGGAAAAAAGTTCGTCGGCGTCGTGAAATATGATGACTTTCCAAAGTCATTTGGTCGAAATGTCAGAGGAAAAGAAACCATTTTGTCGTTGGGCAAAAGATAGCCTACCATTTCCCCAAAACCATACCATTTTCCCGTAAAATATCTGACGACGTTTTTGTCTTCTTTTTTTAGTCAGACACTTCTTTTTCCCTCATGGGGGGGAGGGCCTTCGGAACTGATGGGGGTGGGACACGTCCACTTTCCCCGCCTAAATAGCTGGTGAGAAATCAATAAATTTCTAAATGGGGCCATGGCCGGCTTTGCCCTCTGGATCCGCCCCTTCCATTATGACAACACGTGATCTTTGAAAGGCCTGTAATTGGGATCGACATCCGGGTTATCTCTTAACACTTTAATGCCAGAGGATAGGATTTCCCATACCATTTACTACCATCTCGGCAATAAAGGGTTAACTCAGTCCTCTTCAGTGCAAAAAACGGGTGCACACGGATGCTGGCTGGCGTTGTCAGATTAGTGTACGGAAACCAGGACGTGACAGTCTGCTCTCAAAACCTGAAGCTTCAAGACTAAAACCAAAACTAAGGCTTTGAACCTAAAGAACAAGACTTTGAAAATTAAGTACAATATTACCTAGACTCCACTTCCCTACTAAAAATTGTCAAGTTGGACAAGCCTCTAGTCTACATTTCAATGAAAATCGCGATTCATTTATACTTTAGTCAAGCGAAAAACTCTTAATGCAAACTTATAAGAGAATATAGAATTCGCAGGCCACTTACTAAAGCCTACCATGCTAAATATTATTTCAGATGTCTGTTGCAGTTTTTAAAAACCAATTATCTCAGATTTTTCTGACCCAGGCGTGATCTAAAAAATTTCACCATGTGAAAAATACGTTCAATAATAATAGGTGCTGAAGTCGTTGGCACATGCAGCACATTGCAGCAGCTTATTATTATCAAGCATTGGGTGTAATCGCGAGTTTTTAAATCATCCAATGATTTATCAAACCGAACGACTGGCTTCTAGAGGTGCGTAGCCTATAGCTGAATCATACAGAATTGCCAGTTGAAACTCCGCCACTGTTTATTCTCTTACAGTGCCAGTCCCAATCCTGGATAAAATCCTGGATAAAGGAGGAGGGCACCACAAGCGATCTTTGATATGACACAGTGTCGTTAAACAGCAACAAGCTGGGGTTTCTAGTTGCCATGCAGTTGGTCACTGTTGGTGTCTGGTCTTATACGATTACTTTAAGATGACTCTACATATACATAATGATCGAAGTTCATATTAACAGTCGAGTCTTGATCTTGATATGGCAGGACCAAGGCCAAAACTTGGGGCCTCAAGATCAAGACCTTTGGTTACAAGACAAAGACCTTAAAGCTCAGACCATTAATGAGACCAAGACTTTTAAAAACGAACTCGAGTGCACTCGAGACCTCGATCTTAAGGACGACAAGACTTGACGCTGCATGGTATCGATTTCAAACGTTGCGTATAAATTAATCATGATATTGGGAACGTGCTGCATGGGTGATTAGATCTCGTTCCTATAGCAACCGACATTGTGAGTAAAGAGGCCTGATAAGATTTGTCAGATATCCAATGACAGCCTAAATATATTAAAAGCATATATAATATATTATATATAGCAATTTTATGTTTCTGAGGAATTACACTTGTGGCGTTGGTGGTATATGGTGGTGTTCGTGGTGGTGGCGGCGTGCATGATCATGACATGATGATGATGACGACAACGACGGTGCGTAGGGTAAGTGGGGGCAAGTTGACAGGGTTAAGAGTTTTTTGGCCTCTGATAAGCTTCGATGAAGCCAACAAAGTTGAGGTTTTTCCACAATATATTGATTGATAAAACCTACATTTCAGCACAAAATCAGGCATAAAAATTTATTCTAAGTTTGTCAAAAATGAACTTTAAAATTTTTTGAAAGTCAACCAACTTGCCCCTATGCTGGGGCAAGTTGGTTGCCTGCTTGGGGCAAATCGGTTGACAATCTAGACATCAAATATGTTTATTTTCAATGGTGGAAAGTTGGTGGTCCCAAGCTTGGGACTGTGGATGCTTCAGTTTTAAAACATTCAGCATTAATAAAGTTGTAAGGAAAAAAATTATTTCAGTAAATTTGCAAGGTATACTAAATTGCAGTGTCCTTGGTTCTTCCAAGTCTCATCAAAAGTCGCAAACTACATAGATTTGTGTTAGTAGAAAATTCAGTCTTGATAAAGATTATAGAAAAAATGTTGAATAAAATGGCAATGTTTAAAAAATTCCAGTGTTCTTAGCAGTTTCAACAAGACACAATAAATATTCCACGTCCTTCGTAGGCTGAACACGCAACATGCCGCCAGGTTTGGCACTGGTCGCATTCCACCAACTTGCCCCCGCCATCTTGCCCCCACAGGGGCACTCAACAAAACCTGGGAGCTTTGATTTGTACAGTGTGATATGGAAACACAAAATACATCAGTAACAACTCAAAACACATGCCTAACAAAACAACCTATGTCCCAATTTTTTTGCTTTCATAGGGATTAAGATAAACGTTATTTTATAACAGCGAAATGTGTTAAGAGGAAGATAGGAAAACTTAATATCAAGAAAAGAACGGGAATCGAAGCACCCTAGCACGTTGTTGCCATTTCCCAAAAGGACGAGCTTGTTTTCTTCTTTACTACGTATCCTGTTAGACTGTTTCCCTGCCACGCATAAAATTTTTGTAGCGCAACAATCATCTTGCCCCCGCCGTCAACTTGCCCCAAAGCACCCTAATATTATTAAAGCTTTTCATGAAACAAGGGAGGATGCCCTTCACACGAGAGCATCACCAAGTTTATCAGAAGCAGCCCAACCCCTAGGCCTAATTTTTTAGAAATCAGGTGCAATCCCCAAGTACGAACACTATTGCATTAAAAAATAACGTCCTTTTCCAAATCCTGGCTTTCTACGTTTATGCCCTATTGCCCTTAGGCCCATAGGCCTATACTGAACACGTAGGTCCAAGACAAAAATATCGTCAGCAATATAGAAAACAAGGAATTCTCCATAGGAATTTTCTTAGATTTATCTAATGCATTTGATACTATAAAATTATAGCCTATAGATTATTGAATATATCTTAATTTTTTTAACTAAGCACCAATGAAATTTTCTGTTTCCAATTAAACTTGAATAGAATGCAATCATCGATAATCGACTGCAATGGTTTTCACTTTCCGATAAAACGCATAAAATACTGAGTCCCAAAAGGATCTATTGGAGGTTTCATCCTATTTTAGTCCTTTCATCAATGACGTAGACTATGCCTAATGCGGTTTCTATAATTTATTCTTTTTTATGTTTGCTAATGTTTTCTTAGATTTTTGAGGGATCACATGCACTTCGGGCAAAAAATAATATGGCAACAAAAAACAAAAGTAATTATAATAACGACGAGTTGACGGGTAGCCTAATGGTCTATCAAGACAATTATGTTTGCCTGCGGACATTATTTTTAAGAACCTCAGTCGTCATAAAAATCAAATTTGAACCTTAGCCTAAAACTGAGAAAAAATCAGTTTATCTGGCTACGGTTTATAGATCTATCCACCGCTGGCGCTGCAGGAAAAAGCAGTTAATTACGTCAGTGATAGAAAGCAACGTTGACGAGAGGCCAATTTGCAATTTATGGCACCAAACTAAGTGCCCATAACTTTAACTCCTCTTGGAAATTTACGAGTCCGAAAAAAGAAAAGAACGACTTTGTATACTAAGGCACGGGTTAAATCACTCGTAGGCTATAATTATAATTATAAGCCTCATCATACAAGGTACGGTATGCTTTGCAGCGCTGTTTTAAAGTCCTAATGAGATTCTATGTAGGGTATGCGAGCATGGGTAAGATCCAATCAAGATCAGAATAAGCCTAAATTTAGGCAGATCTGTAGCCTATGTCTGATTCCAAACTGACACTGAAAGCATCTTATATTGGCATCAAGATTTGAAAAGCGAGATCAGGGTTCTGTGGGAAAACGGAGGTATTGACATAGCCATGGGCGGAGTTTACCAGGGGCTAGGGGGGCTAAGCCCCTCCAAGAAGGCCCAGATTCAATTTTTCACCATGAAAATGGTATCCTTTTTTGGGTTTAGCCCTCCCAATCAGGGCCGGATTAAGCAATGTGGGGGCCCTGTTCTGGAAATTTTTGTGGGGGCCCTGTCCGGGAAATTTTTACGGAAATTTTTTTTTGTCGGGGAAAATAAATTGGGAAAATCATACCATTTCATCCGCCAAAAAAGTTGATGACCTTTTTTTAGTCATCTTACAAAAAATTTTATCTGACGAAATTTTGCGGAAAAATAGTCGTTTCGTCCAAATTTTCCTCAAAAAAATTGTTCCCCCATTTTGTGGGCGCCTCCCTAAAGTGTGGAAAGTGTGGGGGCCCCTGTTCGGCCGAACATGTTGAACATGCCTAAATCCGGCCCTGCTCCCAATTAGGTCCAAACTCGGGGTTAGCCCTCTCAAGAACGAAAACCAAACTCCGCCCATGGACATAGCAGGTACGTATTCCAACTTCATTCAGTGCATTATTTTGGTATAAGCTTATTGTATCAAATGAAAGAGTTTTCAGGCTGACAATCGACTCAATAGTTCTGAACGGCAATACACTGCTGATGAAAATTCTTCACACCTGTCTACTAGTCTAGTCTATTGTTTGCATAGACTATATATAGGGACTATCTCATGATATCAGCTGCTGTTCAAGGCCAGCATATTATGACGTAGGCCTACAACTTCGAGCAGGCGGACCAAACGTTGACATAACCTATATTTGATGGTTGTTCTTCAAATATTTGCAATCTACATATTTAGATTGAAAATGGGGCGGAAATGCCTTTGTCATAAAGTCGCATAGTAGCCTACACAATATTGGTGTGCTCTGCAATTTTGGCCGTGAGTTCGCGTCAATAACTAGTGCAGCAGACTTCAATAAAACACACCTGTCGCACCTTTTGTAATTACATCTGCAATTTCACTTAACATAATATACGTTTTACGACACTGACATGAACATTTAATTAGCGTCGCCCCCTCGTTTCTCGACAATTTTGACTTGCGCTACAAGTACAGGCGAGTTTTGGTAGAGTCAAATCTGCACTGTCGTTTAATGGAAGTTGTTCTAGTGCACTGTTGATTGCATAGTGTAGATTCACAATTGAATACCACGTAAGATAAACAGAGAAACGAATGTATACACATACAGCACACACGTATACGTGAACCTCGGATTCGAACCCGGGAAAGAGGAGAAAAACAGATTTCTTAGCCATTCAGTTACATGTCATGCGATCAATAGCCGCACACCGACGAGCAAAAGTGCGACCGTCACTGCTCACTTTTGACAGTGCCAGTCCCAAGCCTGCATAAAGGAGGAGGTCGATGCTAAATTGCTAATGATCTTTTTTTAATCGAACAGCTTTGCTAAACTGGAAACAACGACTCGTGGCGGACGTATACAGGACTAAGTGATTCGACCCAACATATCGGCGTAGGATTATCTCGTTGAAAGTCCATCGGACAAAGCAAGAAGAGCATATAAAAATTATACAGAAGTCGGAAGCCGAGTCTCGTCTAACTTAGAGTAATTAGGTTGATTATGAAACGACGCGCGGTGTATGCAGGCTGGCTGGCCGTTGGACCTCGCACCATTACTACTACTACCAATGCCACCTATGTAGGCTACTCTGCCAGTCTTACCTGTGTCGGAGCCCACACTGTATATAGGCGCATGGCACGCATCATGCTATGCCCGGTAGCCGCCGCCTTGGCTCTCGCGGCTACCGTCGTCGTTCACATTAGACCAGGTATCGGTGTACTTGTTTGAGCAAGATCATCCACACGAGACGTATAATACCGCTGGCCAGCATAGAAACGAACGGGTGAATATAGGCTGAACAACGATTGTACGAACGTCAAAGAGGTGTACGTAGCCTACACCATAAAGGCTACACGTGCAACCCATAACGCTGATAATAAGATTTAATTAAACTGAGAAATACACGACTGATGATCCATGGCATGCATATAACCAATCGGTCAGACAAACAAGTAGCGACATATTATTATAATAGTCCTGCAGATAACCTAACAAACGAGGGAAAATGTAACGCCAGTGTGACTCAATGTCGTACATTTTTTTACCTTCGGCTAGCATGGCCTGTATGCAGGGTCTGACTAGGTGTGGTTCCCATTCAAAAGGGTAGCGATGCTGAATACTCTGATATACACTGTAACCCCTATTAGCTTCACATAAAAACCGACTAGTTTCGAGATTGTAAAACGTACACATAATAGGTTCTACACACAAACACGCACATAGCCTAATTAAATATATATATATATATAGGCCTATACTATAAATACACGCAGCGCTTATATAATATATATATATATATAATATTGTAATAGGCATACATGCCACAGTGATTGCCACACAATCAAAGTTAAAGTTGATGTATATGCAAAGTGTAGAGTCTAGAGAATAACGGGTGGCCTGCCTGATTATAAGTAGCTTAAGCTGATCAATATAATTTATTATGACGCTGCACAATATACATGTATAGTATCAAATTTCGTATAGTAATTGCATAGTGTTGTTTCTGCGTAGGCTACTGTTGTTTTTCTATTGATAAAGAGGAAGGCATACCACCGGATTTTCATCGACTTGTTGTTCAAATCAACAACGAATTAGTCCGTTGACAATCCTCCGACAAGATTCTCCGTGAAAACAGATTGCGAATAATTTACTCACACGTGGGGTTGACGAAGGTCGTGGGAAGGATCGTTGGACGAGCGGTGAGGGGACACCTCTGCGCTTCCGGTAATCATCTGTGTTGAACTTCAGCTGATGGTCGAGTATTATCTTATATCTCTCTCTCGAGAAGAAGAATAATAATAAGAAGTCGATAGGTTGGTCGGTCGGTCGCTAGATGTCAGCCGTACGATTATAATTATTATATTCGTGTATGCGGTTAACCTAGATATCGATTCGATAAGATGTACCAAACAATTAATCTGTTCATTAATCTATTACGATTATGGACCGCATGAAGCGCAGTTAAAAACCCAAAACGAGTATCGTATCTCTGCTATAGTATAGGGAACACTCGCATGCATCGGACCGTGCAGTATCAGCACCAAAGTACCCTTAGTCATGCCTCGTTTGAATAACACATTGCCCCTCCCATACTAGCCGAGGAGGGTTTTCCGACCGCCGCCGCGGAGGAGGGAGGCACCACCGCAGCGGCGCGAGGCACATTGTTGCACCGCCGCCAATGAAGCAGCGTGCACGTGACAACGGTGTGAGACGATGACGAGGCCAGGTGAGCTGCTGCTTCGATCAATTAGCGCCGTTTGCTCAGCAGCTTCTCCCTGGAGCGTCGTCTCCGTCCGTTCACCGTCGTCGTTTCTCATCGGTGAACTGCTTTCCAGTAGCATCTCGACGGGAATCTATAATAATGATCACCTGCCGCAGACGTCGTGTGAGGAGGAATCGGTGTTGGACTCTTGGGAGTTGAGAGGCAGGGAAAGTGGTTGGAAGCAAGATTGATCCACACAAAGAACCTTGGTTGGAACGGACTCTGTGGCCTGCTGTACAATACATGTTTGTTTATAGGCCTATTATACGCAACTAGTCAAACTGCCTCGCTTAGACTTACCCTTCAATTGTATACGTTCGAAGTAGAAATTCTCTGAATATTATGTAACAAAGCTTTATAAGCGATACGTTCCAAAATTGTTCACAACGGAGCTTTGGTCAAATTCAATTACCCCAACGGAGAATGCATCGGTTAGTGTAATGTAGATCAATAAACACTGCGAACTTTGTGTACATCACTCGTGGTTTAAAGCCTTCGAATATGCTGTGAATTCACGCTTTAAAACTTCTCATCACCATCACAAATTTCACACGTCGTCCAATCAAAATGTCAAAAACCAGCCGTAATTCGTAATGCGTTAAACTTTTCTGTGTGCATTCCTATCTAAAATTCAAACGCGAAAAGCCACCGAACCCTAAAAACATGGTTCGTAGGTAGTTACGTTAATGCACGCATGAGCCTAAGACCATGACTGCATGGATCGGTGATCCTGGGTCATGCTCAGACCACGGCTGGTCCACTCTGTCGGTGTACACTACTCATTTTAGACCTCTTCTTCTTCTTCTTCTTCTACGTCTTTCTGTTTACTCGTCCATTCTTCTTTCCACTGTCTGCAGACTAGACAATCGATGGCTATTCATGGATTTAGCGGCTGAGGAACAACGAGTCGTAGCTATGACAACTGTGACGATCACTTAATCATCGAATTCATTCCAACAATCATGGTTAAACGACCACAGAACGAATTTCGCTATAATTAATTAATTAATTAATTAACTGATTAAAGAATGAAGTAAAAGTCAAAGAACAAACGACAAGTAAGCTTATACACTGTGGTAGTGTGGTTCAATAAAAAGTAAGGTAGCACGACATTTAATCCCGCGACACTTAATACCGCGACAGTTAATGCCGGACACTTAGTCCCGGCGACATTTAATCCCGCGTCATTTAATCCCGCGACAGTTAATCCCTGCGACATTTCATTCCAGCGACACATGACCACGCGACATTTGATACCGCGACACTTAATACCTGTACACACGAGAGTATGAATATTTGTACGACTACTGTTGTCCACATAGCCAACTGTAAGTAGGGGTTCGACTATTGTTGTCCACATAGCCAATTGGTTAGGACCGTTAGGCCTACCTTTCTGCTCAGCTTTTCTGAGCAAGTGTTAGTGAATATTGCTGTGACTATTGTTTTTATCAAATTGTAAAGGTTTTACATTTTTTCACGGAAACCACTTAACTCTTTTTAAACAATAGTGACTATAATTGTTGTGACTATTGATTTAATCGAATTGTACTGGTTTACAATTTTTTGCTGAAAAGGCTGAACTCTTTTAAACAATAGTGAATATTGCTGTGACTATTGTTTTTATCGAATTGTACTGGATTTTATATTTTTAACTGCAAAGGCTGAGCTCTTTTGATCAATAGTTAATATGGATGTGAATATGGTTTTTAGCGAATGTTAGCCTACTGGTCTTATAATATAATACTGCAAAGCCTGAACTCTTTTTTTAAACACAAAGTGAATATTGCTATGAGTAGGCCTATTGCCTTTATATAATTTAACTTCTTTTAAACGTTTTTTACTTTCCCGGTATTAAGTGTCGCGGGATTAAATGTCGCCGGGATTAATTGTCGCGAGATTATTTGGTCGCGGTATTAAGTGTCGCCGGGATTAAATGTCGCCGGGATTAAGTGTCGCGGGATTAAAAGGTCGCGGGATTAAGTGTCGCGGGACTAAATGTCCGGTACTAACTGTCGCGGTATGAAGTGTCGCGGGATTAAGTGTCATGGAACCAAAAGTAAGCCAGACTGTATATTTCATATATCTATAAATGCCGGCTAATTAATCATACTAAAATGCTCCCGCTATTTAGAGAATTGAACCAACAATATGATTCCAACATATCATAAATTTGAACGAATAGAACGATATTATGAGCCTATCAACTTCATCTGCCGAAATTAGCTTCCGTCAGTTCATGTTCTGGCTGCTTATTAAGGCACTTGTTGAGTTGCAGGTTTTCATTATGGGTACCGTTATTCGAACAACACTGGACCGATGAATTCCGGTTTCTCTGGATATTTGACGTCTTGTTCTATGAGTATTCGGAGCATGCTCTTGGGATAAGGGATGTAAAAAGGTATGGTTGTGAAGTATAGGTCTGCAGGAAGAGAGGAAGGTATGGAAGGAGAAATACAAAAAGATAAAGAAAGGCATGCAGGAAAAGGCCAAAGAGAAACGAAAAAGAGAGAAGAAAGGATGGAAGTGCATGAAGAGAGAAATACAACCGAAAATAGACTTAAGTTTTCCCATTGAAATGTGTTCAGTGTTTATTTTACGGATAAGTTTCGCCTTAATGACATGTAGGCTATAGGCGCCGACCACACAGGTTGCGTCGCATTCACGGCTGTACAGTGTAGGCCTACACGAGGGCGTATACGCGGGTGTAGGCTACAGCGTGTAGGCCTACTCCCCTAAAATAGCTGTGTATTGTGTACTTATAGTTCCGAAAACGAGGGTATATACATGTATATACGCGGGTATCAGGGCTGAAAGTGAGCAAAAAGCGAATTTATGATTACATAGGCCTACCGAATGTGTCCTAGTAAAATGTACGACATAGTACTTACTGCCTTTGAGACTTTGAGACATGACGAATTACTATTTTCCTACCTACGTTTCTGCACGTAGACATGCATGGCAATTGCTATACATAACAGACCCGGCATTCATTTTTTGCATTTGAATAACCACTGATATTGAACACCCTCTGGCCCGAAGAGACCCGGCAATTTTTTTCAAACCTCTTTCAACCCTGGCGGGGCGGGTATACAGCGTGTACAGACCTTACAAAGACTAAAGAGTAAAAAAGGTTTTTAAAAATAATGATGGCAAGAAGACAGCGGTCGTCAGAAATCCTGATCACTTAAAAAGGTCGTCAGAAAATTCGACGACTAAAGAAAAAGTCGTCAGAAATCCGACAACTAAAAAGCCTAAAAGGTCATCAGAAAAGAGAAAAATAATCTAGGCCGTATCATCGGGCAACCGTAACGTGTAGGCCTACTCGCCTAAAATTTTGCGGTTCAGTCCTCTCTATAATTAGGCCTACAATAATGTTGAGAAATTATCTGCACGTGTATGTAGGTCTATTGCTCTATGCAAAGGAAAAGTTCCTTATTCATCCAATACTTCTCACAGCCAATGCGATGTGGATAGTCTCCGTAGATAGGCCTATAGTCTACCCACGTAGGCCAACGGGTTGGTTTTGATGGCCCACCACAGTGCCACTTGGTGTTTTCTTGATTAGAATCTGACGCGATAGAAGATTATGGTCTCCTATTCCGGACGGTAACCAGAAAGATTTTTGTGAATTCCACTAGAATTTCTGATTACATACCGAACGTGTACTAGTAAAATGTACGACACAGTACTTACTGCCTTTGAGATGTCATGATGAATTATTATTTTCCTACGTACGTTTCTGCACGTATACGACCATGACAATTGCTACCTAACATCAGTCTCTCGTATTACACTGATAACAGTCTGCACATGCATGCCATCGATTTTTCGTAGCAGGTGTTCGGACGTTTTTGTCAGACGATATAGCATTGTTAACAGTCTTGCTTCCGAAGCAAGAAATTTTAAATCGTTTCATCACACTTTGGGCGAAACAGGGAAGGACATAGACTATAGGCCTACATGTATACGAGTCATAATAGGCTACGACACATTTTCTTGACTGCGTATACAATACATGAAGCGGTTTCAGCGAAGGTTAGGCTGCCACAAAGACTTTTAAAAAATAACTATGCAGCTTAACTGCATGCAGAGGAAATAAATTAAGCAATGAAGAAGAATTTATAAATCAAGGCCAAAATTTCAAAGTTTTGCAGACGGAGAGAAAAAACCGATTGAAAATATTATATAGCCTATGGTGTAAGAAATGTTATCGACCTATTAATCAGTTCAATTGCGGGCTCGCGGCGATAATAATGCTAAAAAGTAGGCCTACTAGGCCCCTACGTAAGAAATGTTATACCATACATGGCATACAAGACCTCAAACCTGATTCAATTGATTTCAAAATGTCTCGACTTCTACATCCAACTGTGCACCCAGGGTTCATGTCGTGATAATAAAAAGAGACTTTTAGAATTTTAGACTATACGTATATACGAATTTAGCACATGTCAGTGAACAGTCACATGAGAATCTATTGGCAGTTACACCGCTTTAACATCTAATCATTTCCAGAATTAATAATTGTTTTGTCCATGCAGAGAGAGCACTCTTCAGTCTTCAGTGGAGATTTGAATCTGGTTGTTAGAGAGACCATAGAGAGGAGTCAAAGCAAAACTCATTTCGTCTGTCTCTCTATGTTTACACTCCAATCTTCTCAGAATCCAATATCTTCGTTAGTTAAATAGAATCATTTCACTCAACCGACTCTTCGGTTACCCCAGCAGCAGGCGAGATGGAGACATAGTGGAATAAGCTTACTGAAGTTAAATTGAAATATTACACACTATTAGACCTATAGTTAAGAAAGATACATGGTTTTCATGTATTTAAATTTTAGACCATACGCCAGCTAGCAGACATAAATTACAGCATTAACTAAATCTGGGCCGTTAGGTATAAGAAGCTGTCAAGTCGCGTCTTTTCTGTCCCGCCACCGATGTTTTTCTTACCTATAGGACGGTAGGACCTATAGAGTCTTATTGAATGACTGCACAATTGTTGCATGAAATTTAGGGAAGTGATGCTCGTGTCTGATCGAAAATTAATGTTAATTTGCTAAGCCTATTTTGGCTGACTGTACAGTGTACACTTAAAAGCACCATTTAAGTTTTAATTTTGAAAACAAATTATGGGAAAGGGCTCACTCACCAAGATCCTATAACTAAATACATCATAGAATCTCTATTTAGTAATATGTAGACTAGAGTCGTAGAGTCTGAGGCAATAAATAGGCAATGAACATTGAACAATCCCCACCCAATAATATCTTATTCACCTTAAGAACTCACCCAAGCCTCACCTCTTGCAGTCTCTGTCACTCAGGTCTTTCACTCTATATTGCTCTAAGCTGAAAATGTAGCTTTTACACAAATCCTATCCTGATTCCTTCTCTTACATGTAGGCTATATCCTCAGTCATCACCTCACCATTTCAACTCAAAGCATCATCCTGCATTAGCCGAGTCCTGTCTACTTGCTGATTCCTCGGATCTTGCCCCTCTGCCAATCGATTTTGTTTTGATTAAGGGCCTGTGAATCCATGTGACTCCGCTGTTATGGGCGCTGTAGAAATCTCGAGATTACGATTACGATTACCATGTGCGACCTATGGTGGGCATAAAGCGCACTAATTAGGAAGTCATGTTCTACTGTGGCCACAAGACTTCATCTGTAGCCTACTTCTTGGAAATAATTATATTTACATTTCTTGCGACTGGTGACATCTACCGAATAAGAGATGAATGAGGAAATAACTTGAAACCTTTGGATTCCATTGATAATAATTATTATTACCAAAAAACGATGCTGTCCAACACGTTTTGGGTTTAGCGTTATTTCACATTCGTAGAGACCTACCTCACGTAGCCTACGTGATTGTAGGCCTATTAGACATGAGAACCAGAAAGAACGAACGCTTGAGCACAGTTGCTTCGCTGTAGATCAACCGTTGAAACGCAGAAAGCCGTCTCTGCCACTCGACTGATGTGGTAGGCTAGTAACAGAGTCAATCGGATCCTAACGATTGTCTCAGAGTCACCAGAGATTATAACAGACAAAAGTAATTATTCAGAAAGACAAGTGGTCGTGTCTGTATACGTGGCGGAGCACTGAGTGAACACGTGCAAAGCAACTAATTCGTTATCACCCATTTTACGATATTATCACAAAACTTCAAATAAACTATTGGATCGGATTTCATTCGCATATGATAGGCTACTCCACCTTGTGATATGTCATTGAACTATCCAGGGGCGCCGTTAGGCGTACGCACGTACGCAAGTGCGTACAGCGCGAAAAGGCACAAATTTTTTTTTACAAATGGTAAATTAAAGAATTAAAGCGTGAAATATTATAAGCGATGAAAACCTTTTGAATCTATTGAAATTCTATAATTCTATAGAATATACTTACCTACTTACTTACTTACATACACTCTAATAGAAAGCCATCTTCGCGTCTTCGGGTATATCTTCGTGTTCCGGGAAAGCATTGATTAAAAATGAAGCGAGCAAGTAAAAAAACTGGAAAAGTGACCCTTATTTTTTTCTAACTACCACTTTTGAGTTTTTAACAAATGTTTTCGCATTAAAACACTAATGATACCAATGATACCAATGATACACACAGTGAAAGTCATAAATAATATTTATGTTTAGAAATCTATATAGAAATAAATATATATAAGCTTAGCCTATTGCCTATTTTTTAACATCTAGCCTACTTTTGGATTTTTAAAAAATTTCGCACTTGGGAAACTATTCATATTAAAAATAATACACAAAATGAACTGAAAAATTTGCATCAAGAAACCTCTTTGAAAAAATACCCGTGTTTTAAATTTCCAGCGCTGTATTTTTCATGCTTTTGTCACCGAAAAGTTCAACCGTGACCATCGTAACATTTTTGCCCCCTCCTGCGAAATTTTCTGCGGGCGCCCATGATTGTTTCTTTAGGCTTATAGTGTATACATGCTCAATAGTGTTCTTCAGTGCTCAAGAGTCACCTCCCAGTATCATAAAAGCGTGATATTGTTTTGTCTTTAAAAACTACTTGAAATACTATTTGAAAAACTATTCCACAGTGTTAATATTGGCTCACTAAACAGTGGCCAATTGTCTGATTTCTTGTGCAAAATTTGAGTATGTTGACCTAATTGAGGGAGAGTGCTCCAAGACGCCCATGAAAACGAAGATTGTGCTTTTCTTCTGTGTGGATTCCAAGAGAAATAGGCTACCTCAAACACAAAGAATGATCCAAAAAAATAAATTGGGAAGAACATTATTTTATTGAAGTTTTAAATCATGTCTTTAATGCAATGAGATAACAGGAAATTTTGACAAGGATGTCATGACGTCAAAATGATAGCCTAAGGCTCTACCATCGCAGTGTGACAATAAAAAAATCGAAAATGGGGAGGAGCACATCCCGTTCCCAAACCCCTTCCCTGCTCGGCGATCATACTTTGGCCGCTAGTTCGTCCTTTAAAACCAGGACCAAGTCTCCGCCTATGTGAACAGTGGTGATTTCAATAAGTCTCCTATAAAAAAGGGTAAAAAAAAAATTCGCGCGCTGACGCGCGCATTTTTTTACTTTCTTTAGGCACCCCTACTCTTCGGGTCAACTCGGCGCTTATGGTCATACATCATAATCGCCAGTAGCATATACGGTATATATATATACATACATAATTTATATAATAATTATATATATATATATATAAGCTCGTATCGATCGCTGTTCGCTTCATATTATTTTGTGCAAGTTGTGCGTACAGAAAAAAAATCCTGGCGGCGCCGCTGGAACTATCATCCTATAGAAAGAAAGTTCATATTCCAGATACAAGAAAGTTTGTTACTTAATTCCTGTTCGCATCCGTCTACAAAAAGAGTGCTGTATGATTAGGCCTACATAATGATAATATTATAAACAGCTAGCCATTGTTATCGATCCACAATAGTAGTAGCCTACTATAGCTTAGCTGACAAGATAAAATGCCGCGTAAGAAGACTGGTGACCATTCTGCTCATATTTCCTCCTCTTGCGCATCTGCTCATTTAAGTCATCGTTTTTTACTCTTCCATGTCTTCCTACTCCTCCTACTCCACCACCTCCTCCTCCTCCTCTGTTTCGCTTCTTTCTATCATCTACTTCTTTGACTTCTTTCTCCAGTTGCCAGGTTTCTTGCACTTCCTCTTACTCTGTTCTTTCGTCTTCTTCTTCCTTCTCTTCTTTCTCCTTGTGCTATTCTTCATTTGCCTATTCTCATTCATTTGTTCCCTCCCTCGTCTTCCTCGTCCTCATCTTCCTCCTTCTCCTTTCCCTCTTACTGCTCCTCTGCTTATACGCGTTATGGCTTAGTAGTGCAGATATCACTTAGACAATAATATGGTCTCTGTATTATAATATTATAGACTGGCTGTGAATTGCATAGAGCTTGTCATTCAATCCTCCGCAGCTAATTGATCGCAGTTAGATCACTCATGGTCAGGGACACACACACACACACACACACACACACACACACACACACACACACACACACACACACACACACAGACAGACAGACAGACAGACAGACACACACACACATGTAAAACGCCACTGCAACCAACTCCAAGATATATTCGTAACCATAGGATGATAATAATGTCGCGGCAAAAACATCTTTCTTAATTTTTGTTGTTGCAAAAGTTGCAAGTCATGCATGTTCGCGCGCATGATATTCGCGACGCACATCATGAGCTACCTGCATGCTATATCTTCATGACTGTCAGTTTGCTATATCTGCGAGATTGTCAGCATACCAATTTTTTGACTGTCAGCATGCTATCTGCGAAATTGTCAGCATGCCATTTTTGTAACTGTCAGCATGCTATCTGTGTGACTGTCAGCATACTATCTGCGAGATTGTCAGCATGCTATCTGCGAGATTGTCAGCATACTATCTGCGAGATTGTCAGCATGCTATCTGCGAGATTGTCAGCATGCTATCTGCGAGATTGTCAGCATGCTATCTGCGAGCCATAGGGCCTACTCTGCTACATTCTGTTACTCCGCCACTGTTCGCACGTTGGCAGTGCCAGTCCCAAGTCTGGATAAAGGGGGAGGGCGACGCTAAAGATCATCTTTCCCATCACACAGTGTGACGGTGTCATTAAACTAAAACTACCCTTCTGTAATTGAGCGAATATTTCATTGCATCTATCACTGAACCCTAACTCAGTAAGTTATCAAACCAATGCTAAACAACTTAATCTAATCTTAATCTAGTGTAGTTTCGTCAACTGAAGTAGAAATGCAACCACGTGCATAAGCATCTTAATCTAATCTTAATCTAGTGTAGTCTAATCTTAATCTAGTGTAGTTTCGTCATCTGAAGTAGAAATGCAACCATGCACGTGCAGTCACTGCATGCCTTAACCTGACTA